>JANAVB010014799.1:1681614-1731614 GCA_029216955.1 Iris pallida
GCTATAGTTTCTAATAACGTTATGTCAGAATGCTTGTAGAATGCATTAGTGTAAAGAAAAATTCACATCAGAATAGTATTGTAACACATCAAAATAGCATTGCAGATATATAGAATACCACAGATATCTATTGCATATATACACAAAATGCGGGTATTCAAAAATTTAAATGCTTCTCGACGAATCAATCACAAAATAAATTTCGAACATAAGTAAATTCATTAATTTGCTGTCAAGAACATTCAAAATCCTTCACAATTTATCCAAAATTAAACATTAACAACGCGTTAGCGTTTAATTAGCGTTTAATTATTTCCATACATATATCCAAAATGTTGCATATCCAAAATTTAGCTCGAACCATTCGAGCCTATCCACAACCAAAGCTCCTCAGAAATCCTCTTACTTCATCCAACCTACAAATATGGGGGAAAACATTAGTGTTCCTGGTTATAAACAAGCAGTTGAATTTATGAGTTAGCTATCAATAGAAAATTGCCTAAAATTCTATGAGTTATAATCAACCAAACAAATGGAATCCACTGTCAATTGAATTTATTAGTGATCCATTCATATCCATTGCCTAAAATTCTATAAGTTTCTTATTACAAGATTTGAGCCTCTTCTTAATAGGTGTCTTCCAGTATAATTCCAGAGTATGGGTTATATATTGAAGAAAAAGTATTTGACAAAGATATCCGCATTTACCACTACAAGAAAATTGATTTTTCCCGACGTTTTATAAATGTCGGTAAAAAGGTAAAACACGTTGGCATATGTATTCTCGACGTTTTTCCACCATTTCTACAAACGTTTTCATTGCCTTAGTTGGAAATTTACGAAGTTTCATATAAACGTCGGGTATAGGTAAAGCCGATGTTTTCACCAACGTCTAATAAACGTCGAAAATTGTGCAATAATGGGTGAAATTTTCCAACGCTTTAACAAAAGCACCAAAAATTGGACTACTTTCCCAACCTTTTGCAAAAACGTTGGAATTTGCTTTCCTGGCTTTTTCCAACAATCTTAACGTTTTAACAAAAATGTCGTTATAGGTAAAGCCATTTAAAAAAATTTGAATATATTTACCATCTATTTGTATTAAACCAGCTTCCCAATGAGTAATTAAACCACACTCCAATTAACATTATAAGTTCAACAAAATATGATTTATAAAATAATCTTTTATTGATCAAATATAATATTTTACTATATTACCGAGTTTAACAAAATAAATCAAGTACATCCATTATGAGCACAACCCCACTACGGCCGAAACAAAAAACAAAATACATCGACAAAGTAATGTACCGTTCCTGGTAATAGGCCACTGATCGATGTCCGAAAGAGTGCTAAGGCCTCTAGCTTCAAAACCGATATTCAAGATTGGAAAAAGTTGGGAAAGCCCAATTTTATTGCAGAAGAGTGCCTTCTTCTCAAGGCGTCTAGCTCCTGTCGTATTCCCGACAAGGCAACTGCTTCCACCCTCTATTTTTCATACTAACAAAATTAAGTTTAAACATAGTTATAATAGAATGCAAAAATAACAGATAATTAGCATATCCAATAGAATGCTTGAGAGTAATATGGCAGAATGCCTGAAAGTACCCAAAGAAACAAGACAATAACATCTAAAAAAGGCATAATTAGGCAGCAATATGGCAGAATGCCTGAGAGTAATTTACTTGAAGTGTAAACTAGAAAATCTATTACCTCAATTCACGCTTTTCTGCCTCCTTCAGCATAACACCTTCAAAGATGTACTCATGGTCAATTATATCATCCCTGTATTGATAACACATAAGACAGTTTAAGATCAATTATAGAAATAATCATATTATAAGTTTCCATAAAGGAATTCTAACAAAATCAAACAATAAATGTAACAAAAGGATAAGTTTATCAGTAGTGGAAATGACCCTTAACAGATTTTAATGGAAGAAAAGGATTCAAATAGCCAATCCCAAAAAAATGGATAAAGTATTTATGGTTGTTGTCTTGTTGATGTATTAATCATTTATCAAAATAGTAATCAATATTCCTGTCCGTGCTAGAAATTCTCAAGATGACCTTTGTTTTCCCTTTTGTGTTACCTCTTGCTGCTGAGTTAGAATAGCAAGATTCAGTATACCATTTGTTGAAGATCCCTCAAACCATCATAGGGGCATTCCCTGCCAGGAACAAGATAATAAGAGAAAATAAAATATATGATTGGATCTAGCTAAGCAGTTTACCATAATCTTGACTGGTGCCAAAAGAAGTTTGACGTGAAGCACTTTTTTCCAATTCTGATCTGGCAGTCCTTTCCCTTTCCACTTCCAATAGACAGAATTAGGATATGCTAATTTCTTGACGTAGGATAGGCTTCATAAGCCAAAGCATTATGGTGAAACCTAGGTTATCCAATATAGTATAGAAAAAGAAAAGAAAAAACAAATGGATTTGTCCAACACAATACCCTTTGTTTCAATCTTCTTGCACCAACTCACAGAACAACAAGGAATTAATAATGTTTTATAAATAAATTAAGTAATTTGATTGTTGAGTCAAGTAAAAAAATTATAAGGCAAAAACTCATAATTAGGAAGATGACTTCATAACATATTACTTCAGTTTTACCATTCAGTATAAATAAATTAAGTAATTTAATTTTTTTCGTACATTTCTCTATTTTCTTTTAATTTTTCTCTTCTAACTGGACAAAAAAGGCCGTAGCAGCCAGTATTCTGGTATAGGCAAAACAATATGATAAGTTGATATGTACAAGAATTAGCCGGTACTGTGAACCTTGTTTTAAAGATGTATCTTCGACATAAAATAAGGATAATCCGATCCAAATTAGAAGCCGTATCCAATTTTTAATAGGTAACACTATCAGAACCGTATGGTTATAATATGGATATGGTTTGTACTTTCATATCCAAATTATATCCAAAGATTCTGAATAATATCCAAATAATATATGAACCTTTGAAATAACAGGTTAAACTTAATTTCTTTACAATCCTTAGCTTTATCCCATCTATATCCAGATTCTTACACGGTTTAGTAATTGATCTTGATTTAAGTATATGCATGATAGTTTTATCCATACTAATATTTCTATAAGAAACAACCCTACTTTGCTTTTACTCTTGTCCATACAACTGGCAACTCGAACAAAATTCCTATAGTTACTCCTGATGGTTGCATCTCCCGCCATCACACATTCTCAAACCATGATCATTTTCTTGTCTTACTCTTAATTGAAATCAACACCAGCTTCTCACTTTTTTTTTCTTTATTGCCTTGATCCATGTGGGATTTCCTCAACTGGAAACATGTATACTCCAAAATTGGTGCCATGTACTTCCATATTTTGTGTTAGATATGTATCCTATACCACATGGACACGCCAAAAGATACTAGTATATGCCAAGACCAGTATACTATCCATATTGTGTGCCCGTATTATGTACGTGTCATGTCGTATTAGTTTCCATGTAATATAGCCTTGAAGAAGACTCAACAGAAAAGGATATTATAGAGATAATAATGCACTATGGTTTTGCTATGAAGATTATTGTAAATAAAAAGGCTCACTTCAAACTAAATAAGGAACCTATTTCCAGCAACAAATGTGTACTAGATGCTTGCCAAAATCAATAAAACCTTAAATAATGTGTACAACCAAATTACTAAAGTCTTAAAAACTAATGAACTCCAGAGCCCATGAAATTCTTCTGACTCCTTTTACTAGGTAAGAGACCTACAACAAAAATTGAGGCCATCTTTCACCAAGGTAACACAAACATATTCTAAAAAAAGGTTCCTCAAAAGAGGTCCATAAAACTCTGCAACTATAATGCATAGAGAAAAGGCACAAAGCATATAGAGAACAACTAAAGGTTTAGTACAAAGTTGAAAGCGTCAATATTACCAACAGAACAAGGTAAAAATTGTTCCAGTACTTTGGAGAAAAAGAAGGATGTGTATAAAGATTCATAGAACCTTCTGTAACATGAACTTCCATGAAGCAAGCTCCCAACAGAGTAGAGGTTAGCACTAGGTCACCTCCACCAAATGGACCAGGCAACTGTCTTGTATGAGCATAATCTGAGCTTTATATGTACATTATGTTATTTTAATGCAAACTAAAGCACACCAAATTACATATGATATAGAGCTATAAAATAATCTCTAAAGAAAATAGATGCCGGAGACATGTCGGTTTTAGCACGAAATCATTATGAGTTGATATAATGTTATTTTGTAAAGAAATTGATCGACATGTAGGCCAATACCTGATATGTGGAAGTCATTTGGCATTTAGATAAATCAATTTTTTCGTTCCTGGTCTTGATGAAACCTGCCAAAATATTATTCAAGTTTATATATATTATGATTTAAATGTAGTTATGCTTGAGTTGCCAAGCACATCCAGCTGTTAAATGGTTTGGTTCAAATTTTTGTTTAGGACAAAATTATTTGGAATGGGTTGGTTCAGTCTTTGGTACGAGAATTTGATGAATGTGTTGGTTCAGTCTTTGGTACAAGTATAAAATGCAAGCAGGTGCAAAAAAGACCATAATATGCAAATGATATGTAACCAAACAACTCCATATATTCAATCCAACTACAGGCCCTCACCTATTATATAAATTCAAGAACCTCAAATCTAATATTAAAGATAAACAAGTTCACTAGCAACCAAAACATCTCAAGTTGATTTACAGCTAAAGCAAATGTAATGAACATCCCCATATTCCTTCAATGAGGAGACCGTAAACTTGTTTGAGAAGAAAGAAAATATCACCAATGAGAAACTATGAACTGACAAACTTGTGCTTCTTTGAACTAATACAAATTATGCTTGTCCAACTGATATAATTCAATAATGTCGATTTAGTATGCAAACTAGAACGGCAAGGTCTATATATGTCCTCTAAAAGAACATATGAAATAAATTGATCGATCAACATACCTACAAATGTTACTCAAACAAATTTATGTCAGGAAAGGAGCAAAAAATTATTGAACAAACCCTCCATACTCCCACCTAATAAACAATAATCAATCGTACTAGATAACAAAAAATGATAAGCTAATTGATCAAATGCACAGGAAAGGAGAACCAATATCCACTGGAAACCAATCAAGAGATGAAAAAACCCCACCAAATCCAACTGACCAAACCACATAGACACAAGAAGCAATATATGATTGGATGCCATTTGAATTGAAGAAAATTATTATTTATCTGGGAAACATAAAACACTATAAGATCGAACTACACTAAGACAAATAAGAAAGGACTGAATCATGATATTAAATGGAAGCAAATTAACATAGAAGACACAAACCCAATAGGAGGACAGATTCACATAATAAACAAGAAACAATAACTTTCTGGCTGTTGGTTTCATGAACTAAGGTAATTAAAGATTAGGAAAAAATATTTGAATACCAAATCGATAGATAGGTGGACATGATAGATAATTTGATCTTAGAGAAAAAGTGTGACAAAGGTAACCATTGATGAACCTAGAAAACCAACAACAAAATAGCAAATTAGAGGACAAGACCCTAAAGCCGATTTTTTCTAGGAGACATGTACGCTGGAAAATCTGAGGACAACTACGAGCCTGCATATTGAAGAGAAATGAGGACAACTAGGAGCAGAAATCCGATACCAAAGAAGACATCTCTTGATGGGGGCTAATGCCGATTTTGTTGTCGAATTGATCGGGAAAGAGACCCCCCCCCCAAAAAAAATGTGGGTATCGGTCAATATCGGTTGGTATCGGGTCAGTTCATAGAAAACTGTAACGGATCGGTATCTATCGATATTGCAAACCATGGGGTAAATACAATAACTCAATTTAGTGTTTAATTATCGCAATTTAACAGAATAATTCAACCCTAAGAACAACTGACAAAGAATAAGTTATGGGGCTTAATGCTCATGGTATGTTTAACATTTCAAGGAACTATTTACTCTTTTCTAAGACACTCTAAAATTCTTAAACTTCACACCAGACTCTTATAGCCAATTTCACAGAGTACCAAGTTCGTAGAGTGCGTAGAAAAATAGCTACATGTATTGGGTGGGCATTCAAATCTCTAAAAATATTACTTTGTTATTCAAAGATGTTGATATTCCAATTTCTCGCAGGTATGGGAGAGTGTTTTCTTCTAAAATGGGACATCCAAACAATCTAAGAGACAAATTTATTAAGCAAATTAGTAATTAAATATCCAATAAAATGCAACTTTACAAAAAATTAACACAAATAAAAAAAAGTTGAAACTCAAACACCCACATCCATGATCTTTTCGAGATCCATGAGCAACTTCTCGAACGGCAGCGTGGCAGGCTTTGGTTCCTCCTTGAGGGGCTTGAAGTGCGAGAGGTAGCTGAGGAGCCCTTCTTTCATGTTTGGGTCGCCCTCTAGCTCATTCGGTCATGGGTACTCATGCTTTGTCTTCTCCTTCTTCACGATCTTTGCCATTACCACGCTCGGAGGCGGTGATGCGATCCCCCACCTCGCCACCGCTGGGAGCTTGGATTGCTCTAGGATCTGGGAAAGATGCCATTGGCGCCACTTCTGGAGCTCCGGAGGAGATCAGAGGCCGTAGATGCGAAGAAGTTGATTGCCGCCATTGGAGAATTTTATTAATGGATCGATAAGAAGAAACCCTAAAAATTTAGGAGAGATTTGGGAGCAATATGAATAGGAGAAGATAGTTCATGCTTCTCTTGGACCCTTAGGGATAGGGATTCCTTAAAAAAAAAATCGATATAGGTTTCTTGTAAAACCCAAAAAAAAGAGGAGTAGAAACCCTGAGGGAGATCTACGATGGATGGAGGGAACCAGAGGAGTTTAGATGGAAACAAATTAGGAGGCCAAATATTGCAGGAAGGATTTTGGGGGGAAATAAATTTAAGGGAAGAAATATAGTCTTTATTTTTAGTGGTTATGTATACAGTTGCACATTTTCAATGTTTTTGATCAAATATTGGCAAAACTTTTAACGTTTGACAACTACCGACTTATATTTTTCAACATTTATTTTTCGAACATCGGTATAACATTTTTAAGCCGGCCGAGGGAAAAAACGTCGCAAAAGTCCTATATTTTTTGACATTTTTGACCAAATACCGATAATTCCTCGACGTTTAAAGACAAACGTCGGTATTTTGACGAAAAGGAAAAGAGAGGGCTTAACTTATTTTTTAATATAAAAAAGAAAATTGTGTTTTTCTTCCATGATTAGAACAGTAGATAGTTCAATTGTGAGCATTAGATTAACTCGGTTAACCGAACCGAATTACCAAATACCAAATTTGACTGAAAATCCAATAATAAAAATTGAAACCAACCGAAATATCCCGTACAGAACCAAATCGAACGGAATAAATCAGTTCGATTTTCAGTTTATTTGGTTTAACCAATATTTCAGTTCATTTATAATTTTTTTGTCAATATATATAGTAACTAGATATACAAAGATATATTTCGTATATATTACTAAATTTTCTTATTCGGTTTACCAGGGAGAGGAATTTTAGATGAAATTTCTGAAAGGTTAGTGGGATTAAACTGAAATCAAATCCCAAAACCGAAACCGAAACCGAATAAGAAATTTTAGTATTTTCGAAACCGAAACCGAACCAATTTTTTTCAAACCGAACCGAATCTCTTATTCAGTTAGGTTCGGTTCGAATTTCGGTCCAAAAACTGAATAATGCTCACCCCTAGACATACGGGCATAGCAACATTCAGAAAAAAGACTATACCTTTAACAGCGTTCATAACACGCTATATAAGTTCTGTTAACAGCCCTACATAATGAACGCTATTGATAATGACATTCTAATAGCAGGGAGGCTTCAATGCTATAGATAAACTGTTATTGTATGAACGTTTAATAGCACTTCAATATGAACGCTATGAATGGTTATATTATAATAGCACAGAGGCTCGAACGCTATAGATAAACTACTATTGTATTATATTTTAATAGCACTACGGAAGGAATGCTATTTATGATGACATTCTATAGCAGGGAGGATTGAACGCTATAGATAAACTGCTATTGTATGCCATATTTGTTGTTGTGTCGCGCACGTACAAAGTACAAAGTGAGCCAACAAAATGCCACATTACGCCTCATGAGCCCTTGAGCCCGAGTCCGAGCCCGAGCCCGAGCCGAGCCGAGTCCGAGTCCGAGTCCGAGTCCGAGTCGCTAAGCCCCTACGGGGCTTAGCTCCCATGGAAATAAATTTCCCAAGAGCAAAAAGCATGAATGCTTTCAATTGTTGATTTAGCCTTTTTCCTATTAGAAAAATAATCCCACATGGCTCACCCATGTGCACCTCCACACCACATGTGCATCTCTAGAATAGGAAAGCTAATATATAGAGATATTTGTTTTGGCCTAGCCGATGTGGGACTAAAGTTCTAAACAAAAGAGGCCAAAACCCAACATGTATGAATACAATGGTACACTACAAACAATCCAAATGCTGGAGAAATTAGTTGCCGAAGAAATTAGTTACGAGGGTATTTGGTCCGTTTCATATATATATATATATATATATATATATATATATATATATATATATAATATATATATTATATATATATTTTGGAACCTGGTAAAATTCTTATTGATAAAATACTGTTCTTACATTCGGGGGCTCATAAAGTCATCCCCATACATTCTATGTCAAAGTCTATATTATGCAACAAGCCTATTGGAGTCGTGCTCTGTCCTTCAAGCACCCTCCTATTTCTCTCCTTCCATATATGCCATACCATATCAGCAATTCGGGTGCATGCTTCTGAAACCATTCAGCTCCCCGCCCTCTTTCCTTGTACTAAGCTGATGATCTCTTCTATGTTCACCTCTTGAGTTGGTTGTAATCCTATTTTGTTCCGTTGGGCTTGCCATAGAAATTTGGAGACTAGACAATCGAAATAGATATGTTCTAACGTTTCTGCCTCCTGGTTGCACATTGCACATTTCGGATCTGAAATTTGTACCCAGAATCGGATCAACCTGTCCTTCGTGAGCAGCCATCTTTGCGTCAACTTGTACATACATATCTGCATTTTCTGGGACTCTAGCCTTCCATACAACGTCTAAATTCTCCACCTTAGCTTGTGGCGTCCGGAACATGTGATATGTGGCGAGAGCAGCGAACTCGATCTCCAAGTTATCCGCCCAAGCCCATTTATCCTCTCCTCCCCGACTATCTATCAGCGCCGCCCTGATGGCCATGCTGGCTTGTCGAGCCTAGCGATGGTTCTCGGGACACCAATGGTTGTCTTCTATAATGCAGCTTACACGTTCTCGCGGTATGCTTCCGCTCATGTGGGTGCCTATAATTTTGAGTAAAGACTCATGTCCAATCCATGGATCAAGCCATAGATCGGTCTTTCTTCCGTCAACAAGGATACGTGTGATTTTTGGCTTGATGTTTCTCCGAAGTCGAAGGATGCTTTTGAACGTGATGGACTCATTGTTGGATAAACTGTACGTCCAGAAGTTCTTACCGCCTAAGTACGGTTGTTTAGCCACCCCGCCCAAAGGGATTTACCTTGTAGGAATTTCCAAATTAACTTGATCCCTGCTATCTCCCGCATGTCCTCTATGACTGAAGTCCGACCCCACCCTCATCAATTGGCGTGCATAGCTTGTCCCAGGCTGTGGCCGGTAGACCCCCCCTTCCATAAGAAATCTGCACATTGACGTTCCACTCCGTTCAAGGTAACTTTTGGTAAGAGAATGGACTGCAACCAGTACTTCATTATAGATGAGACTACTGATCTGATGAGTTCTATTCTGCCACCAAAGGATAAACACTGCGCCTGCCATCCCTCGATACATTTTTGCACATAATCTACCAAACTTCGACAATTTTCCTCTCGCACATAATTAGTCGACAGCGGAATTCCCAGGTATTTAACTGGTAATTCAGCTTGTCTTACCCTCCTCTCTCTCTTTTTTTTTATAGTTGTTACAAATTCAATGTCCAATTTCAATTTTATTTATACACAATAGAAATTTAAGCATTATAATTACTCGTATTAATTGGTTCCTTGTTCGCTAACAAAAAGTATTAGATAATATATTTAACATCGATCCAAAAGCTTCAAATAATGAAAATAAAAGTACATATATATATAAATAAGTATTTATATACAAATGAGCTTGTAGCCTAGTGGTAGAATGGAGGCATGTGATCTAGGAGGTTGGGAGTGGAGGTAAAACAAAAGTATTTTTTATTAACCGTTGCCTATTATCCGCAACAATTTTTAACCGTTGCATGAAATATTTTAGGCAATAGTTATCAACCATCGTGCTTTACTCAGTATTTATAATGGTTTGTTAATCGTTGCCAAATATATTATTGACAACACTATGTAACCGTTATGCATGATGTGAGATCCGTTACATAATACGTTATTTGTAACTATTTATAGAAACATTGCAAAACCTTCTATAACCGATGCAAGAGGAATCTACAACGCTCGAATTTACAATGCTTCCAATAATTGTTGCAGAATAATTTTACAACGGATTATATTATTTTTGCATGATTTTCGACCGTTGTAAGACACTCTGGTTTCTTGTAGTGACAAAAAAGCATTTTTTCATCTTTCAAGCGGTGGATGAGGTTATCTTTGAAAGGATAACGATCGTGACTTCGGCAAAGGAAGCATAGGACACACTTTATTCTTCATACAAGGGATATGACAATGTGAAAATGGTAAGGCTACAAAATCTTCGTAGCGAATTTTATACACTAAGTATGAAAGATGCAGAATCCATTGAAGATTATTCCAATCGTGTTATTTCAATTATTAAACAATTGAAAGTGAATGGTGAGAAAGTTGAAGATCAAAGAATTGTTGAAAAGATTCTACGAAGCTTGACTCGAAAATTCGAGCCTACCGTAGTAGACATTGAAGAATCAAAGGATTTGTCTACACTTTCAGTATAGAGTTTATTGGGTTCACTTCAGTCCCATGAACTCCGTATGAAACAATATGATTCCACTCCTCTAGAGCAAGCTTTCCAAACACATATGTCTTTTCCAGGCTGTTCGAAAGGAAGACACAATGAAGGCAAATACATCGAAGCTACAAAAAAGGAAGATGTCGATTCTTCAAATTAGAGGAGAACAAAAGGAAGAGGAAGGGCTGCAAGTAGAGGTCGAGGTAGAAGTCGTGAAGATTTTTATCAAGTTCAATATTACAATTGTGGAAAATATGGTTATTATCAAACAAATTGTTGGTCCAAGAAGACCAATAATGAAGAAGGAAGCTCAACTTTCATGCATGAGGAAGAAAAGGAATGTCAGAATGATACTCTCTTTCTCACTTGTAATGTTGAAGAACTTACACATGGCGATGTATGTACATCGACAGTGGCTGTAGCAACCATATGACAGGAAACAAAAAGGTGTTCATGAACCTTGATGAATCAATTACAAGTGAAGTTCGAACTGGGGATGACAAGAGACTCCCAGTGAAAGGTCAAGGTGATATTCTTGTTCAATTAAAGAAAAGAAGTAAAGCGCATCTCTAAAATTTTCTATGTTACCGGACTCGAGCACAATCTTCTGAGTGTTGGCCAGCTTCTATTAAAGGGATTCCAACTTTATTTTAATGGAGATCTGTGTGAGATAAATGACAAGAATGGTGCTCTTATCATGAATGTAAAGGTGACACTGAGCAAGATGTTTCCTTTAAAGCATCATTTTGAAATTGGCTCATGCATGCATAATATCCAAGACAACTCATGTCTATGGCATTTTAGACTTAGACAACTGAGTTTCAGAACTCTTTCACTCATAGCTAGCAAGAATATTGTTGAAGGCATGTCGAATATTGATATTCAAGAGAAAGTATGTGAAGGATGTGTGTCACGACCCGCACCCTAGAATAAGGGCACGAGAAGTGGGTACGTCCAGCCTACGCCACAGTGTCGGTGGTAGAACGCTGTCCTAGGTCTCATGCATCTAACAGTATAAGGCTAAACAGTTTATACTCCCGAATGGGGGTGACATAGCAGATATAGACTCAATCACATCTAAGGTAGAGCATGATAAGGATAGATAAAACATGAAATCCAAAAGAGGTACAACAGAGAGAAATCTAAGTGTCTAAGATACACAAATCCAGAAATACATCTCAAATCTCCAAACTCAGATACAGTAATCCATAAAGTAAATACAACTCCAGACAATTGAAATAACTATCTAAACAACCTCTAATGTGTCTCCTCTAGGCTAGCAGGCAATCTCCAAACTATCTGTAAAATTTATCAACGGGTCCAGTCAGGACAGGAGCGAGTACAGTACATCTCAACAATATCATAACGGGTTAGGAAATATAAACATGCTAGAGAGTAAGATACAGGATCTGAAGAAATAACATGATAAAAAGAGAGAGACTGTAAGTAAATAGCTACCATATATAGAGAACTATCAGTGACTAGTGATTCAGAGCACACGATGGTTATGTAAACGACACGATATTGTACACGAGTAATCTACAGAGGTTGTACACGAGTAATCTACTGGATTGATTACATAACCACTTCTACTCCCCCGTCCTAATCAATACACAAGGATCTAGATATGATATGTTATTGCACACGAAGTATAGTCGCACACGAGATCATGTGAATACATGAATATACACGATTTCACACGATTTGTACACGAATGTCACGAATACAAGGAGTACACGATGCTCACGATAAAGTACACGAACACGAATACCCGATGTATCCGCTAAAGGGATAACATCGCACAACAAGATCCATATAGTACTAATCCGTGTTTCCAACGTGTCAGCATCATGTAAAGTAATCTAAAGCAGAGAAATATAATCCTAAACAAGATATGAAATGATCAGAGAATGTACTCGCCTGATAACCTGAACAGCTGATAAGTATAGGGGTCCAACTGAAGCCACAGAGTCCTATTTAAAGTAACACAGGTTACAAGGTGTTCAAGTTGTAATAAATAAATCTCTATACTCAATCTACATTATCCTAGATTCTTCTAAGTCAAAACAACTCTAGGTCAACTCCGGTCAATAATCTAGTCAAACTAGGTCAAGTGTTGACTTACAGTTGACTTTTGGTCAACTGGTCAACTCTGGTCAAACAGGGTTAATTCTAGTCTAATTATTAAAGGTATAAAGTGTACTTCGTTATTCGTACGTCGAAACTTATGACACGTAAATCGAGATAAGATGATTAACGGTAAAGTTAATAATCTTATTGTAATGTTTCACGTGTCCATCTTGTCAATTTCAGCGATGTGAGATCACTGGAATTGACTGTCTCAGTTTCGTTGTACTAATCCCGAAATATGAACATTAAAAATTAATTATTAAAATTATAAAAAGGTTAAACTCAGAGAAACTATCAACAAACATTGTCGGACGATGAAATAAACATCACCAACATGTCCAGAATGGTCAAATTAGCTAGGATAGCCTACCCATCGGTCCAATTTGGACACAAGGGCAAAAAATAATTTCGGATCAAAATGGTGTCCGTGTCGGAGCCGTTTTGCACCGAAAAATATGAAAGAAAACAAGTCTATAAAATATAACAAATTATATGTCCACGAAACCAGAATGACGATACGAACCCAATGGTATCTCCAGAATTGGATTTCGTTGACCCGATCTCAATTTGGTCCGTTGACCAGAACTTCGAATTCCGGTTTGCACGAAAATACGTGCCGGAGCCAAAGTTTTCAAAACTCAACAAACTACATGTCAACGAGTCCAGAATGACATACGAACTCAACGGTATATCCGGAATTGGATTCCGATGAGCCGATCTTAAAATGACCTGTTGACCCGGATATTGGTATCCGACTTGCACCGAAATGCGTGCCAGATCCAATGTCACCAAAATCTAGCAAATTATATGTCAACGAGTCCAGAATGACGATACGAACTCAACGATATATCCGGAATTGGATTCCGATGAGCCGATCTCAAATAATCCGTTGACCCGGATATTGGTATCCGACTTGCACCGAAATGCATGCCAAATCCAATGTCCACCAAAATATAGAAAATTATATGTCAACGAGTCCAGAATGACGATACGAACTCAACGGTATATCCGGAATTGGATTTCGATCAGCCGATCTCAAAATGACCCGTTGACCCGGATATTGGTATCCGACTTGCACCGAAATGCGTGCCAGATCCAATGTCCACCAAAATCTAGCAAATTATATGTCAACGAGTCCAGAATGACGATACGAACTCAACGATATATCCGAATTAGATTCCGATGAGCCGGCGTCAAAAAGTTCCGTTGACCCAGAATGTGGGACCTACTTTGCACCGAAAAACGTGCTAGGGCCCACGTTCTCCAAATCTAACAAATTTTATATGAAAACATGCCAGAACGATACTACGAGTCTAATGGTGGTGTCAGAAATGAAATCTGGAGTCCCGTGTTCAAAAATAAAATTTTACAAGTTGGAAATTACGAATTCGGACGGCCAACTTTGGCGTCGAATTCAACCAATCAAACAAGCTCACAATGAAACGAAACTGGAGGGGTAACAAGAGGGTTATACCAGCTTCTCACCAGAACTGGTAGCACGCCAAACGGAGCTGCGGTGGAGGAGATACAAGCTGACGAAGTTGGCCCCGCGAAACTGTCCAAAATTAATACAATTTAAACGGTCAACTTGGTGGCCGGTTTTGATGTATCAAACGATAAAATTTACGGACGAAAATTGACAGGGATGAAGGTGGATATACCGAGATTGTGACGGAGCGAAGAAATCGCCGATCCAACGATCGGATCTCTGGAAAAACGTGCACGAAGTTGCTGCGACAGCGCCAAAATGAACTTGATTTCGTGTGCGTCACGACGGAACGTCGTACAAAACGCATGAATCGCCTCGACGGCGCATCCCGGAGGATGGTGGCCGTCAGGGAGGACTCACCGGAGTGGGGCGCACCCACGGTGAGCCACGACGGCCCACGCGGCGGTACGGCGGCACGACGGTGCAGGACGGCGGCCCGTGCGCGCGCGTGTGCGCCTGCAAGTGTGCGCAGCTGCTGCTACGGCCGTGCTCGGCCAGGGCCGGTGACGGCGGAGGGCTGCACGGTCGAGCCTGGCCCGGCGAGGCCAGGGGCGGCACGGCCTGGACAGGAGGTGATGGTGTTGGATTTTTGGGTGGTGGTGGCAGAATGGTAGGTGGTGGCTCGGTTTAAAATGGAGAAGTAGGAGGAGGAGATGGGGGAGGAGAGGAACTGTGGGGAGGAGGCCGACGGCGGCGGAGGCCGGTGGCCAGGAGGAGGGGTCGTTTGGAGCTCTGGTGTGGAGAAGGAGTGGTCGGGTTGTGGTGAAGAAGTATTGTTGTTGTTGTTTTTGTTGAGTAGGAAAATTATTATTAGAAGAGAGAGAGAGAGAGAAGATAAGTATAAAATACATGTGAGAGGAGAGAGAGAAATACATGTGAGAGGGAGAGAGAGAAAAGAAGTAGTCCTCTCAAAATTAGGGCCGGCCACATGGCTGAGTGAATGTGTGGGAAAAATAGGTGGTGAGGATTTAGTATAGGGAAATCAAAGGCTAGAATTGATTGTAGGAAAATTGGCAATTCCTATCGGAATTTTTAAAACAGAATTTTACATCGAATATTAAAATAGGTAAACATGGTATTTAATATTATTTTGGGGCAAAAAAATGAGGCATCATAAGAGAGGAAAAATAAGCTGGGGTTGGGTTCAGTGGAGCCGGATTGGATCCAAAACTGGACATTATACAATAAATGAATAAAAATAGGTGTGGATGATCATGGATAAATAAGTAGCACATAGGATTTCCAATAAATGGGACACAAGTATCGGACGGGTAGTAGGCTCAATGTGGGCATGTCCATAATTGGGGCTGACAGGTTTTGGTCGACAGGGGACCCACAAATCAAGTTGGAAAATGAATGTGACGCCGTGGAGTGAAATAAAATCGGATCACGTGTCAGAAAAGTTGTGCGAAGCAAATGGAGCACAAAATGACGTGTCTGAGTGGGACACAAAGTGTTGGCCCAATGATTACATTATGTTATTGAATATGGCTAATCAGTTAAGTTTAACATAATGATGTCACTAATATTCATATACTCACTATCATGTTGCTACTTAAACTTAGCATTGTCCTATTATATTGCTATGCTTGTATCGTACTGCAACATATTTTGCTCACCTAACATGTATTTGTAGACATGCAGTAAGCATGATCAAACATGATCTAAACAGGACATAGGCAATAAAGAATTGATGATGGAGCACAGACGGCGTCATACAAAGAGATTTCTCCGAACCGCCTAGCGACCTATCCGGGGCCTCGCATCGGGAGTTCCGCTGTCCGGTCAGCGGACAGGGTTCGAGGGGGCAGTGCCCCCGTCGGAGGTTCGGGGGCGAAGCCCCTGAAAGGTATTCAGATTTTCAGATCTGTTTATCTTTGGACGACCGCTGTCAAGGAAAAAGACGTCTTCAGTTCTGCTCAGATATCAGAAGAAAGGCGTCATCACAGGGCTCTTGGTTTTCCTACTTGTTCCAAGTCTATAATTTTATTTTATTGAGTCTAGGAAAATGTGTACGTTGAGTCGCACTGAGTCATCTCAACCCCTAGACATATCTCTCCAAGCTCTACCATACAAACAGACCAATTCCAGAAACAAGCCAAGCTCCACAAAGCCCAAAAGCCCAATGGACCAATTCTGTCTTCTGGAGACAGAGTTCGGGCCGAACTCTGCCTCCACACAGAGTTCGGGCCGAACTCTGTCCCCTGATTTCCAACACCCTGATTTTTAGGGCCTGCTTGCTACAAGCTGTCCAACGTTCAAAAATTTGAATTCTTGGGACAGAATTATGGCCGAATTTGCCTCCCCAGAGTAGTATAAATAGAGCTTGAATTCTTTCATTTCAAATCATTTCTTACCTTCAAATATTCAAGCTTTCTAAGCTCTACTACTCCAAGCCTCATTCTTCCATATCTTCTAAGCCACAACTCTCCTTAGCCAAAGGTGCTCAGTGCGATATCAGCTAGAAGTTGTGTGCAAGAGTTGAAAAAAAAGTCACTTGGACAATTCAAAGTTTTGCTACCTGCGAATCTGTAAGAAATTGACGTGCTCTTCTGAAGAAAAGGCATGGGGTGTAACTACTATTTCACAAATAGTGGATTTAATCCTGAGCTAGAGTTCTCAGGCCTGGACTAGTCCTCCACGAGGGGAACCAGGTTAAAACTGCTGTGTTTGCGCATGCTCTTCTGATCTTTATTTACTTCCGTATTTCTCTCTGATTTATTTACTATCTTGATAGTTATTTGTGGAGGTGATATAGAATTAATTTTTTATTTGACGATTATCGACACAAACTCTATTCACCCCCTCTAGAGTTGCCTACACGTTATTTCAATTGGTATCAGAGCAAGGTCTCTATTGTTAGGCTTAACATCCTTAGAGTCGATCCTTGTTTATTTGTGTATGCATCGTATTCTTCTCCTCCGATGAAGAGGGTTTTACTTCTAGTAGCATAGACAATCATGTTTCTTCTAAATGCAATAAGTGCTCTAAGTGGAAAGCCATGGCTAACCAATCCTTAAAGTTTGCTAAGGCTTTTCATTCTACAAATGAAGAACTTGTAGAAAAGGTTATTCATTTACAAGAAGCTAATGAGTTTTTGAGAAATAAAAACAATGATTTATTATCTAGACTTGACTCAAAACTCATCTTGTGTTTCTTTAAAGAGTTTGAATGATTCTTTAATTTTGAAAATCAAATCTCTTTCTCATCAATAGAAGATCTTAAGAAGCAAGCACATGAGCTAAATCATTTGCATGATTCTTCTATTGACTCTTTAAAGAAACAAAATGATGATTTTATTTCTAGAATTGCTTTATTTGAAAAAGAGAATTATGCTTTAAATGCTAAATTTGATTCCCTTATTTGTTTGCATAATGATTTGTTATTAGAACATGATATTCTTAAGACCAAATCCATGCATAGTGATTCTCTTACTTGTGTGCATAATGATTTGCTATTAGAACATGATAGTCTTAAGACCAAATCTATGCATGCTCACTCTAGAAATATTCATCATTCTAGTATGTCACATGTTCATAATCATGCTCATTCCGATACATGTGCACACACTAGTATTAGGTGCTTCTATTGCTCTCGTATTGGACACATGAGTGTAACTTGTCCTATTCGTAGGAGTTTTTCTACCAATGCTAGAGTAAATAGTATATGGGTCCCTAAAGCTAACAAATGTGGATCCAAGTTTATTTGGATACCAAAGTCTTCGCCTAATATTGTAGGTGGAGCTTCTTGTATCAGGACATAGCACCGAGGAAGCGTGTTGTGGTTGCAAAGCTCAAAGGTCATCTTCCAAGCAATTGCACCAACACAAGTGTGGCCACTAGAGCCACTTTGGTAACATGCTAAACTATTCTGTTTAAATGGCTTATATTTGTAGAATCTAGCATGTTTCTCTTGATGTCTTGCTACTAGCTCACATAGATATCCTTTAGTTGCTTATTATATAAACCAATGTGAGTATAATACTAGCATGCTTAGTTGTTTTCTTATTATTTCTTTTATCTAGCATGACTAGTTACTTAGGTTAAATGATTAGTTCACACTATGTTGTTTATCACTCATTTTCTATTAGTGTGACACATTTAAATATGCATGCTCGCTATTCTTTATCTTTATAAAGCATGTATATCACTCTAGTTCATAGGAGCTTGATTCTTGAATTTTGTTTTAAAGTTTGACTCTCCATTTTTAAAGTTTTGAGATAGTTACTTCTTGCCGATTTGTATTCAATATGTCATATTTATCTTAATTGCTATTTGTGAATATATGTGTTTAGCACAAGCTACTTATAATTTGATAAGTATATACTTATACTTCTTTTTAATCTTGTGCTTGCATAATATCTTCATTATCAATTCTCATATTTTATTTTGATTATCCTATTGAGAATCAATTATGTCTTTGCCTAATAAAGTCTATTTGTATGTGCTTTTGAATTTGTGATTGTTTTTCAAACATTCACGATGGATACAACTATATTCATTAAATCTTCATTTACATGTAGATCATGTATTTATTATATTGACATCTATTTTTGTATAAATATCTTTATGTGGGCATATGAGATAAGCTCAAGTTTCATATTATTTTGAAGAGTATTTATTCATACTTGTGCTTACCTTATAATTTAGCTATTGATTCTTTTGACTAAATTTGTGTTATCTCTACTTGAATCAATTAGCTTATTCCTTAAAGTCTTCTTTTTGATGATATCTTATTGGCTTTTATTTGTTGACTTTATGGATACATGTCTTTCACTCTTATTTTGATCTTTTTCGCTTAACCAATTTTCAGCCTGATTTCAGTTCTGTCACCAGAATTCGGAATTCGGGTCGAACTCTGCCCTTACCAGAGTTCGGGCCGAATTCGGCCTGGCTGTTCCAGAACCGGAAACAGCCTCAGCCGTTGATCAAATTATAGATCCAATGGCCATTATTGATTCCAAATGTTGATATTTATTTATTCAAATGCCTTTAAGTTGGAATGTTGAGAGAAAATATTTATTAGTGTCTTGTTCATGACTTTTATGGAAGTTCTTTTAAGAATTGCTTGGTTTTTGTGCTTTACCTTACTTGTTGAGATCATCATATTTATTTTGAGTATGAATCTTCTATATTTATTTTCATAAAGTGTATTATGAAAATATTTGTGTTGAAAATATTCTTAGCAAATTTTGATGATCATTCTTTCATTATTATTTGGGTATTTACCTCTCTTATTCATAGGGATTTTTACTTTGATGTTGTTGATGATATTGCATATATTCCTCTAAATCTAATTTCTTAAAAGTAAAGAACATTTTGGGAACAAGCCGAAAGGGTCCTTCTTTCATACAGGTGTAAATAGCCTGAAGCGACACGGTGTACTAGTCTTCGGACTACCGCTAGCTGGGAACCGGCCCCTACAGCTAACCCAAAGTGATCAACACTTTATAGACTTAAGATTTATTAAGGTCTACATGCAGCCATTATCTAGTTCTGGATCCTCCCCTAAGTTCCAGAATACTTCATCATATCTAGCCTTATATTTGAGCTACAAATATTTATTATTATTGCCCAATGATGTTTTGTAGCACATGAGAATACATATAATTGATATATCATACTGCTCATGTCTTTAGCTACTATGGGTTGAACTTTTACGTTGAGATTTTCCATTTTTAGAGAATACACTTTCATAATGGTTATAATTTTGCACTCTCTAGATCAATCTATTATTTCATTATCTTGGATTAATCTCAATATTTTTGGCAAAGAGATTTGCTTTATTGTGTTTTCATGAACATCTCTTTTGTCTTTTACTTGATGAGAGTCTAATTCATTTACTTGCTATCTTATACTCTTATCCTTGCTTAGCAAAGAGTATATAAATCATTTTGATCATTCAAAATGTATTACCCTTTTTGTGAACTCTATGCTTAAGCATGTATTTTGTGTTAGTGACTTAAGATTTAATGAGCACATTTATCATGTTAGTGGCCTATCTCATTAATCTTAATTAGTTATGTAGCTAGCTTGCTTATTTACGATGTATTGTTAAGCTACATAATTTTTGTTCACTTTCACTCATCTAGCTATCTTCTTGAACTTCAATCTATATGTGATATGCTAGTTTACAAAAACAAGATTTATGAATTCTTTCTGATTTGTATTCTATTTTAGATACATATATTTGGTTTCTAAAATTAGTTTGACAAATTTTTTATTTTATCTTGTTTCCATTGAGATTTGTGATTCATCGCTTTAACTTCCTTTCATACTAGTCATTGACAAGCATCTCTTAAATTTCTCTCATCTTTTGAGTCATGATTCTATTATATTATCAATTCTTTGGAATAAATTTGCAATCATTTAAATAAGATTGACTCTTTTCTATATTTTCCATTGGTTTGTTTATATAGTTTTTAGATGGAAATTATGACGGATCATAATTTATTGGTTTACTTTATGAATGATCCTATTGATAGAGTAGTCCTATATTATCTAATTATGTGGTTATCAAGTTAATTTATTACTCTACTTTGACTACTCATGGATTATCACATATGCTCTTTGCTATTTGAACTTCATTGGTTTCTTATTTAGTATTAGCAAGGTTGGATTATTACCCGTTGATGGGTACATATGTGGTAAAACATACATAGTCCATGCAAAGCAATAAATTGGTTGATCATTTCTTAATTAGATAATCATGGACATGATATTTGAGATTTATTTTTTATTTTTGAGCTATATTTTAACTTTCATCATGATTGATTTAATTGACTTTATTGATGATGATTTTTCTTTAGTTTTATTTTTATCTTTTGAGCTATATTTGTGATTCTCATCATGATTGTTTTTAATGGACCTTATTTCTTTTCATGATGATCCTTTTCTCAAAAGGTAACATGTATTGATCTATCATATTTAAATATGAGATTCTTCTATATAGGCTAATGTATGTCATCTTTTGATTATATGTGCTTAATTAAGATATTATTTTGATCGTTCATCTTTAGTGACTATTTATTGGATATCTCTTCTAAAGATGACATTATTGTTTTATGACGTTTTTATAGCCTTATATGCATTGAGCAGGGGGGAGAAATCAATACTTGATTTATCCCTAGATCTTGAAGTTATCATTTTTTTTTTGCTATAAGTGCTTTGGAACTAGATACGCATATTTTAAGGGGGAGCAAATAAATTGGTTCAATTCATTTATACCCTTTAATATGTCGTATACGTAGTTCATCATTGACCCATTTTTTTAATACTGATATTTTGTGAAAGGTTTATGAGAGTTTATGCAATTGTTTTCATCATATTATCTCTTCTTTTATATGAGTCATCTCATTTAATTTCGTATTTTATCTTGATGACGATTGTGCTTTCTTTGATTTGGTTTTCTTTGTATGTTTCTTTTGGCTTTCCTTGTTGAGGACTTATCCAATATTCATGATTTTATCTATATTGGTCATAGTTTGAGGGGGAGCATTCAATTCGACTGAATTTCTCCTTCTCAAACATTGTTTCTCCTTTACCTTCATGTTTATTCATATAGCATGATAAGGTAATTGAGTTCAAATGCATAAATTTTGGATAAGCAAATAGATTTGCAAATAATGAGATCTTTTTATATCAATTGCTTCTATTTTACATTGATCATTCATTTATTTTGTTTCACTATTTATCTGTGGACAATTATGACTATCATAGTTTCATTGATCAATGTTTCAAGTTTATATATTTCAATTGATATCAAGTTTGTCTATTTCAATATCTCAATTGGTATCTTTCTACTTTGATATCTATTATTTGTAATTATCTTATCCCTATGTTTTTGACTGAATTTTTTTTTCATAATTCTCTTCCAAAAGTTTTTGGATGTCTTTCTTGGATTTCATGTTGGTAAACTATCTATTGATTATTTTTATATTCTTTTAGTTTTACCAACTATTTGTGTTTTGACAAGCTATTTTCTATTTGGCACTCTACATTGGGTATGTAGTCTCTATACTTGTCTTTACACACTTCTTCCATTGTTCCTTTTTTAGTATATCTTGATCATGATTGTCTATGCCTTCCTCCTTATGCTTGAGTTCGTTTTATCTCTTTTTACGGGGGAGCTTATTTTTTGATCAGGTCAAAGGGGGAGAAACAAGTTTAAGTTAGCACACAATCTTCTTGTAATATGTGTTATTAGTGATACATGCATCTATCGTATTTGTCTTAAACTTAACCGATTTGCCATAATCAAAAAGGGGGAGATTGTTGGCCCAATGATTACATTGTGTTTTTGAATATGGCTAATCAGTTAAGTTTAACATAATGATGTCACTAATATTCATATACTCACTTTTATGTTGCTACTTAAACTTAGCATTGTCCAATATTATATTGCTATGCTTGTATCGTACTGCAACATATTTTGCTCACCTAACATGTATTTGTAGACATGCAGTAAGCATGATCAAACATGATCTAAACAGGACATAGGCAATGAAGAATTGATGATGGAGCACAGACGGCGTCATACAAAGAGATTTCTCCGAACCGCCTAGCGACCTATCCGGGGCATCGCATCGGGGGTTCCGCTGCCCGGTCAGCGGACAGGGGTCGAGGGGGCAGTGCCCCCCGTCGGGGGTTCGGAGGCGAAGCCCCTGAAAGATATTCAGATTTTCAGATCTGTTTATCTTTGGACGACCGCTGTCAAGGAAAAAGACGTCTTCAGTTCTGCTCAGATATCAGAAGAAAGGCGTCATCACAGGGCTCTTGGTTTTCCTACTTGATCCAAGTCTATAATCTTCATTTTATTGAGTCTAGGAGAATGTGTACGTTGAGTCACACTGAGTCATCTCAACCCCTAGGCATATCTCTCCAAGCTCTACCATACAAACAGACCAATTCCAGAACCAAGCCAAGCTCCACAAAGCCCAAAAGCCCAATAGACCAATTCTGTCTTCTGGAGACAGAGTTCGGGCCGAACTCTGCCTCCACACAGAGTTCGGGTTGAACTCTGTCCCCTGATTTCCAACACCCTGATTTTTAGGGCCTGCTTGCTACAAGCTGTCCAACGTTCAAAAATTTGAATTCTTGGGACAGAATTATGGCCGAATTCTGCCTCCCCAGAGTAGTATAAATAGAGCTTGAATTCTTTCATTTCAAATCATCTCTTACCTTCAAATATTCAAGCTTTCTAAGCTCTACTACTCCAAGCCTCATTCTTCCATATCTCCTAAGCCACAACTCTCCTTAGCCAAAGGTGCTCAGTGCGATATCAGCTAGAAGTTGTGTGCAAGAGTTGAAAAGAAAAGTCACTTGGACAATTCAAAGTTTCGCTACCTGCGAATCTGTAAGAAGTTGACGTGCTCTTCTGAAGAAAAGGCATGGGGTGTAACTACTATTTCACAAATAGTGGATTTAATCCTGAGCTAGAGTTCTCAGGCCTGGACTAGTCCTCCACGAGGGAAACCAGGTTAAAACTGCTGTGTTTGCGCATGCTCTTCTGATCTTTATTACTTCCGTATTTCTCTCTGATTTATTTACTATCTTGATAGTTATTTGTGGAGGTGATATAGAGTTAATTTTTTATTTGGTGATTATCGACACAAACTCTATTCACCCCCCTCTAGAGTTGCCTACACGTTATTTCACAAAGGTCATAGGTGACGAGCGTCTCGAGTAGACCATCAATGAGAAGTTGGTTTCAAGAAACTGACTGGTCTTGCGCTCCCAATTTAAAAGTCACGGTAACGCGCTGAAAATGATGAAGGAAAAGAGTGGAAAAAATAATTAATAGTCAAATGGTCTAAATCAACCCGAAGTTCTGCGAAGCAAAAAGAGCACAAGGGAACAAGTTTGGATGGGATACTATATACCATCATGAAGGCAATCATGTCCACTCCAAAACTCGTGAAGAAGATTTCCAGAGTTGAACATCCCTGACACTCCAAATATCAATGGCACGGGAAAGTACACTAATAGATAAATAACCATAATAAATCATTTATTAAAACTAAATCAATCAGAAAAATTTTAAAAAAATCAACCCGAAATTCAGGGTGCTCACATCCTACCCACCTTATAAAAATTTTGTCCTCGAAATTAAAATGTTCGTACTCCCTCTAGGTGAAACACCCACAATCAAAGTCCCAGAATTTAAACAAAGCATACCATCAAAAGGGACGTCATACAGGGTCATGGCATACGGTGGTAATGAAAGTCGCATCTAGGTATACTAGTCATTCTAACGGAATCGGTCATAGGGTATCAAACACACAAGCAGTCTAGGGTGCTAAACTAGAAAAGATACAGAAATAATAAATCATCAAAACTGTAAGGCAGCCTACCATCCTATGTGAAAACTGGTACTTATCATAAAAAAACATAAAGAAAGGTAACTACTAATTATTTTTAAAGGGTTTCAGAAAAATCAAAATCAAAGTTAAAGAATGAAAGCCAATTTCATAAAAATTCCAATCGCAATACATATTAAGAATATTTAGTCTCGATACGATCTAAGTTGATCAAATTGGGAAAATCAAGATTTGGACAATATGGAGGACAGTTCAACAAGGTCTGAGAACGAGCATACAAGGATGGTGATTCAGGTCACAATCAAATTTAATTCAATTGAGTACAACCCAAGATAAGAAAAGATAATCGAAGTTGATTTGGTCGTGATTAAGGAAACTAGGATTCAATGATATTGAAAAACCCTTTTTAGAGAAAAACAGGAAAAGATTTCATACGAAGCCAGTTAATCATCTCTTTTGAAACTATCAGTTTACCATTTGCCAATCATATTTTCTCACAAATCCAAGTATGAAAATCAACCCTCATATGACTATCATCGAAATTTTATAACCTTCAGTCGTCTAAACCTTTACCATGATCACCATAAACAAAATTTCAACTTCTAAAACATTTCCCATGAAGCATACCCCTCTTAATTAGGTATCAACACTTATTTATTTAATCAAATTTTCTTTTCTTTTTAATCCTTCACCTCGTTTTAATTTAAATCCGAAACCTCTAAACCCAGTTTATGAAATCCTTGTACTTGTTTAAGTCAAGTCTCTTATTTACTAAACTCCAATACCACTATGTCACACAAATTTATTCTTATTTATAAATCAACCTTCATATTTTCTTCAATGTTCACCTTCAAATGTTATCCTTTTGAATTCCACAATTTCTCCCAATCATCTAAAATAATTTCTATAACGTAAAATCCTTGTGTTCTCTCTGTCTCTAGTCACCCTCTTAAAATATCTAATTCAATTTCGCATCATCATTTTATTCAATTAAATTCTCATTTCCATCTCTAAATTTCTACATAGCCTTGTAATAGTTCCCAAGAATCAATAACCAAGATTTTTAATTTCTCAAAACTAGGTTGACCTCTGATATCCTAATTATTTTTTTTTGGAAATACATCCATGAATTTTTCGTAACCCAATTTTCTGCGATTGTTTCTAAATTGATAACATCTATCACTCGATTCCATTATAACCTTTACCACATCTCCCTCTCAATTTTTTTTCATAATTGACATCCAACGTTCTGATTCCTACAAATCATTCTATGATAACCATTTACACCATTTCCGCACTAGATGATTTACGTCACTTCCTCAACATTTCTCAGGCAAAATGATATGAAGATTCAAGAGTTTTCAAGGTATATCTGACAGAATTATATACGAGACAGGGAATTGATGTAATCATGACAGTTATATAAGACAAGAATGATGGAAATAAAATATTGGCAGGAAGAGAATGATAAAAGAATCTGTTCTGCTTATCTGTTTAAAAGAGGAACCCATTTTAAAATCAGAGCTATAATATCAAATCCAAAATAAGGTCTAGCAAAATCATCGATTCATTGTATTAAGAAGAAATAAATTTTGTAAGAAGTTACACAAGGGTTTATAAAAACGGCTAAAGCTACTACTAAGTAAAATAATGAAAAATAAAACCAAATAATTTTTTTTGAAAGACTGAACAAGTAGTAAAAACATGTTCAAAACATTTAAGGTACAATCTGGTAATCATATGCGTCTATCCAAAATTATGGTGCTCTAAATCCTCGTCATACTAGTAAGCAAGGCTACGATAATCACAAAGTCCTCGACTTAGGCACATACCTCTAGAATTGTGGTATTTAACATTTTTGCGATGCCGCTAGCTTGGCTGCAAAAATCTTAAATTCCCACACCCAAGAAATATATCCAAAGCCAGACTATGTGTCCTCACCATGCTGTTTAATGTGACTATAGAAGACTAGATTCCAAACTTAGATGACCTAGCCCATATAATTTCATCTTGACAAAAATTAAATTAAACCAGCAATGAATACCCAAATTAAATTTATCAACGAACATAAAGATTCAAAAATGAATAAAAATCCTTCAAATCATATAAATACAAATTCGGATGCTACAGCTAACAGCAAGATTCAAAATTCAACAATCTTTCATCAAAATCAATAAATACAAACTCAAATTCAACAATCTTCCATCAAATCAATAATAAAAACTCAAATTCAACAATAATCCATCAAAATCAATTTCAATAACAGAAAATAAAGATAAATCAAATCAAGGAAAAGAGAGTTTTCAATTCAGAGTTAAATAAGATTCTCAAGGGTCGTCCCAGGAATCTCTCAAGGGATCCTAGCTGTGATTGAGTATCTTCAAAAATATATCCTACTCCTACTGCAGGCTGTAGTGGTACTCTAGTTCGAATACTACTACACAAACTCGACCTGCATGGGCCACCACTAAAAACGTGTCACGACCCACACCCTATAATAAGGGCACGAGAAGTGGGTACGTCCAGCCTACGCTGCAGTGTCGGCGGTGGAGGTCTCATGCATCTAACAGTATAAGGCTAAACAGTTTATACTTCCAGAATGGGGGTGACATAGCAGATACAGACTTAATCACATCTAAGATAGAGCATGATAAGGGTAGATAAAACATGAAATCCAAAAGAGGTACAACAGAGAGAAATCTAAGTATCTAAGATACACAAATCCAGAAATTCATCTTAAATCTCCAAACTCAGATACAGTAATCCATAAAGTAAATACAACTCCAGGCAATTAAAATAACTATCTAAACAACCTCTAATGTGTCTCCTCTAGGCTAACAGGCAATCTCCAAGCTATCTGTAAAATTTATCAACGGGTCCAGTCAGGACAGGAGCGAGTACAGTACATCTCAACAATATCATAACGGGTTATGAAATATAAACATGCTAGAGAGTAAGATACAGGATCTGAAGAAATAACATAATAAAAAAGAGAGAGACTGTAAGTAAATAGCTACCATATATAGAGAACTATCAGTGACTAGTGATTCAGAGCACAAGATGGTTATGTAAACGGCACGATGTTGTACACGAGTAATCTACAAAGGTTGTACACGAGTAATCTACTGGATTGATTACAAAACCACTTCTACTCCCCCGCCCCAATTAATACACAAGGATCTAGATATGATATGTTATTGCACACGAAGTATAGTCGCACACGAGATCATGTGAATACATGAATATACACGATTTCACACAATTTGTACACGAATGTCACGAATACAAGAAGTACACGATGCTCACGATAAAGTACACAAACATGAATATCCGATGTATCCGCTAAAGGGATAACATCGCACAACAAGATCCATATAGTACTAATCCGTGTTTCCAACGTGTCAGCATCATGTAAAGTAATCTAAAGCAGGAAATAATCCTAAACAAGATATGAAATGATCAAAGAATGTACTCGCCTGATAACCTGAACAGCTGATAAGTATAGGGGTCCAACTGAAGCCACAGAGTCCTATTTAAAGTAACGCAGGTTACAAGATGTTCAAGTTGTAATAAATAAATCTCTATAATCAATCTACATTATCCTAGATTCTTCCAAGTCAAAACAACTCTAGGTCAACTCCGGTCAATAATCTAGTCAAACTAGGTCAAGTGTTGACTTACAGTTGACTTTTGGTCAACTGGTCAACTCTGGTCAAACAGGGTTAATTCTAGTCTAATTATTAAATGTATAAAGTGTACTTCGTTATTCGTACGTCGAAACTTACGACACGCAAATCGAGATAAGATGATTAACGGTAAAGTTAATAATTTTATTATAATGTTTCACGTGTCCATCTTGTCAATTTCAGCGATGTAAGATCACTGGAATTGACTGATCTCAGTTTCGTTGTATTAATCCCGAAATACGAACATTATAAGAATTAATTATTAATAAATTATAAAAAGGTTAAACTCAGAGAAACTAGTAGCTACACCTACTTTTCTAGTTGTATGTTTTGGAGCCAGATTACTTAGCTGACGTCATCACAGGTCATATTTATTTGCATACTTTTCTAGTTGTATGTTTGTTTGATTCTGGTGTATCTCATAGCTTCCTATCATTAGAGTTTATGCATAAATACCATCTAGTAGCTACACCTACTGCGGAGATTGGTAGAGTGATGACGGGAGGAGGACCAGTCCTATTAGATCTATCTATAGATGTTCTATTTTTATAGCCGGAAGAGAGTTCAGGGGACGATTCTTTGTGATGCCACTCCCCGGTTATGATATCATATTGGGGATGGACTGGCTTAGCTATGCCCATGCATCTATAGATTGTTATGAGGGTAGTATTTTGTTCAGTCCCCCAGGCACAACACCATTCAGTGTCAGAAGGACAGGGCCGGAGATCAGCCTAGAGCCGAAATATTGTGCGACAGTTGGGGACGCAGCACCGCCACACCCTATCGTTAGGAAGTTTATTAATGTATTCCCAGAGGATATTGCAGGGCTTCTGTCACCCTCATTTCTTGTATTTTCTGTATTTCGTATTTACACCCGTATCTGGATTTTGGCATGTATTTTTATTTTTCTCGACTTGTGGAATTTTGGTATTTCTCGTATTTCGGGTTTTGTCATGGCTCGGTTTTAATTTAGATTGGATTGGTTTAGATTGGGTTGGTTTGATTTGGTTTATTATGTATTGGATCACCTTAGCCTACACTCTACCCTCAATACACCACATCCCATCCTCTTTATAATCCCCACCTACCACTCTCTCTCTTCATTACCACCACCATTAATTTTCTTCTTCTTCTTCTTCTTCTTCTCCTTCCTCTACACAACACTCTTCTCCTTCCTCTCCATAGGCAAGTGCACCTTGCCACCACATGAGAATCCTCTTTTATTTGTCCATTTGCTAGTTTAGGACATGGTGATCAACATTAGAACTTGGTATTTTATGATTTGGAGTCTCTATTGTTCTAGATCTAAGTTTTCCCTATTTTTGGTTTTTGCATGGTTTTGATCTACTTAAGTTGGATTTTTATGGGTTTTGATGCTTCCATGTGGAAAAGAGTTCAATTCCACCCTGGTTAGAACTTTGGAAATCTGGATTTGGAGTTCGGATGACCAAGTTGTGATGCTTTGAAGTTTTGGAAGCCATTGGAGCTTCTTCTCAGCCATGGAGAAGAAGACCCAGACCCTGCGTGCGTGTTTTTACGCGTACGCAGCTCCCTACGTGCGTGTTTTTACGCGTACGCAGCTCTCTGCTTGCGTGCTTTTGCACGTATGCAGCTCTCTGTAGCGTGCGTGACTTTTCACCTACGCTGCCCTCTGTAGCGTGCGTGACTTTTCACCTACGCTGCTCTCTGTAGCGTGCGTGACTTTTCACCTACGCTGCTCTCTGTAGCGTGCATGACTTTTCACCTACGCTGCTCTCTGAAGCGTGCGTGACTTTTCACCTATGCTGCTCTCTGGCGTGCGTGACTTTTCACCTACGCTGCTCTCTGGCGTGCGTGACTTTTCGCGTATGCAGCTCCCCTGCATGCGTGACTTTTGCGTACGCAGCTCTCATGCGTGCGTGACTTTTCACGTATGCTGCTCCCCTGACCCCTTGCTTAACCCATTGGCTCTTGGAGTTTTGGTCTTATTTCTTTAAGCTTGGCTCTTCTATAGCCCTGTATATTGATATTTTATTAGATATTTTACGCCCATTTTATATCCTTACGCCTTTTATCATGAACTTAATTTTACTTAATATGTTTGGAATGACTATTGTACATGGCATGGTATGACAAGGAACTAGCATAACACGACAGTGACCCGTAGTGGTGCACTCCTGACATGACCAACCTGACATGATAGTGGCCTGTCGTGGCGCTCTCCTGGCTAGTACCCTGACATGATTTATTTTAATGCCGTTACTTGACTTGCCTTGACACAGTGGGTAGTTCTTTCTTGCCTGCTTGTTAAATTTATGGGACTTTTGAGTACCACGGTCAGGAGTACCTACTAAAATGGATTAAGGTTAATAACTAGAATAATACAGTAGTCATGAAGAGATGACACAGCTACGGGCAATCCCGTTACCTGGACGCTCTTGGGATCTGTAGCCTGCCGTCGAGTAGGCCACATTTCCAGCACACCGTCGCGTGTTGCACCCTCTAAGTCACCTAAGGGTACATTTGTCCCCCGGGCGATGTACCCACCTGAATTCAACCCCTAATTTTCGACATGGGTAACCTGGATGGTCTGCAGGGCTCGTGGCTGTGGAACAATCTCACTGCATCTTGTTAGTAATTAGGCCTGTGATAACCCTAGTTAGTTAAAGTAGTAAGCCGTAGTATCTGCTTGGCCGTGATTGATTGAATGAGGTATAACTAGTCTAGCCATGTCTTGATCTAGTACAAGATTTGCTTCCTGTCTTGATTTCTTACATTATTATCTTGCCGATAAATGGTGGGAAACTAAGTTCGGTTCAGATGAAGGGTTACAACCCCGGTCCTTGTTTGGTTTACGGGTTGTAACCTGGCTATCAGAATAGTTCCATGGTTATCTCGTCGTATATCATCCTGACAGGTTTTCATAAATTCTAGTTTTAAATATTATATTTTCTTGTGGTGATTGCTGACTTTTGTTCTTATTTCGTGGCCCCCTTGTGGCACTTGCTCTTTCTGGGGTTGACCCAGCTGGTTTTGTGTGGCCAGATTTCGGAGCAGCTTTCGAGGATCTACCAAGCTTCCAGCCCAATTGTGGCGACTAGAAGGAACCCGGGCTACGAGTGGGTTTTCTATTTTGTTTCGCAAACTCTATTGTAAAACTATTCTTTTGAGGCGTTTAGCCGACGAGCACCTGTTAGCTCGATGCACTTTACTTACTGTCTGCCTACGGGCTGTAAACATGATTAACAAATCCTAGGGTTGATCATGTATGACTTAACTCTTGCTAGTCCTAGCGTTTTGTACGACTAGCTTTATGATCAGCTGATATGTAATATTTGGGACGCCTTTTATTGTATATTTGGTGGTCAAACATCTCGTAATTATATTATTTGCTTGAGATTGAGACAGTAGGCTTGACCTTAAGAGACTGTTGGCTTGTAGTAAACCCTCATATTTCTAGACAGCCGTGACCGTATATCGAGGTGGTTTCCATTTCAATATACGTAGCTGGCTATGTCTGCCCCCGCTCTCCAGTATTCTGGTTCGGGGGCGTGACATGGTTTAAGTGGTGGCCATGCAGGTCTTGTCAATCAAGAAATGTGAGGGTTACCGAATAGATGTCTTAATCAGTATTCGCCCTTGATCTCCGTCCATATTTTCAAATCCCTGAAATTCTTGCCCTGATTACATGCTTGTATCGTTGATCTGTCCTGGTCCTTCCTTATTGTTTTCCTGTGTCGTCTTCCTCAGCGGCACTGTACCTGACCCTGCCGATCAGCAAGGAGGAGCACCTCCCGTGGACCAGCACCAACCTGGAGATCAAGCCCAGCATTCCGGAGTCGCCTCCAGAGTGATACCCACTGGAGGAGAGTCACCAGTTCGGCCCGTCCAGCCCGCAGAGCCAGATGATGGTACCTTAGTAGGCCTCATCAGAACCTTGATAGCTTCCCAGGATCGTCGAAGCGACGCCCTGCACCTGACAGTTCAAGATGATTTGACCCGAGGCGGACATCCAGGGAACCAGGCGGCCAACAGTTTCAAGCGCTTGAACCTTCCTTTCTTCGACGACACCGAGGATGCGATTGCCGCGGATGCATGGCTTCAGGATACTGAGGTGATTCTGGAAGCAGCTAGGACACCCGAGAATGAGAAGGTGGCGGTGGTACGCCTGCAGTTGTTGGACTTGGCTCGCAGTTGGTGGGCGGTGTAAGCCATGGGATTAGTGGCACCCATTGCTTGGGCAGTATTTAGAGAGAGATTCCAGACGAAGTATTTCGATGCTGTGGCTCGGTACGACCTGCAGACCAGATTTACCAACTTGAAGCAAGGAGGCAGAACAGTCGACAGTTATGCATCGGAGTTTTCTAGACTCAGTAGGTTTGCCCCCACCTTGGTGGCGACCGAGTTTGATAGGGCCCAGCGATTCCAGCAGGGGCTGTATTTGGAAATATTGTTGGCGGTTAAGCAGTTCGAGCACCAGACGTTCGATGCAGTCTTGAGAGCAGCTAGGAGGCATGAGTACACCTCCCAGAGGATCGTGGATAGGACCGGAGGCAGGAAGCGGTCCCACAGTCAGATGCACCAATCATCAGCTCCAGCCCCGACAGCTAGGGGATTGACCATTGGAACTCCGAGGCGGGCGACCTCAGTAACGTCGGTTCAGCATTCAACCCCGACGTACCCGCAGCAGCAGAAGCAGAAGCAGACTTCCGCGATGGGATGTTCTCATTACGGGAAGCCAGGGCATGTGGTGGCAGATTGTCGCAGGGCGCAGGGATTGTGCCTGGCTTGTGGAGCAGCAGATCATAGGATAGGGGCTTGCCCGAATAGGGGTGGTTCATCAGCATCCAACCCTTCTAGCTCTTCGGTGAGAGGACCGGCCCCAGCACCAGTTCAGCAGCAGCAGTATCAGTCTTCGAGGCCCTTGCCGCCTCAGTCTCAGGTATTCCAGCAACAGTACCCCCAGCAGTATGCACAAGCCCAAGCTCAGACCCAGAATAGGCAGAGAGGTTTCCAGCAGAGGAGACCAGCAGCCAGAGGACAAGGTCAGGCCATGATGATGGCTATAGAAGAAGAAGTTGCACCAGGTGAGGTTGTGGCAGGTACTATTCTCGTCAACTCCTCTCCAGCGTCTGTATTATTTGATTCTGGTGCATCGCATTCATTTATGTCTGCACGATTCGCGATACGGATATGATTGGAGCCCGAGTCATTATCAGTGAGGCTCAATATACTTACTGGTAATGGCCTTGTGGGAGTAGATCGTGTGTTTTCCTCGTGTCGGATCGTAGTTAGCGGTAGGGAGTTTCCCGCTAGATTCATAGAGTTTCCTATGGCAGACTATGATGTAGTCCTAGGCATGGATTGGTTGAGGAACCAGTATGCTAGGATAGACTGCCATATTGGCAGAGTTGTCTTTAGTAACCCCGACGAGCCAGAGTTTTCGTTTTCCAGAGGCGCAGTGGAGCCATCTTCTCCAGCATTACGGATGGCAGTAGCAGCAGTGCAGTTACCCCGGATAGTTGAAGAGTTTCCAGATGTCTTTCCAGAGGAGCTTCCAGGGATGCCACCGGAGCGGGAGATTGAGTTCACTGTAGACTTGATTCCCGGGACAGCACCAGTATCAGAGCGAGTCTACAGGATGGCGCCTTCAGAGTTGGAGATTTTATACAAGATGATTGAAGAACTGAGGACCAAGGGATTCATCCGTGCAAGTGGATCGCCTTAGGGTGTCCCGATGCTTCTTGTGAAAAAGAAGGATGGTACGTCCAGGCTATGTGTTGATTATCGTACCCTGAATTCGGTGACAATCAAGAACAGATACCCTCTTCCGAGGATAGATGACTTGTTTGATCAGCTCAGAGGGGCTTCAGTGTTCTCGAAGATAGACTTGCGGTCAGGATACCACCAGATCAGAGTCAGAGAGTAGGACATCCCGAAGATAGCATTTAGATCGAGATATGGGCATTGGGAGTTCCTTGTTATGCCCTTTGGAGCAACCAATACGCCAGCAGTATTCATGGACCTCATGAATCGCATTTTCATGCCTTACTTGGATCAATTTGTGATCGTGTTCCTAGATGACATCCTGGTCTACAGCAAGAGTGAAGCAGAGCATGAGCAGCATCTCAGAGTCATCCTTCAGATGCTTAGGGAGCACCAGTTGTACGCCAAGTTCAGTAAATGCGAGTTCCGGCTCGATCGTATTTCGTACTTGGGTCACATCATTACTCGAGGAGGAGTGGAAGTGGATCCCCAGAAGATTGTGGCTATCGAGACTTGGCCAGCACCTAGTTCAGTGGCAGAGGTTCGCAGCTTCCTTGGATTGGCCGGCTACTACCGGCGGTTCGTTTCAGATTTCGCAAGGATTTCAGCACCGATGACCCAGTTGACCCGCAAGGATATGCCGTTTGTTTGGACAGCAGAGTGTCAGGAGTCATTTGAGAAGTTGAAGCAAGGTTTAATAACGGCTCCCATTCTCACCCTTCCAGATAGGACCGAAGGATTCACAGTTTATTGTGACGCTTCAGATAGAAGATTGGGGTGTGTTTTGATGCAGCATGGGAAGGTAATATCTTATGCGTCACGTCAACTACGTGATCATGAGAAGAATTACCCGACCCACGACTTGGAATTGGCGGCGGTAGTGTTTGCTTTGAAGTTGTGGAGACACTACTTGTACGGAGATAGAGTGGAGATCTTTACTGATCATAAGAGCCTGAAGTATGTTTTCATCCAGAAGGACCTTAATATACGACAGAGAAGATGGCTCGAGCTACTAGTGGACTATGATGTAGATTTGCAGTATCATCCCGGGAAGGCCAACGTTGTAGCAGATGCATTGAGCAGGAGAGCCGGAGTTTATCTACTGACGGCACAACCAGAATTATTGGCAGATATTCAGAAGATAGAGATTGAAGTGGTTCTTCCAACCAGCGTGGCATTGATGGCCAGCCTACAGATTCAGTCCAGCATAGTTGAGAGAATCCGGGTGGCGCAGACAACATATTCCAAGATCCAGCGACTCAGAGCAGAGTGTGAAGCAGGAAGAAGGACAGAGTTATGTATCCATGAAGACGGTATACTTCGGCACGGTACTCATCTTTGTGTACCCAGTAGAGATATCAGACAGAAAGTTATGGCAGAAGCCTACAGTTCACAATATTCTATTCATCCAGGTGGTACGAAGATGTACCGTGATATTCGTCAGTATTTCTGGTGGAATGGCATGAAGAAGGAGATAGCTCGGTTCGTCTCTCGGTGTTTGGTTTGCCAACAGGTTAAAGCTGAACATCAGAGGCCCGCTGGACTTCTTCAACCCTTACCGATCCCAGAATGGAAATGGGAACATATAACCATGGATTTCGTGACCGGATTGCCCACATCTCCGGTCGGCAGAGATGCTATTTGGGTAATTGTGGACAGGCTTACCAAGGTGGTACACTTTCTCCCATTCAGAGTTGGGCAGTCAACGGCGCAGTTAGCAGAGATGTATCTCGGGCAGATCGTCAGGCTTCACGGTGTGCCAGTCAGCATCACCTCGGACAGGGATTCAAGATTCACATCACACTTTTGGCGCAGCTTGCAGAAGAGTTTGGGGACTCGCCTTCAGTTCAGCTCAGCTTATCACCCGCAGACGAATGGTCAATCAGAGCACGCAATCCATACTCTTGAAGATATATTGAGATCCTGTACCCTTGACTTCGGTGGTTCATAGGAGAATCATCTGTACCTGGTAGAATTCTCGTACAACCACAGTTATCAGGCCAGTATCCAGATGGCACCCTTCGTGGCTCTTTATGACAGGAAGTGCAGATCCCCGCTAGCATGGGACGATGTCGGAGAGAGGCAGATGCTCGAACCCGAATTGATTTTCCAGACGGTTGAAGTGGTCAGGAAGGTCAGAGATCACCTCCGAGTTGCCCAGGACCGCCAGCGCCATTGGGCCGATGCTCATCGGTGTCCCTTAGAATTTGCTGTCGGCGACCATGTATTCCTTAGGATCTCGCCTAACCGCGGCGTCATTCGCTTCGGCGTGCGGGGAAAGCTTAGTCCTAGGTATATTGGGTCGTTCGATATTCTAGAACGAGTAGGAGATGTATCCTATCGTCTCGCTCTTCCGCCGTCGCTAAGTGAGGTACATAATGTATTCCATGTGTCCCAATTACGACGGTATATTCTGGACCCGAGCCACATCCTAGACCATTCGGAACTGGTTGTTGGTACCAACCTTTCGTATGAGGAGAGGCCCGTGTCTATATTGGACCGGAGGGAGAATACACTCAAGAACAAGACTATTAAATTAGTCCATGTTGCTTGGGGTCATCACTCTCTAGGTGAGTCAACGTGGGAGCGTAAGGACGACATCCGATCGCGATATCCCTACCTGTTTGACTCGTGAGGTATAATGTCTTTCTTATGCCTTACGTTTTCCCTTCCTTGCTTGTATTGTATGATTGTATGATTGAACTGCTTAGTGTAACTTGCCTGTGCTTAGTGTAGCTTGTCGTGACAATCTCTAGCTCCTTGATTAAATTTCGAGGATAGAATTCTTTTAAGGTGGGTAGAGTTGTCACCCTCATTTCTCGTATTTTCCGTATTTCGTATTTATACTCGTATCTGGATTTTGGCATGTATTTTTATTTTTCTCGACTTGTAGAATTTCGGTATTTCTCGTATTTCGGGTTTTGTCATGGCTCGGTTTTAATTTGGATTGGATTGGTTTGGATTGGGTTGGTTTGATTTGGTTTATTATGTATTGGATCACCTTAGCCTACACTTCACCCTCAACACACCACATCCCACCCTCTTTATAATCCCCACCTACCACTCTCTCTCCTCATTACCACCACCATTAATTTTCTTCTTCTTCTTCTTCTCCTTCCTCTACACTACACTCTTCTCCTTCCTCTCCATAGGTAAGTGCACCTTGCCACCACATGAGAACCCTCTTTTATTTGTCCATTTGCTAGTTTAGGACATGGTGATCAACATTAGAACTTGGTATTTTGTGATTTGGAGTCTCCATTGTTCTAGATCTGAGTTTTTCCTATTTTTGGTTTTTCCATGGTTTTGATCTACTTAAGTTGGATTTTTATGGGTTTTGATGCTTCCATGTGGAAGAGAGTTCAATTCCACCCTGGTTAGAACTTTGGAAATCTGGATTTGGAGTTCGGATGACCAAGTTGTGATGCTTTAAAGTTTTAGGAGCCATTGGAGCTTCTTCTCAGCCATGGAGAAGAAGACCCAGACCCTGCGTGCGTGTTTTTACGCGTACGTAGCTCCCTGCGTGCGTGTTTTTACGCGTACGCAGCTCTCTGCTTGCGTGCTTTTGCACGTATGCAGCTCTCTGTAGCGTGCGTGACATTTCACCTATGCTGCTCTCTGTAGCGTGCGTGACTTTTCACCTACGCTGCTCTCTGTAGCGTGCGTAACTTTTCACCTACGCTGCTCTCTGAAGCGTGCGTGACTTTTCACCTACGCTGCTCTCTGTAGCGTGCGTGACTTTTCACCTACGCTGCTCTCTGAAGCGTGCGTGACTTTTCACCTACGCTGCTCTCTGAAGCGTGCGTGACTTTTCACCTACGCTGCTCTTTGGCGTGCGTGACTTTTCACCTACGCTGCTCTCTGGCGTGCGTGACTTTTCGCGTATGCAGCTCCCCTGCGTGCGTGACTTTTGCGTACGCAGCTCTCATGCGTGCGTGACTTTTTGCGTACGCTGCTCCCCTGACCCCTTGCTTAACCCATTGGCTCTTGGAGTTTTGGTCTTATTTCTTTAAGCTTGGCTCTTCTATAGCCCTGTATATTGATATTTTATTAGATATTTTACTTAATATGTTTGGAATGACTATTGTACATGGCATGGTATGACAAGGAACTAGCATAACACGACAATGACCCGTAGTGGTGCACTCCTGACATGACCAACCTGACATGATAGTGGCCCGTCGTGGCGCACTCCTGACTAGTACCCTGACATGATTTATTTTAATGCCGTTACTTGACTTGCCTTGACACAGTGGGTAGTTCTTTCTTGTTTGCTTGTTAAATTTATGGGACTTCTGAGTACCACGGTCAGGAGTACCTACTAAAATGGATTAAGGTTAATAACTAGAATAATACAGTAGTCATGAAGAGATGACACAGCTACGGGCAATCCCGTTACCTGGACGCTCTTGGGATCTGTAGCCTGCCGTCGAGTAGGGCACATTTCCAGCATATCGTCGCGTATTGTACCCTCTAAGTCATCTAAGGGTACATTTGTCCTCCGGGCGATGTACCCACCTGAATTCAACCCCTAATTTTCGACCTGGGTAACCTGGATGGTCTGCAGCGCTCGTGGCTGTGGAACAATCTCACTGCATCTTGTTAGTAATTAGGCCTGTGATAACCCTAGTTAGTTAAAGTAGTAAGTCGTAGTATCTGCTTGGCCGTGATTGATTGAATGAGGTATAACTAGTCTAGCCATGTCTTGATCCAGTACAAGATTTGCTTCCTGTCTTGATTTCTTACATTATTATCTTGCCGATAAATGGTGGAAAACCAAGTTCGGTTCAGATGAAGGGTTACAACCCCGGTCCTTGTTTGGTTTACGGGTTGTAACCTGGCTATCGGAATAGTTCCATGGTTATCTCGTCGTATATCATCTTGACAGGTTTTCCTAAATTCTAGTTTTAAATATTATATTTTCTTGTGCTGATTGCTGGCTTTTGTTCTTATTTCGTGGCCCCCTTGTGGCACTTGCTCTTTCTGGGGTTGACCCAGCTGGTTTTGTGTGGCCAGATTTCGGAGCAGCTCCCGAGGATCTACCAAGCTTCCAGCCCAATGGTGGCGACTAGAAGGAACCCGGGCTACGAGTGGGTTTTCTATTTTGTTTCGCTCACTCTATTGCAAAACTATTCTTTTGAGGCGTTTAGCCGACCAGCACCTGTTAGCTCGATGCACTTTACTTACTGTCTGCCTACGGGCTGTAAACATCATTAACAAATCTTAGGGTTGATCATGTATGACTTAACTCTTGCTAGTCCTAGCATTTTGTACGACTAGCTTCATGATCAGCTGATATGTAATATTTGGGACGCCTTTTATTGTATATTTGGTGGTCAAACATCTTGTAATTATATTATTTGCTTGAGATTGAGACAGTAGGCTTGACCTTATGAGACTGTTGGCTTGTAGTAAACCCTCATATTTCTAGACAGCCGTGACCGTATATCGAGGTGGTTTCCATTTTAATATACGTAGCTGGATATGTCTGCCCCCGCTCTCCAGTATTCTGGTTCGGGGGCGTGGCAGCTTCCGCCTGACAGAGATGTGGAGTTCACTATAGATTTAGTGCTGGATTCATCACCAGTATCCCGGTCTTGCTATAGAATGAATCCCAAGGAGGCAGTAGAGATGAAAGAGCAGATTGATGAACTGTTGAAAAAGGGTTTCATTCGATCCAGTGCTTCTCCATGGGGAGCGCCAGTGCTCTTTGTGCCTAAGAAGGATGGTACAGTCCGGTTGTGTATTGACTACCGGGCCTTGAATGCCATCACCATCAAGAACAAATATCTTCTGTCCAGGATAGATAATTTGTTCGACCAGTTGAGCAGGGCGAAGGTATTTTCTAGGATAGACTTGAGATCCGGGTACCACCAGGTGAAGGTTAGGGCAGCAGACATCCAGAAGACGGCGTTCAACACAAAGTACGGGCAGTACGAGTTTCTGGTGATGCCATTTGGTCTCACAAATGCGTCAGCTGTCTTTATGAACTTGATGAATAAGACATTTCACCAGTATCTGGATAAGTTCGTCGTAGTGTTTATCGACGACATCTTGATATACTCGAAGACGCCAGAGGAGCATGTAGAGCACTTGCGCATAGTTTTGGGGATTCTGAGGCGGGAGAGATTGTTTGCCAAATTGCCGAAGTGCGAGTTCTTTTTAGACCGAGTGGAGTTTCTCGGCCATGTAGTTACAGGAGATGAAATCTCGGTGGATCCTAGGAAGATTGCTGCAGTTGAGACATGAAAGGCTCCGACGTCAGTTTCAGAGATCAGGAGCTTTCTGGGTTTAGCAGGCTATTATAGAAAGTTCGTCCAGGACTTTGCTAGGATAGCTAAACCCATGACGAAGCTGACGCGGAAGGACGCAGAGTACATCTGGTCAGAGGACTGCCAGGCAGCATTTTAGGAGCTGAAGAGAAGGCTGACGACCGCTCCAGTTCTGACTTTACCTTCAGGTTCTGGAGGTTTCACCATTTACAGCGATGCTTCTGGAAAGGGGCTAGGATGTGTCCTACAGCAGCATGGGAAAGTGATTGCTTATGCATCTAGGCAATTGCGGACTCATGAGCGGAATTATCCTACCAATGACCTAGAGTTAGCTGCGGTGATCTTTGCACTCAAGTTATGGAAACATTACTTATACGGAGAGCGTATGGAGATCTTTACTGACCACAAAAGCTTGAAGTATGTGTTCACGCAGAAAGAGCTGAACATGAGGCAAAGACGATGGTTGGAGTTGATGAAAGACTTCGACATCGATTTACAGTATCACCCCGGAAAGGCAAATGTGGTGGCGGATGTGCTGAGCAGGCATCCGATGGCATGGTACCTGATGATTGATCGGCATTTGTGGGAGGATCTGGAGAAGCTCGGTATCGAGCTAGTTCGGCCAGGATCAGTGATACAGATGATGACGCTTGACATTCAGTCAGATTTGATGGAGCAGATCCGGGAGGCACAGTCTGCAGATGAGAGCCTTCGCAGACTTCGAGCCCAGGCGTTAGCAGGATTGCTGGATGAATTCACTATAGCAGAGGATGGATCCTTGAGGCATGGCAGCCGATTGTGCGTGCCGAAGGGAGAGCTGGTAGAGGCAGTCTTGCAGGAGGTGCACCGATCGAGATATTCTATTCACCCTGGTGCTAACAAGATATACCGTGACTTGCGGGAACATCTTTGGTTGCACGGGATGAAGAGGGATGTATCACGTTTTATCTCGAGATGCCTAGTTTGCCAGCAGGTCAAAGCGGAGCGCCAGAGGCCAGCTGGTTTGTTGCAGCCGTTACCCATTCCCGAGTGGAAGTGGGAACATATTACGATGGACTTCGTCTCAGGGCTTCCTCGTTCCCAAGGAGGGAAGGATGCCATTTGGGTCATCGTGGACAGGCTGACGAAGTGTACGCACTTCATACCCTTCAAGGTGGGGCTTTCCACCGAGAAGTTGGCAGAGCTATACATGCAGCAGATAGTTCGCCTATACGGAGTGCCGGTGAGCATCGTGTCGGACAGAGATAGCAGATTCACATCCCACTACTGGAGGAGCTTGCAGGAGGATTTGGGTAGTAGGCTCAAGTTCAGTACGGCGTACCACCCACAGACAGATAGGCAGTCTGAGAGGACGATACATATACTGGAGGATATGTTGAGGACCTGCGTGCTGGACTTCGGAGGATTATGGGAGAGCCATCTGCACTTGGTAGAGTTTTCATACAACAACAACTACCAAGCCAGTATCGGTATGTCTCCTTTCGAGGCGCTATATGGACGACGATGCCGCACACCGCTCTTTTGGGATGATGTTGGAGACAGAGTTATGCTTGGGCCAGAGATGATCACGGATGCAGCAGAAAAAGTCGGGATGATCAGAGACAGGCTCAGAGTAGCTCAGGATAGACAGAAACACTGGGCTGATGCTAGTCGCAGACCGATGGAGTTCGCAGACGATGATATGGTGCTAGTGAAGATATCACCTACTAGAGGGACGATCCGGTTCGGACGAGAAGGGAAGCTGAGCCCCAGATACATCGGGCCGTTCGAGGTACTTGGCAGGATCGGAGAGGTAGCTTACAGGGTTGCACTCCCACCCAACCTAGCAGGAGTTCACGATGTCTTTCACGTATCTCAGCTGAGGAGATATGTTCCAGACCCCAGTCATGTGCTAGATCATTCAGAGTTGGAGGTCGGACCGAGCCTTACAGTTTCTGAGCAGCCAGTAGAGATATTAGACAGGAGAAAGACGAGGCTGAGGAACAAGGTTACACCCTTAGTACGAGTAGCTTGGAGCCGTCACTCTCTAGGTGAATCTACTTGGGAGAGGGAGTCGGACATGAGGGAGAGATACCCTTACTTGTTCGATCCAACCGCTGCGAGGGAACCACCCGTTCCCGCTTGATACCATAGAGGTTAGTTTCGATCATAGCCTTAGTCATTTATTGCATTGCTTGCTATGTTAGAATATTGTAGGCTCTTCAATCCTTGTGAATTTCGAGGACGAAATTTTTCAAGGAGGAAAGACTTGTAAGCCCCTGTTTTTCAAATTTTAGTTAATTAAGTGTTAATTAATTTTTAATGTCATTTTTAGCCTTAAAATATTTATTATAATTTTTAGGAATTTTTCTATAATTTATAAATGATTTTTAAATGAGTTTTTAATACTAAAATATCAATTTGCAATTTTCTAAAATATTTTAATATCATTTTATAATAATTAGAATTGTTTAATATAGTTTTGTAATTATTAGAATTGTTAATACATTGATTTGCAATTTTCCAATTGTTATGTGCAAATTTCTTTTGCACATAAACAGTGCGGGATGGGTTATGCAAATTTAATTTTGCACTTAGACACTGCTAGGACCATTTTGTAATAACCTAAACCCTAGGGACCCTAGTGCAAAATTCCTACCCACTCCCTGCCCGACGACCGACGACCGGGCTGCCCCCGCCATTTTCGGCCAGCGCGACAGCCCCCGACCGCCTCGACCCCCTATTTAAACCCCCCTCTTTCCCCCAGACCAAACCCTAACTCTAAATCCTCCCCAGCCACCCACAACCGCCCTGTTCTTCCCCAAAACCCATCACCAGAACCCTAACTCCGGCTAACCCCAGTGCCGCTCCCACGACGAACGCCACCCCCTACCACCACCACCGAAGGGTTCGCCACGCTGAGACGCGACGAGCGCCACCACTCCGCCACTGCCCCGTCGCCTACTCCGCCGGCCAGCACGTCTAAAAACCCCCCGACTAGCCGGACACGTAAGTGACAGTGTCTCTTCGTGACGTACGTGTCTCGTGTTGGGCGCGGGTTGTTCGCCGTGTCCTAACGAGCTCGAGTGTAGAACTGGACACGTAAAACTCGTGTCGTGCGTGTCGAAATCGACCCCGACACGTAAAATCCTGTGTCCTTAACTGTCCGGACACAGAATCGAGTTTTTTTTTTATGTGTTTATTAATTCAAACCTAATTAAAACTAACTAAAATCCTAACCCTAACACAACCAGTGGGCTGACCCCCTAGCCAACCCGACCTAGCCTAAACCCCCCCCAGCGCTCTGGCTCGGGTTCGAGCCCCCCTTTTACTGCTGTGTTTATTTCTTTTTCTTTTCCTTTTTCTTCTTCTATTTTTTTTGTTATTTATATATATATATATTTATATATATATATGTATATATATATATTTTTATTTTTTTATTTTATATATATATATATATATATATATATATTATATATATATATATATATATATATATATATATATATATATATATATATATATATATATATATATATATATATATATATATATATATATATATATATATATATATATGTATATACTGTATATTGGTAGTATTTTTATATATATGTATTTATATTTTTATAGTTAGTAAATTTTATATATATATTTGTATTTATATACATATATGTATATATTTTCATGTGTATATATATTATTATATATATACAATTATATATACGTATACAATATTTGTATATGTATATATACTTTATAATTAAGTATTTTCTTATATATATATATATATATATATATATATAATATAAATATATATATTTTTAACATACGTATGTATACAATCATTTTGTATAATTCTTCCTTATTAAAATATTAATATTTAATTTGCACTTTCACCAAATTTGTATTTTAGTTTATTTAAATTACTGCAACCATTTGGTGTCCAAGCCTAGCATGGGTTTTTGGGCCCAAATGTGTTTTCACACGTTCAAGACCTGTACAAGTCATATTGGACTTGATTCATGGCCTTGGATCCTGTATTTGAACTTTGGTTCAAATTATATACATGGACAAAATACGCAGATAATTAATTATTTTAATTTCAATTGTGTGCAATGTTGTTTTTGGATTTCTAAAAATACTTAAAGTACTGTTAAAATTCTGGAAAAATAGTTTTTAGATACTATGTTAATTTAGCTAATTTAGTATAATTTTTATAGTATTTAATTTACAGTTTGGCCACTAGTTTGGCATATGAAACCAAAACTCATTTTCTGTATACTTAGGAAAACTGATTTTTTATAAAATACTTGTACTGGTTAATAAATTCCAGAAAAATTACAATAAATTTCTACAATTAGCAAGGATCATTTTGGTACTTTGTTTTATGTAAATTAAGCTTTTTGTCTATCTTAAAAATTGTTAAAATCCAATGATCATTTGATTTATTTATTGATTAATTACGACTTGTAACGTTTTGTGTTATTTTGAGTTTTAGCCGTATTGGACCTCACCCCTCACTAGTGTAAAGACCCTGAAAAGTTAGTTAAAGTAGTGTGTCACCCCACATTGGTCTCCTATGCTAAAGTCATTATTTTGGCTAGGTGCCCAGTCATAAGTCGTGTTGCACCAATTAGTGTCTTAGCGTTTTAGCTTAGTGTAAAAACTAAGTTATTGCATTTATTTCTACAGTGACGAGTTACCGGACATCTATAGCACTTGCTTTGCTTTGCTAGAGATAAGTACTTTCTACGAACTTTACATACTTCTATAACAATAAACTGTGATTTACCAACCATGTTAAATGCTGATCCTTGGGGTAGCAAGTTAGAACTTTACATGTTGTATTACTTTCAGTCTCTACCATGTTTATACCGTATCTCATATCTCTCACATGTTTAAATAACGGGTTAAGAGGAAACTGTTAGTATTGTACGTGAACATGACCCCCTTCTCCGTATGTATTACCGCACTCGGTGACATTCTATATGTGACCTTGCCATATGTTCTGATCCCGCGTTTGTGTATGGATATACACCGATGCCGTTCGTGCACGTATGTACACACCAGAAAAACTTGATATATGCCGCTGTACATCCTATACACCTATTGACCGATTCACGTACATGCTACGGTTTTAAACTTTTAAACTACATGTTGTTAATTCTAAAAAGAACTAATTAACCCATGATATGCCATGATTCCAGTTTATTACATTCCTGTTCATGCTTCGTATATTTAGTTTGCTAGAATCAGTACTTGTTCCCGTCCTGACAGATAACGTTGTAGGTATCCTTACTGAGGAGGAGTTACTCTGCGATACATATTATGGAGATACTGCCGAGGACCCGGCCTTGCTTTACGAGGATGTTCCTACAGGGAACCTCGCCTAGTTATCATTTTTACTTTAGACTTTTGAGAGTAGTCATGTATTAGACTACGTATTTTGTAACTGGACATGTATCCAGTTTTACATTTCAGATCACTTGTACTTAGACATTTTACTATATATGACGACTTTTGTGTTTGGAGCATCTCTGACTTTTATTCACTTATAGAACTGTTAGCACATTTAGTCTTATCTTATTATTTTTAGAACGGCTTACTGTGTTTTATCTCAAGCACAGGCTGGACATGACTCGGTCCGGCCCAACAATTTGGGTAACGGGTCGTGACAGATGATCATGGATAAATAAGTAGCACATGGCGATTCCAATAAATGGGACACAAGTGTCGGACGGGTAGTAGGCTCAATGTGGGCCATGTCCATAATTAGGGCTGACAGGTTTTGGTCGACAGGGGACCCACAAATCAAGTTGGAAAATGAATGTGACGCCGTGGAGTGAAATAAAATCGGTTCACGTGTCAGGAAAGTTGTGCGAAGCAAATGGAGCACAAAATGACGTGTCTGAGTGGGACACAAAGGTCATGGGTGACGAGCGTCTCGAGTAGACCATCAATAAGAAGTTGGTTTCAAGAAACTGACTCGTCTTGCGCTCCCAATTTAAAAGTCACGGTAACCCGCTGAAAATGATCATGGAAAAGAGTGGGAAAAATAATTAATAATCAAATGGTCTAAATCGGCCCAAAGTTCTGCGAAGCAAAAAGAGCACAAGGGAACAAGTTTGGATGGGACACTATATACCGTCATGAAGGCAATCATGTTCACTCCAAAACTCGTGAAGAAGATTTCCAGAGTTGAACATCCCTGACACTCCAAATATCAATGGCACGGGAAAGTACACTAATAGATGAATAACTAGAATAAATCATTTATTAAAACTAAATCAATCAGAAAAATTTAAAAAAAATCAACCCAAAATTCAGGGTGCTCACAATGTGCACTTGGCAAGCATAACAGAAATTCTTTTCCAATTGGAAAATCCTGGATAGCATCACAACCACTTGAGCTCATACATTAAGATCTTTGTGCTCCAATGCAAACTACTTCAATTGGAGGTAATCGTTATTTCCTTAGCTTTATTGATGACTATTGTAGAAAGACATGAGTTTTCTTCCTTAAAGAAAAATCAGAAGTATATGGATATTTCAAAAACATTAAGCGTTGGTTGAAAAGAAAAGTGGCTTCGTATTGAAGACTTTGCGTACCGATCGTAGAGGTGAATATGTTGGACATGATTTTCAAACTTATTTGAAGGAACATGGAATTCACCATCTACTTACTTCTCGATATACTCCTCAGCAGAATGAGATCGTAGAGAGGAAGAATCGAACAATTGTGGAGTTAGCTCGAAGCATGTTGAAGGCGAAAGGTATTTCTAATGACTTCTGGACTGAATCAGTTGCATGTGCTATCTATCTTTTGAATTGTGCATCAGCTAAAAGTTTGCAAGACAAGACTCCTCAAGAAGTGTGAAGTGGTCATAGGCCAAGTATGGCTCTTTTTGGTAGCATTGCTTATTCTCATATTCCAGACGAGAGAAGAAAGAAGTTGGATGACAAATATGAAGAATGTATCTTTTTAGGATATAGAGAGCACTCCAAGGTAAAGAACCTATTTAATCTAGTTACTATGAAGCTTTTCATAAGTAGGGATGTGAAATTTGATGAAGCAGCAACCTGGAATTGGAATGAAAGGGACAAAAAGGCAAAGTAGTCCATGTGGAAGAAGAAAAAGGAGAACAAATTCTGCATGACGATGATGAGGTAAACACTCCACCTCTTTCTCCTTTTTTTCTCTCCATCTTTTCTATCTTCATCTTCTCCATCTTCGAGTTTGCATCCTCCTCCGAAGAAGACAAGGAGCATACAAGAGTTGTATAAAGCAACAAAAAAATTGGATGAAGATTTGGCTAATTTTGCCTTATTTGCCGATGTTGATCCAATTACTTTTGAAGATGCTTCAAAAGAAGAGAAGTGGAAGTATGCTATGGATCAAGAAATTGATTCTATTTAAAAGAAATAAAAGTTGGGAGCTGGTGAGCCTTCCAAGTGGGAAAGAAGCTATTGATGTGAAGTGTGTACAAAACCAAGCTGAATTCTAAAAGTGAAGCTGAAAAACACAAGCCTCATTTAGTTGTGAAAGGTTACAAACAAAAATTTGGTCTTGATTACCAAGATGTGTTTGCCCCAGTTGCTCATCTTGAAACCATACTAATTGTTTTAGCTCTATCGGCTCAAAGAGGATGGAAGGTTTATCAAATTGATGTCAAGTCGGCATTCTTTAATGGTTTTCTTGAAGAAGAAGTATATATGCACCAGTTACCGGGTTTGCAGTAGAGGTTAAAGAAGAGAAGGTATGTCATTTGAAGAAGGTACTATATTGGCTCAAGCAAGCTCTGAAAGCATGGTTCGAAGAAGATGGAATTTTTATTTAACAAAAGAAGTATGCCAATGATATTTTGAAGAAATTTAAAATGGAGGGTGCCATCCCACTTAGCACTCCAATGGAATTTGGTTTGGAGTTATGCAAATCTAAAAATGAAAAAGATGCTGATGTAATTCTCTATCGTAGTCTTGTTGTTAGTCTTATGTACTTGACTACAACAAGGTCGAATCTTATGTTTGTTGTGAGCATGCTTAGTCGATTCATGGAATCAACAAAAAGGAGCCATTGTGATGCAAAAAAAGAGTACTAAGCTATATTTGTGGAACCATCAATGAAGGCATACATTACAAAAGTGTTCAAGGTTCAAGGTTGATTGGCTATTGTGATAATGATTGGGCAGGAAGTGTTGATGATTCTAGAAGTACTTTCGGCTATGTTTTTCATATTGGTTTGGGTGCAGTCTCATAGGCATCCAAGAAACAAAAAGTCGTTGCTCTTTCATCAGCTAAAGTAGAATATATTTCTTTGGCATTAGCGTCTGGTCAATCATTATGGATTAGATGGGTCTTGGGTGAACTCTAACATTAACAAGTTGAAGGTACAACACAGTTTTATGATAATTCTTCAGCCATTTCTCTTACCAAGAATCCTATTTTCCATGGTCAAAGTAAACACATTAGAATCAAGTACCATTTCATTCGTGATCAAGTTAAAGTCGGTGAGATTCATGTCAGACATTGCAGAAGAAAAGATCAAGTTGCTGATATATTTACAAAAGTATTGAAGTATGATAATTTCCAAAAGATGAAAGAAGAACTAGGCATGGTAAAGGTCTAGCTTAACGGAGGCTGTTGGAAATATAAGCTAGAGAGTTACAAGTTTTAAATAAAGAGGAAAAACATCCTATGTCATGTTCATATGCATGACAAGTTTCAAATCGGTTTTCTCATTTCTTAATTTCCTATTTAACTTATATCTTTAATAAACTTATAACTTGTGCAAATTCATACGCTATTTAAGAGCAACATCTTGTACACTTTTTCATTAAGCAAAAACAATAAACATTATTCCACTTCATAATATTTTGAGTATCCTCTTATAGTGTTTTAGAAACAAGAGAACACATCCCTTTTGTGCACTCTCATCTCCAAAAGAAGTTTATCTCTAACAACATCATGGATCATGTGCAAGCTATAGGTAATTGAATTTGTCCTCTCTTTAATGGAATGAAAGAAAGATTACACCACTCTGTATATATTACACTTTTCTTTCTAACTTCCTCACACTCGATTATTATGTGATGCACGAATAGTAAAATAATGTCACCACAAAAATGACATTTTTTGACAGTCTATTTGTTGACAGTCACACAAAATCATCAATAAAAAATGTTATCTTATATGGTTTTTACTATCCGTCATAATTGGTAAAATTTCACCACAATAGTTGAAAGTTTTGAAAGGACTGTCCAAAAAACATGTTGAATATTTCTCTTTGTCAAATCAGAATACATGAATCTATATCGAACAATCTCTTCTATACTGCTCTTGGTTCTCTCTTAGATTTGTAGAATTTTATT
>JANAVB010014799.1:1736614-1754852 GCA_029216955.1 Iris pallida
AGTAAATATAACCTGATATGTCGGTAATATTCTCCCTACCCTATATCTAGATCTAGCAAGACGAGTCAAGTCTAGTATAGCAACACACAAGTGCAAGTATCAATCCAGTATCCTAACACAAAGTCCATAACCACGAATACTCGTGTAGACTCTTATAATGAATCGTGTCATTGTCCTATTGTCTATCATGTTAATGAACACGATCAAAATATACGCAATGCCTAGTGTCGATACTCAATGACTAAAAGAAGTCATCGACACCAGAATACAATACGGACGCAAAGTACCGACTAGTCCTACATCCTCAATGATAATGAATTAAGAAAAAAAATGAAAAAATAAAAAATAACGATAAACTGTGATATTTGTAAGGTACACTTGCTTGCGGTCTCCAAGTGTACGTACTACAGTCCGACTCTGATATCCTCGGTCACACAGTCACGTACTCCTAATGAATAATAAAACGAATAATTAAAGACATGTCGATGTCACATACACACTATATCCCACCATTTTATACGTAGCCTTGACTAACCATATTCTAACTAGACTAGTACCAAACCATATATACAGCCATATCTAATATACATAGTATCAAGTCATCAAAATAAAATATATATATTTTTATAAAATTAAAATATAATATTTAATTTTAGAAATTTATTTAAAATATTTTTAAAAATTAGACAAATATATATAAGAAAACAAATATCTAGTACTATATCAAACTAGTATCAACATGACAAAATAATATTTTTGTAAATTAGTAAATAGAATACTTAATTATAATTTCTTTCTAAAAATATTTATAATTATTATTTAACTATAATATATATCAGAAAACTAGTTTCTAACTAGTATTCGAACTAGTATTGACACCAGTCAATTATCTGACCCGATTAAACCAAAAAATAAATAATTTGTAAATAATTTGTAAATAATTTTTACAGCGAAATATGCAAACTAATCATTTTATAAAAAATATTATGAAGTTTCGGATTCGAACACAACATTAGTTTTGACGAAAATCAACGTTCAACAACTTGTACGATGGAAATAGATTTTTTGAAATATAAAAAACTCAATGAGATGGCTAACGAACATATTGAAATGATAGAACAAGATGTTAAGAGCATTACCAATATTTTTTGAGAGGTCAAAGTGCTCCGCAAGTCACTGGAAATGCACATGCGACAAAATTGATTCAGCTTGGACACATGTTCGTAAAACGGACGTCACAAACAAACAATGCAGCACCACGTGGCTAACCAAATAGAGTTCGAAGTAGACACGTAGATGTAAAAGTTATATTTTGTTTCGTGGCAAACAGACGTCAAAAAGAAGATGGAAACTTGTTTAAAATTCAGCATACATATTGTGACATTTAAGCCCAAGTGCAATCGACTTCGGGTGACTTCTACGCCTCATACCGACCAAAGTAGGGGTTGTAGCTCTCGGAAAAGGTGCTAGGGTGTTAGGGGGTGTCTTAAGGTCTATACAAAGGTGGTGAAGGAGTTGGAAGGGTCGTGATTGAAGTTTCTGTGCAGTTGAAAGATCATGCGCACAGACATAACCTTATGGTGTACGCTCAGTTTTTAGTAAATTTAATTTTAAAATCCATACAAAATGGGGAGAGGGGCGCTGGTTTATGTAAAAAAAAAGGATTTTGGGAGAGATTTGATTTGGTTTAGTGTGTTTTGGTTTATGTTTGAATTTGTTTTTAATTAAAAAGGAAATGAAAAGATTGAGTGAGATTTGTTATTTCCAAATAATCCCCTCTCAATCTTTGTTTTGGATATTTACATATTCCACTATAGGTGGCTATAAATAATTAATAAAAACCACTTTAAAATCATCCTATTAGGTTAGGGGACCTAGAATAGGCTCTACAAATAATAGTTGGACTAGTTTTCAAAAAAGAACGGGGATATAGTGGTTAAGGGACTAGTAATCAAGTTTTTGGCTAGATGGTTATTTTGTGGAGTAATTCGTACCCGTCAATCATACAACTCTGTTAGAAATTAACCTCGTTTATCTCATTACTATTTGTTATTGACCAATCATTAATTTTGGGGCAAATTTTTTAAGGTGGGTAGATTATAAGCCCTATGATTTTTGAATTTTTTTATTTATTTTATATAATTTTATTTGTTAAACCATATCTCATTTTTATTTATGACTATAAATATACTTTGTCATAGCTTTGACTTTTGAATCACAACATTGGCTAGTTTCTCGAAACCAAATTCATATTCGTGTTCTAGATGAGTCTACCTTTATGTAAGCATATCAGGTCCATTCAAACATGTTCCCAAGTACTACATTTTTCTTGTACAACTTTCGGATCAAAATGGTCATTTTAGCTCTTCGTCGTAATTTTGATATATTTTTCAATTCCAATTTGAGACCCAAACCCGATCCACTTTGACCCAATTTATGGTTTTGATATATTTTGAGCCTACTACACACATGTCAAGACTGTTCCAGTCAATTGTGTTTCCATGTGCTACTTATTTTTAAATGGCACACAAGACCCATTTAATAGACTTTCGGGACATATTTTGATTCAATAAATCGTACAGGCCAAAAACTAGTCCAACTAGGATTGGTAGAGCCTATTTTATATTGTTCTAGCCTAATAGGATAATTTGGAGTGGTTTTTACTAATTATTTACAACCATCTATGGTAGAATATGTAAATATCCAAAACAAAGATTGTGAGGAGGTTATTTGGAAATAACAAATCTTAGTCAATCTTTTTCCTTTCTTTTTAATTCAAAACAAATTTAAATCTCAACCAATCCCACCAAACCAAATATAATCTCTCCAATATTTTTTTTCTCACGTAAATAAGCGCCACTCTCCAAATTTTTTATGGATTTTATAATTAAATTTTCTAAAATCGAGGGCATCCCATAAGGTTCTGTCCGCGCGCATGATCTTTCCAACCGCCTAGAAACTCTTCAATTCCGACCCTTCTAACCTCTTCACCACTTTATCTCGACCATAAGAAACCCCCATAACACCCTACCACCTCCCGAGGAGCCGTGTCATGCCCAGAACCAGAATACTGGAGGGGGGGACAGACACAGCCAACTAGTACATTGAAGTACAATCCACCTCGTAATACGGTCACGGCTGACTAGATGCATGAGGTTAAACTACAATCCATAAGTTTCTATAGTCAAGAACAAGCCTAGTGTCTCTATCTCAAGCAAGCAAGTAAATGTTACAAGATATTAGATCATCAGAAATACAAAGTAAGGCGTCCCAAACATTGCATATTCAGATGATCATGAAGCTAGTCAAACAAAATACGAAGACTAGCAAGAGTTTAAGTCATACATGATCGACCCTAGGATTTGCCAATTATGTTACAGCCCTTAGGCAAACAAAAATAAGTTTCAACGCGAGCTTACACTTGCTCGACGGCTAAATGCTCAAAAGAATAATTTACAATTGAGTGGGAGAGCAAAAGAAAAAATCCACTCGTTGTCAGGATTACGTCTGGTGTTCACCATCTGGCTGGAAGATAGGTAGATCCTCGGGTGTTATTCCAAAATTTGGCCATACAAAACTAGCTGGGTCAGAACCCAAAAGAGCAAGTTCCACAAGGGAGGCTTCACTTAAGAACTAAAACCAGCATATTAGAACATAGAGACAAAAATAATAACAAGAATACATGAGTTAGAAAATAGGATGATAAATGATAAGATAACTAAGAAGCTATTCTGGAAACCAAGTTGCAAACCGTAAACCAAACAAGGACCTGGGTTTAACCCTTCACCTGAACAGAACTTAGTCTTTAACCATTTATCGACAAGAGTAAGGCATAAACAATAATACACTGAAGTAATCATATACTGGCACTGTCTAGACAAGACTACTCCATCCATCAATCACGGCTAAGCAAGAGTGCGGTTTGATACTTTAACTAACTAGGGTTGTTAAAAACCTAGTTACTAGCTAGTACGATACAATGAGATGTTCCACAATCACAAGCCCTGTAGCTATCCATGTTATCCAGGTGAGGTGATTTATTAGAGTTACAATAATTATTAGATGACTGAGAGTGCAACACATAACAATATGCTTTAGCATTTAAAAAGTGCCCCACATGACAGTAGGCTGGAAATGTGCCTACTCATCGGCAGGCTATAAGTCACTAAGGTGTGGCCGGGATAACGGGATCGCCTGTAACTGGGAAAAACTCTTTATATGAACTACTTGATCAATCTAGTCATTTAACCTAGTTAGATTCATTATGAATCCCTGACCGTGGTAACTAGAAATCCATATCCTAGACAAGATGCAAGACGAGACATGTAGCTTGTATAGGCACAATCAAGAAAATTAACCATGGTGTTAAGACAAGAGTTACTTAGCAAGTTAGGGTAGCTGTCGCAACAACGTTTCAAGATTTTATACGTCATGCCAGGTTACTTGTACTTGTCAATATTACTTGTCTGGAGTAAGCCTCGACCGGCCACTATCAAACTTATACATGTCATATCAAGCCACAACCCCTATTTTGGTCGGTACGAGACGTAGAAGTCACCTGAAGTCGATTGCACTTAGACTGAAATGTCATAACAGGTATGCTAATTTGTAAATGAGTTTTTATCTAATTACTGATGTACGTTTGCCTCTAAATCAAAACTAATTTCTAGATCTATGTGTCTATTTTGATCTCAATTTGGCCATCCACGTGGTTCTGTACGGTTTGTCCGTGGCATCCATTTTACGAAGATGTGCTTGGGCTGAACCAATTTTGTTGCGTGTGAGTTTTCGGTGACTTGCAGAGTACTTCGATCTCTCAAAAAATACTGGTATCCCTCTTAGCATCTTTTCTATCATTTCAATATGCTCTTTCGCTATCTCATTAAGTTTTTCAATTTTAAAAATCTATTTCCATCGTACAATTTGTCGAATGGTTATTTTCATCAAAACTAATGTTGTGTTCGAACTGAAACTTCATAATATTTCTATAAATTATTATTTTGTGTATTATGCTGTGAAAATATTATTTTTTATCATTTATTTAATTAATCTAGATTTAATGATTATTTATAAATTATTTATTTTTGGGTTCAATCTGGTCGGATAGTTGAATAGTGTTGAAAGTAGTTGGAATACTCGTTTGAGACTAGTTTTCTCGTATGTTTATAGTTAAATAACGGTTATAAAATTTTTTAGAAAATATTTCAGAATTAGATATTATATTATCCATTTTACAAAAATATTATTTATTGACATGTTGATACTAGTTTGATATAGTATTAAATATTTATTTTCTTGTACATATTGGTCTAATTTTTTTAAAAAAATATCTTAAATAAATTTTTAGTATTAAATATTATTTTTTATTTGATCAAAATATTAATTTTATTTTATAACAATATTATTTTTATTTTGATGACTTGAAACTATGTATATTATATATGACTATATATATGGTTTGGTACTAGTCTAGTTAGAATATGGTTAGTCGAGGCTGTATATGGTATGGTGGTATATAGTGTGTATGTGACATAGACGTGTCTTTAATTAGTCATTTTGTTATACATTAGGAATACTGACGGTGAGACCAAGGATACCAGAGTCGGACTGTAGTACGTACGCTTTAGACAACAAAAAGTGTACCTTTTCAATGATACAGTTTATCAGCGTTTCTTTTATTTGTTGCATTTGTTTTTTAATTCATTAGCATTAAGGATGTGGGACTAGTCAGTACTTTACGTCCTTATTGTATTCTGGTGCCGATGACTTCTTTTAGTCATTGAGTATCGATACTAGGTATGCATATATTTTGTTCGTATTTATTGACACGATAGACCGTAGGACTGACACGATTCATGATACAAAATCTACATTTGTGTTCGTAGTTGTGGACGTGTTAGGATACTAGATTTATACATGCACTTTTGACTTGCTATACTGGACTTCACTCGTTGCTAGATCTAGATATGGGGTAGGGAGAACATTATCAACATATCAGGTTATATTTACTGGTTGACCTCATAACTATACTCCGGACTTGGTTGTTATACTACTGCTTGCCATTATCTCTATAGCATAGTTATCGTGTTATTTTGTGCAGGGTACCAAGACATGGTCCCTTGGTTGTTTGCCTATTGAGGAGCTTGTGAGCCTCAGTGAGCAGAACCTGATATTTGGAATATTTTGTCACGTGCATATCACTTAGCCTGGATACAATAGTTACCCTTTAGAGCATAATTTTCCTTTATTGTTACATTGGAATGTTGTTTTTGTACCTTGCTATGTCCTCTTAGGACCTACTGATCTCTCCAAATAGTTGGTTGTGCAGAGATAGTTCACTGAGCATGGAGGGGCTGCTATTTTCGATTGAGGTACTTATCGTGATTTCATACTTTATCCTTTACTTGCAATCTGCTATTTAGCCTAATTTTATAGACCTATATTATTTTGGGTCTACTCAAACATATATGTTATTCGGCGGTAGACCAGGACACATATTGTTTTTTTTTAATATTTTTTTATCATGTTGATTGAGATAGATATTAGTTGATTTGATAGATATATCAAGAAAATCAAGACAGCTTATACAGATTCGAGCTGGACTGGAGTCTACTTGATACGTAGCTGGCATGTATACGCATTATTAGTCCTACGTATTTTGGGACTGGGCACTACAGAAGCACTAGATGAAATAAGACTGATAGCTCAACAATATTAAGTTAAATCGAGCTCGTATCTCTAAATCCTTTAATAAAAAGGTGAAAGTGAGGGTGTTCCAAGTCGGTGATCTGGTTCTAACAGTGAGAAGACCATGGTCATGACCCACAAAAGTAAAGAGAAATTCCTAACAAAATTGAAAGGTCCATTTGTAGTAGAATAAGTATTTTTAATGGAGCATACTGTCACTCCCCGTTCCCAGAATGCATATTTTAATACGTATATTACCTGAATGTATTTATTTAGCATTTATCATGTAGTATCCAGTATTTAAATTCTTAATAACTTCATGTTAATTAATTATCTGTATTTTATTTTCCGCACTTTATTTTTCTGCAATTCTATTATCTGCTCTTTAAATTTTCATGTTAATTAATTAGCTGCTCTTTAAATTTCATGTTAATTTATTTCCTGCAATTTTATTTCTATATTTTTTCCTGCAATTTTATTACCTGCATTTTATTTCCTGCTTTAGTCTTACTTTTGGGTTAGCCTTGTTGGACCCGTGCAACCCGACCCATTGGACCTATTGGACCCGACCCAACTCCCACCTACCACCACCCTTCTATTTAAAGCCACCCTCACCATTCTCTCTCCTCATTACTCATTCTCACCATTACTCCTCTTCTTCTCTTCATTACTCTCTCTCCACCTACCAAACCGTAGGCAAGTGCCAACTTGCTTCTTGATGGATCCCCATTATTATTGTTCCATCATCCTCCTTATTTGATTCTAAGTCTCTTTAGTACTTAGCATTTTCAATTTCCATGGCTAATTTGTTGTAGATCTAAGTTTGTTACATTTTTGGGTTTCTTAAGTTTTGATCTAGTAAACTTTGTTATCTTCAAGTTTTGATGGTTCCATGTTGTAGAGAATTTCGTTCTACCCAATTTTGACCTAAGAAAGTTCAAATTTGGACTCTGGATGAAGGTTTTATAGAACTTTGAAGCTTGGGTTCATGGTGTTCTTCTTCTCTGAAACTTGGAGAAGAAGAACAGTACTTGACTTGACCGCATGAATAATTCATGCGGCAAGTGATTCCCAGCCGCATGGGTTGTCTCCTTCTCAGCCGCATGGAAAGTTTCTACCCGGCCGCATGAGACTCATTTGAGCCCAGCCGCATAGGGTTCTCCTAGCCGCATGGACTTTCCCCACTTAACCGCATATGCGCCCCCGTCTTTCTTGACCGCATGGATTTCTCTCCAAATCCAGCCGCATGAACCAGACTCACTCGCTGGCCGCATGAGGTCCTGAACCTTATAGCCGCATGAACTTCCTCCCCCCCCGCCAGCCGCATAAGCAATCTCCTTGACCCGGCCGCATGGGGTTCGACTTGGTTGAGCCGCATGGACTCATTTACCGCCAGCCGCATGAGTACCCTTTCCGCTGACCGCATGTGTCTTGTCTTTTTCGGCCGCATGAGCCCAATTCATCCTAGCCGCATGGAACATCCCTTCCGCTTGCCGCATGGGAGCTAGTCCCACTCCCCAGCCGCATAGGTTCCCGCCTCTTCAGCCGCATGTGCCTCTACCCCCTGAGCCGCATGAACCCGACTCCTTTCCTTGCCGCATAAGATCCATCCTGGCCGCATTAGACTTAGCCGCATAACTATTCTATAGCCCTGAATATTGATATTTATTAGATATTTTACGTCCATTTTATATCCTTACGCCTTTTGTCCTGAACTTGGTAAATTACGATTTGATTGACACGATTGAAATGAATTTTTATTTCCCAAATTTGGCAGTAATTAATTGATTGTTATCTTGATTAATAATTGATCATGCCTTGTCACCATTAATAATAATTGTTGGCTTGACTAAAATTGATCATGCGTTCCTAGTTGGAACTAAAGAGGCTGGCTAGTCGTCTTATTGAATTGAACGAATGAGACACGTTCATATAATGAACTATTGTAATCGACTGGCTAATCTCGAATATTGGCATACAGGTACATGCAGGCTTCAAATTATTTATTTATTTATTTAGTTATTTTTATCTTCCAAAAACCAGCATGTGTACTTTATGGTCGGGCATAATTACCGTGGTTAGATTTGACTGTTGCATTACGCTATGTAAGACCTGTAACATAACCGCACTGGTATCGTTGTAGAGTTGTGTATATCGTACCCCGTACGAAAGTACTCATTTGAATGACCATGATCCACGGCATGAGATTTCACTCAACGTAGGGACTATTAAGTTAAATAAAATAATGATTGCATGGAGAGAATGGATTCCTGAATTCTTACATGGCAGCCCCCTTGGAACGAGTAGTACCCGACGGGCCGGCTGGTTCCCACAGATACTGTAAATCTGCCACACGGGCAGGAAACAGTATCTGCTTTTATTATTATTGTATATTATATATTGACGAGCGTCCTGCTAGGACTCGTCTAATTCATGCATGGGCCAATTGATTGACTGGATAGACTAGCCTTGCTTGCACATAGTAAGAACTGAGGAATCCCTAATTGTATTATTCCAGGATAACTTGGAACACACAGTAGCAAGCCGTAGTAGTTGATTGGCCGTTCAAGATGATTTGTTTGTGTACTGTACCTACTCTGTTACCTAACTGGGATGATCAGAATGTCAGGACATGACGGGCCAACTTCTGTCCTTGTTTGGTTGGGAGGTTGGTTCGAAGTGTCTTGATGTGATGTGAGTCCTAGTAGCAAGCAGAGATCTATTATTATATTCTCTTACTTACTAGTTTAATCCTTCATATCGTCCTTCCTTGAGGTACTTACTATTAGAGGTCCAACCTCTCTGGTTTTGCATGGCCAGATTTAGAGCCGGTTCCCGAGGATCCAGCTTACTTCTACCTCCAAGATGGTCAACAATAGAAGGATGATCGCAGGAGGACTCGAGTGGGTTTTCTTACTTCCCCGCTCGTTTTGTTAAATACTTTATACCTTGCCGTTTGGCACCGACATGTTAGTCGGATTGTCTTGTACTTACTTTTGCATAATTGTAACTAAGTCAGGCTGCAGCTGATAACAATTGTGTATACTTTTGCTACATCAATCTGGCTATGTGTTGTAAAGCCAGATATCAAGAACATTTTGACAGAGCGTTTGGGACGCCTTACTGCTTTATCTTACATGTTCTCTATTTCTGTTTCTTGTTTCGAATGATTGAGACAATAGATGTGAAGTGACCATAGTAAGACTTTATGTAGTATGCACCCCCTCGTCTGGCTAGACAGCATTGATCGTATTATACGGTATTCATCTACCCGTAATACGTAGCTGGCTGAGTCATTCCCCCGCTCTCCAGTATTCTGGTTCTGGGGCGTGACAAGGTTTTAGTGGTGGCCCATGCAGGTCTGATTTCAGACTTGTGGGTGTTTTGATTTATAGGATGTCTCAATCACATATGTTTCCCCTTGATCTCATGATTCGTCAATTCTCAACTCTAGCTTGACATTCCAGTATCCTTTGACTTCATTGATCCTTCATGTCCGGTCGTTTGATTGTTCTCTTGTCCCTTTTCTTATGGGCACCTCGTCCGCACCTGTCAGAGCTGGACAGCAACATGGACAACCTGACCCTGTTGATCAGCAACAAGGGCCAGTCTCACCTCAGGAGGCTACCCAAGAAGAAGTGATAGTGGAAGCAGCAGCTGGATCGTAATATCCAGATGTTCCACCACCACCAACAGTTCCACCTACCCCTGCGGAGATGGACACACCGGCTCTTCTGGAGATCATGAGAGGGATGATGGCCACTCAGCAGCACCAAATGTTAGCCCAGCAGCGTATGCACGCTCAGTTGCAGGAGCAGAATGTACTACTCAACCAAGGATTACAGACGGCATTGGAAAGAGGGGGGCCAGATTCAGGAGCGTCAGCCCGGTTTTACAAGTACAACCCCCGCCGTTTCGAGGGCACGGAGGATGCCATCTCAGCAGGTGCATGGCTTAAGGATATTGAGGCTATTTTGACAGCCGCTAAGGTACCGGCAGAAGAACGTGTGGATCTAGTAAAGTTGTTACTTCAGGATCTCGCACGTGATTGGTGGGAAGCAGAGGAAGTAGGCATCAGACGTCCCGTTGCTTGGGGCGATTTCACAGCAAGATTCAAGACGAAGTATTATGGAGTGGTGGCGCAGTTTGAGCTGCAACAGAAGTTTATCAACCTCAGACAGGCTGGCAAGACTGTAGATGCTTATACAGCGGAGTTCTGCAGATTGAGTAGGTTTGCCCCAGAGATGGTAGCAACGGAGCGCCAGAGGGCTATGAGGTTTCAGCAAGGGTTTCATCTTGAGCTCTTGTAATTGATAGAAGGGCACAATTACCAGACTTTTGATGAGATATTGACGGCGACCCGCAGGCATGAAATCACCATTCAGAGGCTTGCAGTAAGGACTGGGGGTCAGAAGAGATCCCACAGTCAGATTGAAGGAGGAGGGGGAGCAGCGCCCCGAACACAACACCATCCCCTGGCATTCGTATCCACGATGTGGCGATACGAGGACCAGCACCACCCAGGCAGCAACAGCAACAGAGGAAGAACCAGCAACCCCCGACGGGCTGCACTTATTGTGGGAAGATGGGACATACTAGAGATGTGTGTCGGACATTGAATGGACTGTGTCTATTATGTGGAAACCCAGATCATTGTGTTACCACATGTCCCATGAATTCGAGGTCAAGAGGACCAGGGCAAGTTTCCTGCTCTGCCAGCACCAGGGGCAGGACAGTATCGAGGACCAGCATTGGCAGTGAGGCCGTTGGCGCAGCGTCCGTTAGTAACACATGCTCAGTTATTTCGGCAGTAGGGGCCGCCGATGCAGCAACACCAGCGTAGACCACCCCAGCAATCAAGGCAGGGGCCAGCAGCAGCACCAGGCTAGGCCACAGCATGGGAATCAGCAAGGAGGTCGAGGGCAGGCATTCACACTGTCCTTGGAAGAGGCATTGGCATCGGGAGATGTTGTGGCAGATAACATTCTCGTCGCCTCATATCCCGCAGTAGCATTGTTTGATTCGGGAGCATCCCATTCATTTATATCTGCACAATTTGCGACACGACTAGGAGTGGAGTTCGAGGCATTGCCAGGGAGGTTGAATATACTCACTGGTAATGGGCTCGTGGAAGTTAGTAGAGTTAGTTTAGCATGTAGTGTTGTAGTGTGCGGGCATCCTTTACCCGCCCGGTTGATAGAATTTCCTGTTGGAAATTTTGACGTTATCTTAGGCATGGACTAGCTGAAAGACAGTCATGCGACAATAGATTGTCGTAGTGGGAGTGTATCTTTTGATATTCCAGGCATGGAGAGGTTCACCTTAATCAGATCAGAAGCAACTCAGCAAGAGCAGGGAGTAGTAACAGCAATGGAAGAAGTTCAAGTTCCGAAGGTAGTTGAAGAATTTCTAGACGTATTTCCTGAAGAACTTCCAGGTCTCCCACCGGTTAGAGATATTGAGTTCAGTATAGAATTGGCACCAGGAACTAAACCAATCTCAGATCGGGTTTACAGAATGGCAGATTCGGAGCAGGCCAAGGTATATCAACATATAGAGGAACTGAAGGAGAAGAAGTTCATCCAAGCAAGCATATCGCCATGGGCAGCACCAGTGGTACTTGTAGGGAAGAAGGATGGATCATCCAGATTATGCATTGACTACAGGAAGCTTAACACGGCAACAGTAAAGAACAAGTACCCATTACCAAGGATCGACGACTTATTTGATCAGTTGAGCAAGGCTAGAGTTTTCTCCAAGATAGATCTTCGTTCAGGGTATCATCAGGTGAGGGTTCGGAAGGAGGATATCCCCAAGACAGCATTCAGGTCGAAGTATGGGCATTATGAGTTCTTAGTAATGCCATTTGGTTTGACCAATGCTCCAGCGATATTCATGGATTTGATGAATCGCATCTTTATGCCATATTTAGATCAGTTTGTCGTAGTATTTCTCGACGACATTCTTGTGTACTCTGCTAGTGAAGAGGAGCATGAAGACCACCTCAGGAAAGTGTTGTAGGTTTTGAGAGAGAAACAGTTCTATGCCAAGCTCAGCAAGTGTGAGTTTTGGTCGGATCACATTTCATTCTTGGGACATATCATATCAGGAGCTGGGGTAGCAGTGGATCCCAAGAAGGTAGAAGCAGTAGAGAGTTGGCCAGTACCCAAGACCGTAGTAGATGTGCGAAGTTTCTTAGGATTGGCAGGATATTACAGAAGGTTTGTGTCAGACTTTGCAAGGCTTTCAGCACCCATGACCCGCTTAACCCGGAAGGATGTACCATTCGTTTGGTCAGCAGAATGCCAGGCATCATTTGAGAATCTAAAGCAGAAGTTGATATCAGCGTCTATTCTTACATTGCCAGTGGGACCCGGAGGTTTTACTGTATATTGTGATGCGTCAGGTAAAGGACTTGGATGTGTCCTTATGCAACATGGAAAGGTGATAGCATATGCATCTAGGCAGCTTCGAGACCACGAGAAGAATTACCCAACTCATGATTTGGAGTTGGCGGCAGTAGTATTTGCTCTGAAGCTATGGAGGCATTACTTATATGGTGACCGAGTAGAAATGTACACAGACTACAAAAGCCTGAAGTACATCTTTACTCAGAAGGAGCTGAACGTGAGGCAGAGAAGATGGTTGGAGTTGATCAAGGATTATGACGTGGAGCTTCAGTATCATCCAGGCAAGGCTAATGTGGTAGCAGACACTCTCACAGAAGAGGCGGCACATTTATGTTGACAACGCAGAAGCATATCTTAGAAGACCTTCAGGAGATGGGCATTGAAGTTATATTTCCTAGTGATGTAGGAGTTCTGGCGAGTCTGCAAGTTCAATCTGACTTAGTAGACAGGATCAAGGCAGCTCAGGCACAGGACCCACGGATTCAGAAGCTTAGGACAGAATGTGAGTCAGGACTCAGAAAGGAGATACAAATCCATGAAGATGGTACACTTAGGTTTGGGTCACGCCTATGTGTTCCTAGTGGAGATATCAGACAGGAGGTTGGTAGAAGCTCACAGTTCTCAGTATTCTACTCATCCTGGAGGGACCAAGATGTACCAAGATATCAAGCAACATTTCTGGTGGAACGGGATGAAGAGGGGATAGCTAGATTTGTTTCTCGTTGCTTGGTATGTCAGCAAGTGAAGGCAGAACAACAGAGGCCAGCTGGATTATTGCAACCGCTTCCTATTTCGGAATGGAAATGGAAACATATTACAATAGACTTTATGACCGGTTTACCGAGATCACCAAGTGGTAAAGATGCTATTTGGGTGATAGTGGATCGGCTTACAAAGGTAGCACATTTTCTCCCTTTCAGAGTAGGGCAATCTACAGAAAAGTTGGCAGAGTTGTATATGCAACAGATAGTCAGGCAGCATGGAGTCCCTGTCAGTATTGTGTCCGACAGAGATACCTGTTTTACATCACATTTCTGGAAGAGCTTGCATCATAGTCTGGGTACCAAGTTAAGATTTAGCACGGCTTACCACCCACAGACGGACGGGCAATCAGAAAGGATAATTCAGACTTTGGAAGACATGTTACGAGCTTGCACCCTAGATTTTGGAGGATCTTGGGAAAGCCACCTGCACTTAGTTGAGTTTTCATACAACAACAGTTATCAAGCCAGTATCCAGATGGCGCCATTTGAGGCATTATATGGTAAGAAGTGCAGGTTGCCACTAGCATAGGATGATATCGGAGAGAGGAAGATGTTAGGCCCAGAAATGATTGTTCAGACGGTTGAATTGGTTAAGGGAATTAGAGCGACTTCGAGTTGCACAGGACCGACATCGTCATTGGGCAGACCAGCATCGTAGGCCGCTAGAGTTCTCTGTTGGGGACCACGTATTCTTGCGGATCTCACCTACTCGTGGGGTCATTAGATTTGGCGTTCGCGGGAAATTGAGTCCGCGGTACGTAGGCCCATTTGTTATCCTTGATCGGATAGGCGATGTTGCTTATCGTTATCACTCCCACCTTCGTTACGAGAGGTGCATGACGTATTTCATGTATCTCAGTTACGAAGGTATGTATCGGACCCAAGCCATATCCTTGATCATTCTGAGTTGGTTGTTGGTACCAACCTGTCTTACGAGGAACAGCCTGTGTCCATTTTGGACCAAAGAGAGAAGATACTCAAGAACCGAACAATTAGTCTTGTCCGTGTTGCTTGGGGTCATCACTCCTTGGGAGAGTCAACGTAGGAACGTGAAGATGATATTCAATCACGGTATCCATACCTGTTTGACTCACAAGATATATCTTTTTCTGTATACCTTGATTGTCCTGATTCCTCATGCTTATCACCTTATGGGTAGAATTGCTTGATATCGTAGATTGATGGATTTACATATATGTTACTTGCTATGGACATTGTAAAAGGATTGCTTCATTGAATTGCTTGTACTTAGATTAGTTTTAGCCCCGATGTTTCTATCCTGCTTGGATTTGAAATTTTGAGGACGGAATTTTCTAAGGAGGGTAGAGATGTCACTCCCCGTTCCCAGAATGCGTATTTTAATACGTATATTACCTGAATATATTTATTTAGCATTTATCATGTAGTATCCTGTATTTAAATTCTTAATAACTTCATGTTAATTAATTATCTGCATTTTATTTTCTGCACTTTATTTTTCTGCAATTCTATTATCTGCTTTTTAAATTTTCATGTTAATTAATTAGCTGCTCTTTAAATTTCATGTTAATTTATTTCCTGCAATTTTATTTCTATATTTTTTCCTGCAATTTTATTACCTGTATTTTATTTCCTGCTTTAGTCATACTTTCGGGTTAGCCTTGTTGGACCCGTGCAATCCGACCCAATGGACCCATTGGACCCGGCCCAACTCCCACCTACCACCACCCTTCTATTTAAAGCCACCCTCGCCATTCTTTCTCCTCATTACTCATTCTCACCATTACTCCTCTTCTTCTTCTTCATTACTCTCTCTCCACCTACCAAACCGTAGGCAAGTGCCAACTTGCTTCTTGATGGATCCCCATTATTATTGTTCCATCATCTTCCTTATTTGATTCTAAGTCTATTTAGTACTTAGCATTTTCAATTTCCATGGCTAATTTGTTGTAGATCTAAGTTTGTTACATTTTTGGGTTTCTTAGGTTTTGATCTAGTAAACTTTGTTATCTTCAAGTTTTGATGGTTCCATGTTGTAGAGAATTTCGTTCTACCCAATTTTGACCTAAGGAAGTTCGAATTTGGACTCTGGATGAAAGTTTTTGGAACTTTGAAGCTTGGGTTCATGGTGTTCTTCTTCTCTGAAACTTGGAGAAGAAGAACAGTACTTGACTTGACCGCATGAATAATTCATGCGGCAAGTGATTCCCAGCCGCATGGGTTGTCTCCTTCTCAGCCGCATGGAAAGTTTCTACCCGGCCGCATGAGACTCATTTGAGCCCAGCCGCATAGGGAGTTCTCCTAGCCGCATGGACTTTTCCCACTTAACCGCATATGCGCCCCCGTCTTTCTTGACCGCATGGATTTCTCTCCAAATCCAGCCGCATGAACCAGACTCTCGCTGGCCGCATGAGGTCCTGAACCTTATAGCCGCATGAACTTTCCCCCTCCGCCAGCCGCATAAGCAATCTCCTTGACCCGGCCGCATGGGGTTCGACTTGGTTGAGCCGCATGGACTCATTTACCGCCAGCCGTATGAGTACCCTTTCCGCTGACCGCATGTGTCTTGTTTTTTTTGGCCGCATGAGCCTAATTCATCCTAGCCGCATGGAACATCCCTTCCGCTTGCCGCATGGGAGCTAGTCCCACTCCCCAGCCGCATAGGTTCCCGCCTCTTCAGCCGCATGTGCCTCTACCCCTTGAGCCGCATGAACCCGACTCCTTTCCTTGCCGCAAAGATCCATCCTGGCCGCATTAGACTTAGCCGCATGACTATTCTATAGCCCTGAATATTGATATTTTATTAGATATTTTACGTCCATTTTATATCCTTACGCCTTTTGTCCTGAACTTGGTAAATTACGATTTGATTGACACGATTGAAATGAATTTTTATTTCCCAAATTTGGCAGTAATTAACATTGATTGTTATCTTGATTAATAATTGATCATGCCTTGTCACCATTGATAATAATTGTTGGCTTGACTAAAATTGATCATGCGTTCCTAGTTGGAACTAAAGAGGCTGGCTAGTCGTCTTATTGAATTGAACGAATGAGACACGTTCATATAATGAACTATTGTAATCGACTGGCTAATCTCGAATATTGGCATACAGGCACATGCAGGCTTCAAATTATTTATTTATTTATTTTTATTTTTATCTTCCAAAACCAGCATGTGTACTTTATGGTCGGGCATGATTACCGTGGTTAGATTTGACTGTTGCATTACGCTATGTAAGACCTGCAACCTAACCGCACTGGTATCGTTGTAGAGTTGTGCATATCGTACCCCGTACGAAAGTACTCATTTGAACGACCATGATCCACGGCATGAGATTTCACTCAACGTAGGGACTATTAAGTTAAATAAAATAATAATTGCATGGAGAAAATGGATTCCTGAATTCTTACATGGCAGCCCCCTTGGAACGAGTAGTACCCGACGGGCCGGCTGGTTCCCACAGATACTGTAAATCTGCCACACGGGCAGGAAACAGTATCTGCTTTTATTATTATTGTATATTGTATATTGACGAGCGTCCTGCTAGGACTCGTCTAATTCATGCATGGGCCAATTGATTGACTGGATAGACTAGCCTTGCTTGCACATAGTAAGAACTGAGGAATCCCTAATTGCATTATTCCAGGATAACTTGGAACACACAGTAGCAAGCCGTAGTAGTTGATTGGCCGTTCAAGATGATTTGTTTGTGTACTGTACCTACTCTGTTACCTAACTGGGATGATCAGAATGTCAGGACATGACGGGCCAACTTCTGTCCTTGTTTGGTTGGGAGGTTGGTTCGAAGTGTCTTGATGTGATGTGAGTCCTAGTAGCAAGCAGAGATCTATTATTATATTCTCTTACTTACTGGTTTAATCCTTCATATCGTCCTTCCTTGAGGTACTTGCTATTAGAGGTCTAACCTCTCTGGTTTTGCATGGCCAGATTTAGAGCCGGTTCCCGAGGATCCAGCTTACTTCTACCTCCAAGATGGTCAACACTAGAAGGATGATCGCAGGAGGACTCGAGTGGGTTTTCTTACTTCTCCGCTCGTTTGTTAAATACTTTATACCTTGCCGTTTGGCACCGACATGTTAGTCGGATTGTCTTGTACTTACTTTTGCATAATTGTAACTAAGTCAGGCTGCAGCTGATAACAATTGTGTATACTTTTGCTACATCAATCTGGCTATGTTTTGTAAAGCCAGATATCAAGAACATTTTGACAGAGCGTTTGGGACGCCTTACTGCTTTATCTTACATGTTCTCTATTTCTGTTTTCTTGTTTCGAATGATTGAGACAATAGATGTGAAGTGACCATAGTAAGACTTTTATGTATATGTACCCCCTCGTCTGGCTAGACAGCATTGATCGTATTACGGTATTCA
>JANAVB010014799.1:1886224-2256224 GCA_029216955.1 Iris pallida
GAGCAGTGTGCGTGAAAAATCACGCACGCTCAGGGAGCAGTGTGCATGAAAAATCACGCACGCTCAGGGAGCAGCGTGCGTGAAAAATCACGCACACTCAAGGAGACACGCTTCCAACAGGAAGCGTACTCAAGCCTGCGTACGCAGCGCTAAAGAGCACGCATAGCTTAGGGTGCGTAAGCTAAATAGCTCTGCACACTGCTCACTGTCTTCTCCAAACAGCAAGAACACCATGGCTGAACCCAAGCTTCAAAGCATCATAACTTGGCCATCCGAACTCCAAATCCAGCTTTCCAAAGTTCCAACTTGGGTAGAATTGAATTCTCTTCCACTTGGAAACACCAAAACCCATAAAAATCCAACTTAAAGAGATCAAACCATGCAAAATCCGAAAATAGAAATAACTTAGATCTAGGGCAAAAGAGACTTCAAATCACAAAACACCAAGTTCTAATGTTGATGACCATGTCCTAATCTAGCAAATAAACCAAGAAAATAGGGCTCTCATGAAGTGGCAAGGTGCACTTGCCTAGGGTTAGGAGAGTTGTGGAGGAAGAAGAAGAAGAAGAAGAAGGAAATTAATGGTGGAAGTTATGAGGAGAGAGAGTGGTAGGTGGGGGTTATAAAGAGGGTGAGTTGTGGTGGGTTGAGGGGTAGCATAGGTTAAGGTGATCCAACTCACATAAAATCGAACCAACCCAATAAAACCGAGCTATGCCAAAACCCAAAATACGAGAAATACCTAAATTCCACAAGTTTGAGAAAAATAAAAATACATGCCAAAAATCAAGATACGAGTATAAATACGAAATACGAAAAATACGGGAAATGAGGGTGACAACTCTATCCACCTTAAAAGAATTTCGTCCTCAAAATTTAATCAAGGAGCTAGAGATTGCCACGACAAGCTACACTAAGCACAGGCAAGCTACACTAAGCAGTCCAATCATACAATCATACAATACAAGCAAGGAAGGGAAAATGTAAGGCATAAGAAAGACATTATACCTCACGAGTCAAACAGGTAGGGATATCGCGATCGGATGTCGTCCTCACGCTCCCACGTTGACTCACCCAGAGAGTGATGACCCCAAGCAACACGGACTAATTTAATAGTCTTGTTCTTGAGTATCTTTTCCCTCCGATCCAAAATAGACACGGGCCTCTCCTCATACGAAAGGTTGGTACCAACAACCAATTCTAAATGGTCTAGGATGTGGCTCGGGTCCGGAATATACCGTCGTAATTGGAACACATGGAATACATCATGTACCTCACTTAGCGACGGCGGAAGAGCGAGACGATATGATACATCTCCTACTCGCTCTGGAATATTGAACGGCCCTATATACCTAGGACTAAGCTTTCTCCGTATGCCAAAGCGAATGACGCCGCGGTTAGGCGAGATCCTAAGGAATACATGGTCGCCGACAGCAAATTCTAAGGGACGCCGATGAGCATCGGCCCAATGGCGCTGGCGGTCCTGGGTGACTCGGAGGTGATCTCTGACCTTCCTGACCACTTCAACCGTCTGGGAAATCAACTCGGGTCCGAGCATCTGCCTCTCTCCGACATCGTCCCATGCTAGCGGAGATCTGTACTTCCTGCCATAGAGAGCCTCGAAGGGTGCCATCTGGATACTGGCCTGATAACTGTTGTTGTACGAGAATTCCACCAGGTGCAGATGATTCTCCCATGAACCACCGAAGTCAAGGGTGCAAGATCTTAACATATCTTCAAGAGTCTGGATTGTGCGCTCTGATTGACCATCCGTCTGTGGGTGATAAGCGGAGCAGAACTGAAGACGAGTCCCCAAACTCTTCTGCAAGCTGTGCCAAAAGTGTGATGTGAATCTTGAATCCCTGTCTGAGGTGATGCTGACTGGCACACCATGAAGCCTGACGATCTGTCTGAGGTACATCTCTGCTAGCTGCGCCGTTGACTGTCCAACTCTGAATGGGAGAAAGTGTGCCACCTTGGTAAGCCTGTCCATAATTACCCAAATAGCATCTCTGCCGGCCGGAGATCGGGGCAATCCGGTCACGAAATCTATGGTTATATGTTCCCATTTCCATTCTGGAATCGGTAAGGGTTGAAGAAGTCCAGCGGGTCTCTGATGTTCAGCTTTAACCTGTTGGCAAACCAAACACCGAGAGACAAACCGGGCTATCTCCTCCTTCATGCCATTCCACCAGAAATGCTGACGAATATCACGGTACATCTTCGTTCCATCCGGATGAATAGAATATTACGAACTGTAGGCTTCTGCCATGACTTCCTGTCTGATATCTCCACTGGGTACATAAAGACGAGTGCCGTGCCGAAGTGTACCGTCCTCATGGATACATAACTCTGGCCTTCTTCCTGCTTCACACTCTGCTCTGAGTCGCTGGATCTTGGAATCTGTTGACTGCGCCACCCGAATTCTCTCAACTATGCTGGACTGAACCTGTAGGCTGGCCATCAATGCCGCGCTGGTTGGAAGAACCACTTCAATTCCCATCTTCTGAAGATCTGCCAATAATTTTGGTTGCGCCGTCAGGAGATAAACTCCGGCTCTCCTGCTCAATGCATCTGCTACAACGTTGGCCTTCCCGGGATGATACTGCAAATCCATATCATAATCCACCAATAGCTCGAGCCATCTTCTCTGCCGCATATTAAGGTCCTTCTGGGTGAAAACATACTTCAGGCTCTTATGATCAGTAAAGATCTCCACTCTATCTCCGTACAAGTAGTGTCTCCACAACTTCAAAGCAAACACTACCACCGCCAATTCCAAGTCGTGGGTCGGGTAACTCTTCTCATGATCACGTAGTGGACGTGACGCATAAGATATTACCTTCCCATGCTGCATCAAGACACACCCCAATCCTCTGCCTGAAGTGTCACAATAAACTATGAATCCTCCGGTCCCATCTGGAAGGGTGAGAATGTGAGCCATTATCAAACCTCGCTTCAACTTCACAAATGATTCCTGACACTCTGTTGTCCAAACAAACGGCACATCCTTGCGGGTCAACTGGGTCATCGGTGCTGAAATTATTGTAAAATCTGAAACGAACTGCCGGTAGTAGCCGGCCAATCCAAGGAAGCTGTGAACCTCTGCCACTGAGCTGGGTACCGGCCATGACTCGATAGCCACAATCTTCTGGGGATCCACTTCCACTCCTCCTCGGGTAATGATGTGACACAAGTACGAAATGCGATCGAGCCAGAACTCGCATTTACTGAACTTGGCGTACAACTGATGCTCCCTAAGCGTCTGAAGGACGACTCTGAGATGCTGCTCATGCTCTGCTTCACTCTTGCTGTAGACCAGGATGTCATCTAGGAACACGATCACAAATTGGTCCAAGTAAGGCATAAAAATGCGATTCATGAGGTCTATGAATACGGCCGGCGCATTGGTCGCTCCAAAGGGCATAACCAGGAACTCCCAATGTCCATACCTCGATCTGAATGTTGTCTTCGGGATGTCCTGTTCTCTGACTCTGATCTGGTGGTATCCTGACCGTAAGTCGATCTTCGAGAACACTGAAGCTCCTCTGAGCTGATCAAACAAGTCATCTATCCTCGGAAGAGGGTATCTGTTCTTAATTGTCACCGAATTCAAGGTACGATAATCAACACATAGCCTGGACGTACCATCCTTCTTTTTCACAAGAAGCATCGGGGCTCCCCAAGGCGATCCACTTGCACGGATGAATCCCTTGGTCCTCAGTTCTTCAATCATCTTGTACAAAATCTCTAATTCTGAAGGCGCCATCCTGTAGACTCGCTCTGACACTGGTGCTGTCCCAGGAATCAAGTCTATAGTGAACTCAATCTCCCGCTCTGGCGGCATCCCTGGAAGCTCCTCTGGAAAGACATCTGGAAACTCTTCAACTATCCGGGGTAACTGTATTGCTGCTACTGCCATCCGCAATACTGGGGAAGATGGCTCCACTGTGCCTCTGGAAAACGAAAACTCTGGCTCGCCGGGGATACTAAAGACAACTCTGCCAATATGGCAGTCTATCCTAGCATACTGGTTCTTCAACCAATCCATGCCTAGGACTACATCATAGTCTGCCATAGGAAACTCTATGAATCTAGCGGGGAACTCCCTACCGCTAACTACGATCCGACACGAGGAAAACACTCGATCTACTCCCACAAGACCATTACCAGTAAGTATATTGAGCCTCACTGATAATGACTCAGGCTCCAATCCTATCCGTGTCGCGAATCGTGCAGACATGAATGAATGCGATGCACCAGAATCAAACAATACCGAAGCTGGAAAGGAGTTGACGAGAATAGTACCTGCCACTACCTCACCTGGTGCAACTTCTTCTTCCATAGCCATCATCATGGCCTGACCTTGTCCTCTGGCTGCTGGTCCCCTCTGCTGGAAACCTCTCTGCCTATTCTGGGTCTGAGCTTGGGCTTGTGCATACTGCTGGGGGTGTTGTTGCTGGAATGCCTGAGACTGAGGCGGCAAGGGCCTCGAAGACTGATACTGCTGCTGTTGAACTGGTGATGGGGTCGGTCCTCTCACCGAAGAGCTAGAAGGGTTGGATGCAGATGAACCACCCCTATTCGGGCAAGCCCCAACCCTATGATCTACTGCTCCACAAGCCAGGCACAATTCCTGTGCCCTGTGGCAGTCTGCCACCACATGCCCTGGCTTTCCGTAATGAGAACATCCCATCGCGAAAGTCTGCTTCTGCTTCTGCTGCTGCGGGTACGTCGGGGTCGAATGTTGAACCGACGTCACTGAGGCCGCCCGCCTCAGAGTTCCAATGGTCAAACTTCTAGCTTCCGGGGCTGGAGCTGATGATTGGTGCATCTGACTGTGGGACCGCTTCCTACCTCCGGTCCTATCCACGATCCTCTGGGAGGTGTACTCATGCCTCCTAGCTGCTCTCAAGACCGCATCGAACGTCTAGTGCTCGAACTGCTCAACCGCCAACAAGATCTCCAAATGCAGTCCCTGCTGGAACCGCTGGGCTTGATCATACTCGGTCACCACCAAGGTGGGGGCAAACCTACTGAGTCTAGAAAACTCTGATGCATAACTGTCGACTGTTCTGCCTCCTTGCTTCAAGTTGGTAAATCTGGTCTGCAGGTCGTACCGAGCCACAGCATCGAAATACTTCGTCTGGAATCTCTCTCTAAATACTGCCCAAGCAATGGGTGCCACTAACCCCATGGCTTGTGCTGCCCACCAACTGCGAGCCAAGTCCAACAACTGCAGGCGTACCACCGCCACCTTCTCATTCTCGGGTGTCCTAGCTGCTTCTAGAATCACCTCGGTATCCTGAAGCCATGCATCTGCGACAATCGCATCCTCGGTGCCGTCGAAGAAAGGAGGGTTCAATCGCTTGAAACTGTTAGCCGCCTGGTTCCTTGGATGTCCGCCTCGGGTCAAAGCATCTTGAACTGTCTGGTGCAGGGCGTCGCTTCGACGATCCTGGGAAGCTATCAAGGTTCTGATGAGGCCTACTAAGGTACCATCATCTGGCTCTGCGGGCTGGACGGGCCGAACTGGTGACTCCTCCCGTAGGTACAACTCTGGAGGCTACCCCGGAATGATGGGCTTGATCTCCGGGTTGCTGCTGATCTGCGGGAAGTGCTCCACCTCGTCGATCGGTAGGACCAGGTACAGTGCCGCTGAAGAAGACGACACAGGGAACAATAAGGAAAGGACTAGGACAGATCAACGATATAAGCACAGGATCAGGGCAAAAATCCAGGGATTCAGAGGATACGAACAGAGATCAAGGACGAGTACTGATTGAGACATCTATCTGGTAAACCCCCACACATCTAGATTTACAAGACCTGCATGGGCCAACACTTAAACCATGTCACGTCCAGAACCAAAATACTGGAGAGCGGGGGCAGACATAGCCAGCTAAGTATATTGAAATGGAAACCACCTCGATATACGGTCACGGCTGTATAGATATGTGAGGGTTTTCTACGAGCCAACAGTCTCTTATGATCAAGAACAAGCCTAGTGTCTCAATCACCACAAGTAAGTAAAGTCGCAAGATGTATGATCATTAAATATACAATAATAAGGCGTCCCAAATATTACATATTCAGCTGATCATGAAGCTAGTCGTTACAAAATGTTAGGACTAGCAAGAGTTTAGTCATACATGATCAACCCTAGGATTTGTCAATCATGTTTACAGCCCGTAGGCAGACAGTAAGTAAAAGTGCTTCGAGCTAACAGGTGCTCGTCGGCTAAACGCCTCAAAAGAATAATTTTTACAATAGAGTGAGCAAAACAAAATAGAAAACCCACTCTTGGCCCGGATTCCGTCTAGTGTTCACCATTGGGCTGGAAGCTTGGTAGATCCTCGGGAGCTGCTCCGAAATCTGGCCACACAAAACCAGCTGGGTCAACCCCAGAAAGAGCAAGTGCCACAAGGGGGCCACGAAATAAGAACAAAAGCCAGCAATCAGTACAGAAAATCTAATATTAAAACTAAAATTATGAAAACCATGTCAGGATGATATACGACGAGATAACCATGGAACTATTCCGATAGCCAGGTTACAACCCGTAAACCAAACAAGGACCGGGGTTGTAACCCTTCATCTGAACAGAGCTTGGTTTTCCACCATTTATCGGCAAGATAAGTAATGTAAGTAATCAAGATAGGAAGCAATCTTGCATGGGATCAAGACATGACTAGACTGGTTATACCTCATTCAATCAATCACGGCCAAGCAGATCCTACGGCTTACTACTTTAACTAAGTAGGGTTATCACAGGCCTAATTACTAACAAGATGCAGTGAGATTATTCCACAGCCACAAGCCCTGCAGGCCATCCAGGTTACCCAGGACGAAAGTTAGGGGTTGAATTCAGGTGGGTACATCGCCCGGGGGACAAATGTACCCTTAGGTGACTTAGAGGGTGCAACACGCAACGGTGTGCTGGAAATGTGCCCTACTCGACGGCAGGCTACAGATCCCAAGAGCGCCCAGGTAACGGGATTGCCTGTAGCTGTGTCATCTCTTCATGACTACTGTGTTATTCTAGTTATTGACCTTAATCCATTTTAGTAAGTACTCCTGACCGTGGTACTCAGGAGTCCCATCCTAGACATGATGCAAGACAGGACAAGTGGATTTAACAAGCAAGCAAGAAAGAACTACCTACGGTGTCAAGGCAAGTCAAGTAACAGTATTAAAATAGATCATGTCAGGGTACTTGTCAGGAGTGCGCCACGACGGGCCACTATCATGTCAGGTTGGTCATGCCAAGAGTGCACTACTACGGGTCACTGTCATGTTATGCTAGTTCCTTGCCATACCATGCTATGTACAATAGTCATTCCAAACATATTAAGTAAAATCAAGTTCATGACAAAAGGCGTACGAAAAACTCCAAGGGTCAATGGGTTAAGCAAGGGGTCAGGGGAGCAGCGTACGAAAAAGTCACGCACGCTGAGAGAGCTGCGTACGTAAAAAGTCACGCACGCTGAGGGAGCTGCATACGTGAAAAGTCACGCACGCTACAGAGAGCAGCGTAGGTGAAAAGTCACGCACGCTCAAGGGAGCAGCATAGGTAAAAAGTCACGCACGCTGAGGGAGCTGTATACGTGAAAAGTCACGCACGCTACAGAGGGCAACGTAGGTGAAAAGTCACGCACGCTCAAGGGAGCAGCGTAGGTGAAAAGTCACGCACGCTGAGGGAGCTACATACGTGAAAAGTCCCGCACACTACAGAGAGCAGCATAGGTAAAAATCACGCACGCTCAAGGGAGCAGCGTAGATGAAAAGTCACGCACGCTCAAGGGAGCAGTGTAGGTGAAAAGTCACGCACGCTCAAGGAGCAGCGTAGGTGAAAAGTCACGCACGCTCAAGAGAGCAGTGTACGTGAAAAATCACGCACGCTCAGGGAGCAGTGTGCGTGAAAAATCACGCACGCTCAGGGAGCAGTGTGCATGAAAAATCACGCACACTCAAGGAGACACGCTTCCAACAGGAAGCGTACTCAAGCCTGCGTACGCAGCGCTAAAGAGCGCGCGTAGCTCATGGTGCGTAAGCTAAATAGCTCTGCATATTGCTCACTGTCTTCGCCAAACAGCAAGAACACCATGGCTAAACCCAAGCTTCAAAGCATCATAACTTGGCCATCCGAACTCCAAATCCAGATTTCCAAAGTTCCAACTTGGGTAGAATTGAATTCTCTTCCACTTGGAAACACCAAAACCCATGAAAATCCAACTTAAAGAGATCAAACCATGCAAAATCCAAAAATAAAAATAACTTAGATCTAGAGCAAAGAAGACTTCAAATCACAAAACACCAAGTTCTAATGTTGATCACCATGTCCTAATCTAGCAAATGAACCAAGAAAAGAGGGCTCTCATGAAGTGGCAAGGTGCACTTGCCTAGGGTTAGGAGAGTTGTGGAGGAAGGAGAAGAAGAAGAAGGAAATTAATGGTGGAAGTTATGAGGAGAGAGAGTGGTAGGTGGGGGTTATAAAGAGGGTGAGTTGTGGTGGGTTGAGGGGTAGCATAGGTTAAGGTGATCCAACTCACATAAAACCGAACCAACCCAATAAAACCGGGCCATGCCAAAACCCGAAATACGAGAAATACCTAAATTCCACAAGTTTGAGAAAAATAAAAATACATGCCAAAAATCCAGATACGAGTATAAATACGAAATACGGAAAATACGAGAAATGAGGGTGACACTCATGCGGCTCAGAAACCCTTCAATAGCCTCATGCGGCTCAGGCGAGGATCACGTGACCCTATACAGCTTTACAGCTGGCCAGGAAGTGACTACTCCCATTAAATGCTCTGACATAAAGCAATAACTCTGACACAAAAGCTGAAATGATGAACTTCGATATGATGGCGTATTTCTCGGAAATCGGAGAAAATCTCCTCTGCAGCCTGCACGATCCATAAACTATAAAGCCCCCATGCGGCCGCCACCATCCCATGCGGCTGATGCTCGTATGCGGCTCAGAGCGTGAAGACACTCGTTATGCGGCTCATGTTATGAGAAGTCACCCTATGCGGCCGCTGTTCTCATGCGGCCTGGATCATGGGGATCGTCGCCATGCAGCTCGAATATTGATAGGCCACGCCCATGCAGCCTTGGCACATGGCAAGTTCTATACGGCTCAATTAAAAACCACCCCCATGCGGCTCGGATTTCAGAGACTTCACCTATGCGGCTGCCACTTTCATGCAGTCCAAAACCTAAGGAGCTACCCTCATACGGCTGTGGCTCGCGATTATGACACGTGGCAGAAGATCAGTTTCCCACATGGCACTAAATCAATCAAGAGTTATCAACAAATCCCAACAACCTGATTTAGTGCAATCATCATCATTACCCAAATCAAAACAGATTTATGGCAATCACAGGGATTAGACACATGGAAGAAGATTCGAGCTTCCTAAAATTTATGACAATCAGCATTAATTGCCCATACGGATTTGGCACAATCAAGAATTAATTGCCCAGATATAATACAATCAAGATTAATAGTCCACATGATTGGCCGCCGACTTTCCAAGGGGGAATCATTGTAAACCCTAATGATCACACCCCCACTTCTATAAATAGCAAGGTGCCATTCGCTTGCAAACAACTAACGGAGGATGGGAGAATTCAGAAAAAAATAGCATGGTGTCATTCCCTTGCAAGAGAGATCCTCTCCACCCAGCTGGACACACACAGAGAGACAAAGGCGTGCACAGAAGAGTCTTTCCATCTTGAGAGCAGCTCTTCACCTGAGCCAAAGCTACGTCTAATCGTCCAAGGAGTAAGGCAGAGCGGCCGTCACTTTCCCGAGCCTCTACCGTCACCCCCCAGAATCAAAAATAAACAATCGTACTTAGACTGCTGTACCTAGGTTTTCGTCCCTAGGCTTTCTTTGTACGAACGAGTTTGTATTGTGAGTCTAAGTCCAGTCCTCCTATATAATTATTCTGTACTTTTACAATCAATGGCAAACAAGATGGCAACTCTGCTGGAGACTAACTTCTCCATGGCTGAGGAGTTGGTAATGCAATCAGATGCAGCCAAACTTGGCTCCACTCAACATATGCTGGTCGCCCGGTTCGACCAACAGGCGTTTGAAGAAATGCTCTCCGACTGGAGCGCTGGTCCGGTCCAGCAGCGAGCCCGCACAAAGAAGGCCCGTAGGGAGTGGATGCCCAAAAATTTTGCTCTGGAAGAAGTACTCTCTGTTGCCCGAGATAACGAAGAAGTCTCGCTTGCGGCCCCACTCCGGACCACAAAGGACTCTGCTGTCCCCAAGTCCGGCAGAAGAAAATACTATGATGCTGGACTTGTAGGGGCAAAGAGGAACTCTGTGCAAACCAAGCCGCATAAGGGCGCCAACCGCATGGGGAAAGCTCATGCGGCCGCAACTGTCAACAGCATGGGGAAAGCTCATACGGTCGCAACTGTCAACCGCATGGAGAAAACTCATGCGGCCACAAGAGTCAGCCGCATATAGACAGCCTGTACGACCACGACTTCTAGCCGCATATAGAAAGCTCATACGGCCACAAAGGATAGCCGCATGCAGACAACCTACACAGCCTCGCATACCAGCCGCATGCAGATAGCCTGCACGGCCACCGATCCCCGCCGTATACTATCTACTCCATGCGGCTCGCGGTCAGTCTTTGACCGTCTCTCATACGGTCCTGACCACGAAGGCTCTCTTAAGCATATGCCAGACTCTGTTGTGACCAGCCTAAACTCTTCCTACTACGCACTCTAAGGTGCTAGATGGAAGAAGTCTCGGGCAGCGCGGGCTCGATGAGCTCAGTCGGCTGTCCCAACTTCTGACCACCTGGGCGTCCCGATGACGATTACTCGGGCCCCTGATGGAAAGTTGTACAGAACTACCCGTGTCCAGCCCTCGGCGGCCAACGAACGGGATAGTTATCAAGAATCTCCTAACAAGGGTCAGGGGCAAGTACTCACGCCACCCCCACATCAGGGAGCAGGCAGGAGGCCAACGTACTTATCATCCCACAAAGTAGGTGAGCCGTACAACGTAATTCTTCACAAGCGCAAGGAAAGAGACAAAGATTTGACGTGCAAAAAGTCCTGTCAAAGACATCAATGCACCCAAGTCATAGTCAACTGCTGCTGCAACAAGACAGCAGCACAGAAAGTCCAGCGGTCCGTCTTCCAAAGGCCGTAACACCCAAGCTCAGAAGATGAGGCACTTCTCGTCGCCTCTTGCAATTCTGCTCTGAAGATTCCTGGCAACGGAAGAGGGAAGAAAACAAATGTCTCAAGCCCAAAAATTTTAACCGATGTAACCAAGAAAATTTCTTCTAAACGGTTGTCTACCGCCGTTGCAGGAGGAGTTTACCAAAGTACCCGCTCAAAGGCAAAATCGACCGCACTAGGAGATTCGTCCACATCTATGGGAGATACTATAGCCGGGGGTAGCATTCCTCCAAATATCCACAATAACCCGGTGATCCAAGAAGACGGTCCTGGAGAAATGGTTCACCTAACAGATGTAGCAGATCCCGACATCCCCGAGGACGTCCATAATTCCCAAGACGAGGCAATCTCTGAAGCTGGGAGTACCATTCTTTCTGAGTCAGAACCAGAGGAGGGCATTTCCACATACCTAGACGACTTCTCTGTACAAGGATATAACTCAGAAGGCACGTCCTCTACCGTTCCTTCCATCTCTTCTCATGTGAGTGTAGGTCCTAAAAAATCAAGTTGCACACATCAACAAAGTCAAAAAATTAAGAAATACAACTTTCAGATGAAGTGCACAGACTTCAGATTGCACATCCTTCAGATTGTGCACGATAGATTACGCACACTTCCAAGTGCGCAGGCTGACGTGGCAAATCACCATCATTATCTGACATAAATCAAATCTTCTGACAACTGATAGCGCGGAGAACGAAGCGATCTTTCGTTTAATCGTGCAGCACGGTGCTCGAGGACAGCTGGCAGCATAATCCATGTTGGCACAATCTATGTTGGCGCAATCCATTTCCTGCGCAATTCAAAACCAGCGCAATTCAATGTACGTGTTCTGTCAACACAAATGACAAAATACACGTGGCATTCATGCCATCAATTGCTCATTTCGTGGCAACTGTCTATGCACGATCATGCGCAATTCAATCAAAAGTTGCCATGTGACCAAGACAGATGGCCCACGATCCAACAACTGCATGCGCAGTCCACTGTTGCGCAATCCAATTGCTGCGCAAATCATCCTGCGTAGTCCAGAGTAACTGAAAGTTAGTTATTTCTCAGAACTCTATAAATAGAGTTTCAAGTCTCCATTCAAGGGGATCAATAATCAATAATCAGAGATCAGATTATAGAGAGATCAGACTTCAAAGTTCAGAGAGTTCAGGAGTTCTTGCCCAAGTGCTGCTACATTCTTTCGAGGCTTTTGCCTTCAACTTCCGAGGCTTTTTGCCTTCAATTCCAGAGTTATCTTCAACTTCAGAGGCTTTGTCTTCAGAGTTCACATCGTCCAAGGGATAAAGCAATCGTCATCTAGATTGGATTCCTAAAGTTGTACCATTCCCAGAATTCAAATTGTAATCTTTTTACAAAGTTTGTATCAATAAAGTTCTTCAACTTTTGTTTTTACAAACAAAATGGCGACTCTGCTGGGGACGACTTTCTCCTCCGATGAGGAAGTGATAACTCAATGTGAGGTAGCGTCTATCGGAAAGACGCAGAAGACACTGGTTGTGAAGATCAACCAGACAGCCTACGAGTCTATAATCAACTCCAAGACCACTCCTCGTACTGCAATCACTGCTGCCACAAGCAAAGTGTGCCCTGTATGGGTCCCAAAGACTGCTGCACATTTTGTTAATTCTGCCAGCAAAACTTTTGCGCAATCTACCAGCAAGATTGCTGTGCAGTCCAAAGCTTCTGTCATCAAGCCTACTGCACAATCTCTCTACTTCTGCTGCACAATCTGCTATTGCCAGTACACAGAGTACTTCATATGCTGCTTTGGTCAAATACAAAACTTCTATGCCCCTGGCGCAATTGTCTGCCAATCTGCCTGCGCAGTCTAATGCTCCAGCATCCAGAGTCCACCCTAAGCACTCTGTAGCAAGAACTCCTGATGCGCAAACCACAGTTTCTGTGACTAAAACCGATATGCCATCCATTCATGCGCAAACTGATCCTGCGCAATCCAAGAGTGACAGCCTTTTGGCTAAACTCTCTTCTTCTCATAACAAAGGAAAAGGCTCTGCTCCTCTTCCCAAACACATTGTTGCTCCTGTGCAATCTACCAGGGGTAGTCCTTTGGCTATTCTTCTTCCTCTTCAAAACAAAGGGAAAGGCCCGTTGGTCTTTTCTCAAACTTTCTTGTCCCATGAGTTGGAAGACAACAGAGGGAAAAGCTCTTTAGCTAACCCTTCGTCCCAAAACAAAGAAAAAGGCCCTTTGGTCTTTTCTCAATCTTCTTCAGTTTTTACCGAAGAAGATCAATCTGAACGTGCCTCGGCACCAATCAGTACTAGAACTCTTTCAAATAAGGATTCTTTTTTCCTTTATAACAAGAGAACTTGTACTGACCAAAGAGGTATTCTGCCTCCCCCGGTAGCAGAATTCCAGGACCTCCCAACTCTCAAAATTTCCCGTTCCAGACAGGGAAAACTGCTGGTGTCTCAGACAGAAACCCCTGGGGGTGAATTTGCTGATCTTAGAACTTATCTCAACAGACCCACTTCGGTAAAACGTAAACAGCCAATACCGAAGATCAAACATCATCAAAAACAAATCTCCAGGGTTAAAAATCCTGACACTTATGCCAATGAAGTGAGCACTTTCCTGTATACTCAAGGGACTAAACATTTGAAGAATCGGAATCATGTTCCGAACATTATCGAAGAACAGATCCCTCAGAGTTTCTCTCGTCCTACTGTTGTTCCTGATCTCCGTGAACATCTCAGACAAAAACGAGACAATATTTCAATACTTCCAGTTCAACCATCTAATCATCATTACAACCACAAAGTCATCATCCAATGTTGTTGTCAAACAACAAAACGATCTGTCTTCGATCGTCTGACTTTTACTAAATCTGAACCTATGTCAGAAGAAGATGAAATCTTATATGCTTCTATCAACATGACTTCCTGAGACACTGGAGGTAGACGGTGCTCTAAGCATGGCAAACCTCGTAAACCAAGTCAACGGTATTTAGATTTACTCTAAGAATCCTCTGAAGGAGTATTTCGACATACCCGTTCTCGAAGCCGAGACACAATCGGTCAAAGGAATCTTCCTCAAGATCCTTCGGGTTATCTTCCTGTTTCTCATTCAGGAGAAGACTCTTTCTCCGACTATGATGCATATAGTAAAAGCTTTGAACAGACAGTGTCTTCCACTGTACCAAGAGAAGTGACAGCTTATGTTGTCACTGATGATCCGGATGCTTCAACATCTACAAATCAAGAATAGCGAATCACTGCACTTAAAGACAAGCTAAAAACTATGGCTGAAATGGTTGCTAGTATGCATTCTATCATTGTGGCACAACATGCTACACCACCTACTGTACCTATGGCTATTCCAGAGATCATAGCATCTTTAGTACCTGCCAATACTGGGCGGGGGTAGTGTCTCCTCAAATGCCTCCTATGCAAGTACAAGTTCAAACTACACCGAGTCAGTCAGGAGCTGTGGGTAGTGCTTACAATGCTGTTCCTCTTCCTACCACTCTAACTCAACCTGCTCCTTCTTCATCATCTGAAGACGCCAATGAAGCTGTCAAACTCTTGCGAACCCAGTTCGATGCCTTTAAAGAGAAAGACAACTTACAAAGATTGGGGATCAAGCAACCTTATCCAGTTGAGTAGAAAGAGGTCCCGTTCCCATTAAAATACAAAATCCCAACAATCTCTTTGTTTGATGGCAGTACTTCTCCTAGTCAGTTCATCAATCATTTTGAGGTAATGACTGTTCAACTCCAGCCAAATGACGCTCTTCTTACCAGAGTGTACGTCGGTTGTTTAGCCGGCGTAGCATATGACTGGTACAGAAGTTTGCCCGATGGTTGTATCACTTCCTTCTCAGGTCTCAAACAAATCTTCCTGGAACGGTTCTATGAAGGATTCAACGACATGACTATGTCAGCTCTCAACAAAATCAAACAGAAACACAATGAAACTGCTGAGAGTTTCATCGAACGGTTCCGTCGTAAAGCTTTGAAAATGCCTCCCGGGACTCCAGCTGCTGTCACTATTGATACTTGTAAGGCAAATCTTTTGCCTATCATCAGTATGTGGACAGGATCTACCCAGTTCCAAGATTGGCCCTCATTTATTGTCAACGCCAAAGCTGCGGAAGTAAGTGCCAAAAAGTTCAAACAATTGGGGGTACAGATGTCTAACCCTGATCGAGATGAACACCAGACATCAGGTGGTGGCAATCGCCAGAACAACCGCAAAGCAAAAGAGACTTTGAACATCAATCTGAACAAGAATAAAGAGTCTATAGCTGTCAATGTAGCTCCACCTACATCCACTCCTACTCCTTCAGCACCTCCACCGAAGGAACCTCGTCCGAAAGTAGAATATTCTTTCGACGAGAATGATACTGCAAGCATCTTTGAATGTTTACTCAAAAGCAACAAAATTCAACTCCCAGACCCAAAGAAACCTGATGAAGTCGGTAAGACAGATCATCCTAAATATTGTGTTTACCACAGGTTCATTGGACATCCTACTCGAGCATGTTACGTGCTCAAGGGCAAAATTCAAGAGCTTGTAAATGCAGGTGTAGTCACTCTGCAGCAAGACGAGAAGACTGTTACTGCGAAGATGGTTTCAGTCCAGTTTGGTGACTTTCCTCCGCAGATGGTACAGCACGATGTCATTCCAATTCCTAAAGCTACTCTTGAGATTGAGAATCTCCCACTTCCACCAAATGAAGGTCTTGTTCCCTTGTCTCTTGACAACGGTAAAATTATGTGGATTCATCCCGATCTTGCTTTGGAATTCGAAGTGCCCTCTTCTTCTAAGAAGAAAGGTCGTTCTAAAGGTAAGACAAAAACTGGCAACATGGTGTCTTTTGATCCCATAATTGATGAAGAGATTCTGTTAGGCACCAGATCAGGAAAAGCCTATTTGAAAGATCATTCTGAAGTTCAAGAGAATCCTACTTCTTCTTCTGAACCTACTCCAGTACAACCTGCCTCCTCTGAAGAGATTCCTTCCACATCTTCACCAGTTGTAGTACCTATTCCTCCCAAGCCAATGACGGTTGACAAAGGCAAGCAACAAGTCCGCTTTGACAAACCCCTGAAGAAATCATCTCCTACAGGACTTGAAAAGCCATACAATTTTGATATATTGGCTCAACTAGCCAATACACCGGCTAGGTTATCAATTTTCGAGCTCTTGCGCCTTTCTAAGGAAACTCGAGAGACTTTAAGTGAAGCTCTGATGCAGGCTGAAACTTGCTTAACTCTTCTCAAAAAGCCAGATGCCGAACCTGTCTCTTGTCGTCATTGTCATAGTGTCCTGGAGTTGATTCCAAACATCACTTTCACTCAAGATGATATGTTACTGGAGGATAATAGACATGATCGTCCTCTTTATTATACAGGGTATGTCGATTAGATAAAAGTCGATTGTATCCTGATAGATCCAGGGTCTGCACTCAGTATCATGCCGAAGATAATGCTAGATGCATTAAAGATACCAGTGCATAGTCTTTCAAGCACAATCACCACTATCTTGAGATTCAACCAAGGAAGGAGTGAACCGTTGGGTAAGATTCGCCTGAAACTCCAAATAGGCAATCTTCGCACAAAGGTGACCTTTTATATCATCGACAATCATGGTTGTCCTTACAACGCTCTTCTGGGAAGACCTTTCCTCCATGAACATAACATTGTTCCATCAACTCTTCATCAATGCTTTAAATATGTTGATGACAAAGGAGAAGTTCACAAAGAAGTTGCAGACCTTTATCCTTTCAAGGGTGTCGAAGCATATTGCAATGACGCTCGTATGTATAAAGAAGAATTTATGAAAGTGGTATTGGCCATGGATACTGAAGAAGACCAAAAAGCAGTGCCCAAAGACACTCTTATCATACCTGTTAAAGGGCGTGTTTCCCACCCTCAGTCTTCTAAACCACTAGCTATTCACTTGCCAGTCCAGCGGCAATCTACTGATGGCAATCAGGATAAAAGGGAGCTCACCTCTTCTGAGCCACTTGTTATCGATTTATGACGTAACAAGGACAAAAAGCAGCTCACTTCTTCTGAGCCTCTTGTTGTTTATTTAACTCATAACAAGGAAAAAAGGGAGCTCACCTCCTCTGAGCCACTTGTTATTAACCTTCGTCGTAATAAGTCTCTTCCACGCTCTTCTTCTCCCCCTCTTGTAATCAATCTGACCAAGCCTGCTGAGGCTAAAGGTTCTGCTGTAAATATAGATGTACATATCAATGAAAAAGCATTTACTTTCCAGTATACTGATGTTATTTATCATACTAAATGCTATTTGGATATGTTAGATAGCTTCAAATTATTTACAATGGGAGTTGTACAGTCTCTTCAAACAAAAGTTTCATGTGAACACTCAAAAGACTCATATCGTATTGTTCCCGCTCGTAAGATAGGCGAAAGTCCAATACTTTTTAGTAAAAGACCGGAATAAAAATTCAGCTATACGGATGATAGCAAAGTTAACGACTCGGGACATCTTCAATTCCGTCGTTACAGTCAACAATCAAAAGACATTCTTCGAAAGATGGGTTACGACTTTAAAAGCGGCCTCAACTACGGTAAGGGCAGAAAGACTCCCCTCCGTACCGCTATTCCACAAGGAAAGTCAGAGATGTATTATAGCAGGACCAAAAGAGGTCTCGGATATGCTTCTCCTCCGATGTTATCCCCGGCAGGCTCTGAGTCTGATAGCGAGGAGCGTTCTAATTCTTCTGATTATAGAGATCAGATTATAGAGAGATCAGACTTCAAAGTTCAGAGAGTTCAGGAGTTCTTGCCCAAGTGCTGCTGCATTCTTCCGAGGCTTTTGTCTTCAACTTCCGAGGCTTTTTGCCTTCAATTCTAGAGTTGTCTTCAACTTTAGAGGCTTTGTCTTCAGTGTTCACATCGTCCAAGGGATAAAGCAATCGTCATCTAGATTGGATTCCTAAAGTTGTACCATTCCCAGAATTCAAATTGTAATCTTTTTACAAAGTTTGTATCAATAAAGTTCTTCAACTTTTGTTTTTGCAAACAGTGAGGACGGTGTTCATGACAGACAGCAGCCAAGGAGGCTCTAGTGATCGCCAACGCATCGACACTCTGGAGGCTATACTACATGCTTTGGTCAAGTCTGTGGACGAGATCAAAGCAGCCCTTTTAACTCTGTAAGGAAGAACGCCTGGCCAAACAAGCTTGGGGCCCGCGGTTAATGCGGACTCAAACTCAGCTGCACCAAACCCGGGCGATAGTCCTCCTAAAATATCGGCTCCTACCGCTGCAGACGAAGCCAGAGAGGCAAGAAGAGAGGTCCAGGAGCTCCGGGCCATGTTCTATGCCCGAGAAAACTGCCAAGACCTTAGGATACGACAATCGTATCCCGCTGCGTGGAGAGATGTTCCCTTCCCACCAAAATATAAACCATTCCATATCAACCCATATGATGGCAAGACATCTGCAAGCAGGTACATCACCTATTTTGAAGTCACAACCGACCATCTGCCTCATGACGATGCCATCCTTACGCGGTTGTTCATCGGATCCTTGGAAGGGGTCACCTTCGACTGGTACCACAACTTGCCGGACAATTGCATCCACTCCTTCACCGGCTTCAAACGTATGTTCCTAGAGAGGTTCTATGAAGTAGGACAAGACGTGATAATGTCTACTCTCATGGACGTTGTTCAAGGAGAAAAAGAGCTAACAAGAAATTATATCGAACGGTTTCGCCAAACCGCGATGAAGCTGCCCTTTGGCAACCTTGATTCCTCCTTGATTGAAATTTCCCAAAAGAGACTGCTTCCCACAATTAGTCTCTGGATGGACGAAAGTCAATTCAAGGATTGGAAGACGTTCATCATCAGTGCCACCAGCGCAAAAGACAAGGTGAAGAAAGCCCGCCAACTGGGATTGCACATCTCGAAATGTGAAGACAGAGGCAAATGCCCTAACGTCAACAACAACAACGGTGGTAATTCCTTCAGCAACCGAGACAACAAGGGCAAGCAGGCTATGGTGACCGACACAGCCCCAAAGCCCGAAACGCCAACGGAAAAGCAGTAGCCTTAGATGACCTACTCTTTCGAGGATGGCCATGTTTCTTAGATATGCTCATCCAAGGAGGACGAATTCAGCTCCCTCCTCCCAGGCATGAGCTTCGTCCTACAGATATAGAGAGCCCCAAGTACTGCCATTACCATCGCTATGTTCACCATGCTACACAAGACTGCTATCAGCTGAAGTGATACATCCAACATCTCATCGATTCTAAGGCCCTGGCTATTGATTTCGAAGAGGTGGCTACAGCAGCCAACATGGTGTCAGTACAATTCGGCAACTTCCCTCCGACAAGGACTCAAGACGGAGTAGTATCTATCCCCCAAGCAAGGATGGAAGTCGCCAACCTTCTACCCCCCGAGACCAAGCTGCTAGTCTAGTGCCCCTTACCACATCACAAAGGAAGATCATGTGGGTCCATCCGGACTTGGTACCAGAGGTGACTCAATCCGCGTCTCCCTCCACCAGCAAGAAGAAGAATGGAAAAGTTAAATCATGCCGTATGATCTCAATAGAGGTCGAAAAAGCTACTGCTGTTGTTACCCGCTCCGGCGCACAAACCCAACCTCCACCGGGTAACTCGGCTGAAGATCAGCAGCTGATAGCTGCAGATGCTTCAGGACCTCCGCAGCCTTCGATGACCGACAAGCCTAGGCCGAAGGAGACTCGCTTCGATAAACTACTCGGAAAAGAGACGCCTCATGGGCTAGAAAGGCCATACAACTTTAACATCCTGGCGCAATTGGCCAACACACCAACCAAATTGTCGCTATATGAGCTCATGAGACTCTCCAAGGACGTCAACGTCGTACTAAGTGAAGCACTCCAGAATGTCGACGCATACCTGGCTCAGTCCAATCTCACGGGGGAAGACTCGCCGGCAGACCTCCAGGACAGCGCTTGTACAGGGTCAATGCCAAACATTATCTTCACTCTGCAGGATATGCTTATCAAAACTAACCTGCACGATCGCCCTCTATATTATACTGGGTACAATAGCGATATCAAGGTAGATCGGATGCATATTGACCCCAGGTCCTCCATAAGCATCATCCCAAGGAGCCTACTACACCATCTGCGCATCCCGATGCATCGCCTGATGCCGACAAGTTCCGCCATCAGCAGTTTTAATTCGAGCAGGAGCTGCCCGATCGGAAAGATTCGCCTAAAGTACCAAATCGACGACCTTCAGTCAGAAGTAACTTGTTATGTCATAGATGCGGACACTTCCTATAATATTCTCTTGGGGTGCCCCTGGATACACGATTACATGATCGTGCCCTCCACACTGCACCAGTGCTTCAAATACATCGACAAACACGGCTTCATAAGAACAGAATTTGCGGACATCGATCCCTTCAAAGGGATCGAGTCCTACTACTCAGACTCGTACTTGTATGAGAAGTCGAATAAACATCTCGCCGAAGGGGATACTCAAGCTCAAACTGAAGCAGCATCTGGATCAGAAGAACCTCTGACGATCCACCTCCAAACCCGCAAGCCTGGCATAAATGCGTCCCCTACAGCCACTCTGCGTAAGGACGCAATTAGCCTCTCTGCATAGGAGGAACAGATGATAATCCGACGGCCAAGGTCTGGCCAAGTGCCAAGACCCACGACAGAGCCACTGACAATCAGGCTGTCTAAAGCCAGACGGCCACAAGCAGAGGAGCTCAATCACTTTGTCAAACCGATGACAATTCGTCTTTCCAAAATGAATCGGCAGCCGAGCACTAAGCCAGGGACTGCTAGCCAGCCAACAACCCCCTGCACATCACCGAGCACCAAACTGGGGGTAGCTAGTATGCCAACAACTCTACATTCTGCTCCACCCATGGATCCCCTGATAATCAAGTTGCCCAAGTCAGTCTCTCAGTCTGTATTTACAAAGGGGGTGGCTGAAGAAAAGTCAGAGCTGGCCAAGTATGTGGCTGCTTACACTGATGTTCCATCCGCAGATGATGTAATCCTACTGGAAAAGATACCTTATTTCATCAATAAAGGGCTATCTTTGAATTACCTCGAGCTTAATAAGCTTTATACAATGTATGCTATGGAACACGGTATAGGCGCTCACCTGCACACACAAGTGACAAATGTATACGCCGCAAACCAACTTACTCCAGTGGAAGACGCTTACCGCATAATCGAGGGAGGGGATCACCCAATCATCTTCGGCCGGAAGAATAATCTACAGCCCTTCAAGATAGAAGAAGTTGAGCTCGAATCCGACACCGGAAGATTGCCCCTTTATTTGTATAGTCCCCAATCCAAGTACCTTATGCAAAAACAAAGGTATGATCTGGAAACTACACCAGGCTTGAAATACAGCACTGGACGGCGATTACCCCTACAATCGTCGGTCCCGGCTGGGAAACCACGAGACTACTACAATAAAACCAGATGTGGGCTAGGTTACGTCACACCCGCGTTGACACCTGAGAGCTCAGACGAAGAATACGACTGGCACTCACACTCAACTGGATCGCCTACTTCCGATTCAGATATCAGCATCGGGGATATGCTCAGGCAAGTCTGGTCCGTCAATATGACATTTATCGATGCCTACGAAGAAGATGAAGACATTCTTGAACTTCTTGAGCTAGAGCCGTGGGCACAACAACTAGATGCGCAGTGGAAGAAGCTGTTTGAACAAAGAGAGCCTCCCACCGAGGATGAGGTTGTACAAGTCAATCTAGGTAATGAATCCTCTTCAAAGCCTATCTTCGTCAGTAAGAATCTGACCGACGAAGAGCGAGAATCACTACTATAACTCGTTAGAGAATATATTGACGTGTTCGCCTGGAGCTACGACGATATGCCGGGACTAAACCCCGAGATTGCACTTCATAAACTCAATATCCTTCCACACGTAAAACCAGTCAAGCAACAACAACTTCGATTCCATCCTGACGTCATGAATGCTTTTAAAGCCGAGGTAAACAAGCTGATAGCCAGCAGCTTCATTGGTGAGGAACAGCATCCTGACTGGGTTGCTAACATAGTTCCAGTCCTCAAGAAGAGTGGGAAGATTCGAAACTGCATCGACTTTCGCAATCTGAATGAGGCTTGTCCTAAGGATGAGTTCCCTCTCCATATCACGGACATTATAATTGACAACACCTGCGGCTTCGAGCGCATGTCATTCATGGATGGATTCTCGGGGTAAAACCAGATCAAGATGTTCCCTGACAACGAAAAGCATACATCATTCCGAACACCAATTGGCACATTCCGCTACACGGTCATGCCTTTCGATCTAAAGAATGCTGGCATCACATAACAAAGAGCTATAAGCATCATCTTTAGAGACCACTTGCGCAAAACAGTAGAATGCTTCGTTGACGACATTACCGTCAAAAGACGCTCTAAGGAAGATCATCTACATGATCTAAGGGCAGTGTTCGACCTGATGCGAACGCACAATTTGAAAATAAACCCCACAAAATCTTTTTTGGGCGTATCTAGCAGAAAGTTCTTAGGTTTCATCATTACCTTCCAGGGTATCCATGTAGACCCTGAGAAGACGAAGGCGATAATGGAGATGGGTTCTCCGAGAAATCTCCGTAAACTTCGAGGCCTTCAAGGGAGGCTAGCCTACATCAGGAGGTTTATCTCCAACCTCTCCGGACGATGTCAGCCATTCACCCACCTCATAAAGAAGGGTATTTCATTCGTATGGAATGAAGAATGCCAGCGCACCTTCGACAGCATCAAAGAATATCAGACGAACCCTCCAGTTCTGGTAGCCCCGATTGCTGGAAGACCATTCTTGCTCTATGTACGAACGATAGAACATTCTTTCGGTGATCTGCTAGCACAAAACAATGATACAGGCCACGAACAGGCTATATATTACCTCAGTCGAATGATGATGGGACCGGAACATCGATATACTGCTATAGAGAAAGAGTGCATAGCTCTGGTTTTCGGCATTCAGAAGACGGGACACTACGTCACAGGTCAAACCGTCCATGTCATATCAAGAGTTAACCCCCTTAGGGTCCTCATGACTAAACCAGGTGCACTCAGCTCTCGTCTTGCTACCTGGGCGATGTTATTGTCCCCCTACTACATGATCTTCGTTCCGTAAAAGGCTGTTAAAGGTTAAGCTCTGGCAGACTTTTTAGCAGCTCATCCAGGTTCGGAGTTAACCAAAATAGACGAAGAGATTCCAGACGAGGTCGCTAATTCAAATATGGCCTCCTATGGTACCATATGGCGAATGTTCTTCGACGACGCTTCTAGAGCTGGGCCCAAGGGCAACGTCGTCGTTGGAATCGAAATAGTGCTAATTTTTCCTACCGAGTTGGTGATCAATCGAGCTTATTCCCTCACGGAGCCATGTTCAAACAACGTGGCCGAGTACAATGCTTTGGTCATTGGCCTTCGACTTGCAAAAGAGCTGGGGGTAGAGCAACTTGAAGCATACAGCAATTCGCAGATAATCGTCAATCAAATCCGGGGCTCATACGAAGTGCGACATGAAGACATGATCCCCTACCACCAAACAGCGATTGACATCATCTCGTCCCTGGAGGGGTTCTTCATAGAGCACGTTCCCAGGCTCTAAAACATCTTAGCCGACGTCCTAGCAGGCCTAACCGCTTCCTTAGCAGTGCCGAATCATGCTCATCACCTGGTTGACATCATAGGCCGTGAGTTGGTCTATCCCAGGAATAATGTTCAGTATATTGAGAGCTACTCCACCCTAACAGTCGATGAAGCACCAGACTGGAGACAACCATTCATCGACTTCATAGTCTATGACAACCTGTCGGAGGATCCGAAGGAAGCCACTTCTATTAGAAGACGTTCCCTCAGATTCTTCTATGATACAGAGACAAAAATGCTATATCGGCGATCATACGATGGATTACTTCTTCGATGCCTGTCAAATACAGAAGCCAAAGAAGCCGTGCGTGAAGCTCATGATGGTATCTGTGGGGCCCATCAGCCTGGCCCGAAACTACAAGATCGCCTTCGTCGAATGGGTTACTACTGGCCTACAATGGTTGCAGACACAATAGACTATGCACGAAAATGCAAAGCATGTCAAGTCCATGCAGATTTCATCAACCAGCCATCCGAGTTTCTACACCCGACGGTGGCATCCTGGCCCTTCGAAGCGTGGAGAATGGACGTCATCGGTCCGATCACTCTGCCTTCGTTCCGAGGACATCGCTTCATACTCGCAATCACAGATTACTTCTCTAAATAGACGGAGGCTATTCCGTTTACAGAAGTAAAGACTTCAAACATGATCAGCTTCCTCAAGCATCACGTTATCTACCGATTTGGACTGCCTCGAAGGATCATCCATGATAATGGTCCGCAGTTCGCAAGCCATGTCTTCTATCAGTTCTACGACAAGAACCACATCCAGAATATTGCTTCAACACCATATAATCCAGCGGCTAATGGTCTGGCTGAATTATTTAACAAAACAATCATCAAGCTTCTTAAGAAGTTCGTGTCATCAAACAAGCACGACTGGAATGAGAAGCTTGGCGAATGCTTATGGGCGTATCATACTACAGTACGAACGGCCACCGAGAACACACCATTCTCTCTAGTATACGGGAGTGAGGCAGTTCACCCACTGGAGACTGAAATCCCCTCACTCTGCGTAGCTTTCACCTACAGATTAACGACGGATGATAATCACCATCGCAGACTACAAGAATTGGAGGCTCTAGATGAAAAGCGCCTACTAGCTCAACAAAAAATTGAGCTATACCAAGCACGTATCTCCGGAGCCTTCAACAAGAAGGTTAAAACCGGAATATTCCAAGTAGGTGACCTCGTTCTGGCAGTTCGAAGCCCGATGGTCATGACTCACAAAACCGCCGGCAAGTTCCAGCCAAACTGGAAAGGCCCATTCATTATTGATGCTGTATTCTCCAATGGAGCTTACAGCCTCGCAAAACAAAATAGAGACTTGCTCATGTTGCCTATTAACGGCAAGTTCCTAAAGAAGTATTACGTCTGAAATGACATCCTCCAGGGTTACGAGTTATGTACCCGCTGGTACCGTTGAACTCAATCCCGACTACACATCCTCTAAGATGACGAGTCATGTACTCCCTCGTACCGCTGAACTCACATCCCTACTATAAATCTTCCAGAATGACGAGTCATGTACTCCCTCGTACCGCTGAACTCACATCCCTACTACAAATCTTCCAGAATGACGAGTCATGTAATCCCTCGTACCGTTGAACTCACATACCTAGTACAAATCTTCCAGAATGATGAGTCATGTACTCCCTCGTACCGCTGAACTCACATCCCTACTACAAATCTTCCAGAATGACGAGTCATGTACTCTCTCGTACCGCTGAACTCACATCCCTACTACAAATCTTCCAGAATTATGAGTCATGTACTCTTTCGTACCACTGAACTCACATGCCGACTCCATCTCTCCCAGATTATCGAGTTATGTACTCGCAGGTACCGCTAAACGTACACTCTGGTCACTACAGATAAATCTATATCGCCTTTCGTAGGTAGTAAGTCATGTATGATCATACCTCTGAACTTTTCTCCTAAAAGAGCTTCCTCCTTATGATTTAATACCCGCACTTTCAGTGCACAAAAAGGGTAACAGATCCACAAATTTCTGAAACAACCACGTCGATGTTACCTCTGAGTTGTTTCCCTTCCATTAAAAATAAACCACCCCTCACATAGAACCTCCATGTCCTCATTACCTCTGAGTTGTTCTATATTCCCTTCATGGAGCCCACTGCTGCCATGTCCTCATTACCTCTAAGTAAATATGTTTGTTCTCCCCCAACTTATTATCCGTATCCAGAACCAGGGTACGCTAAGGATAATAGGTCCACAAAAATTCCTCCATTGGGGCAATTACTACAAGCAAAGAGTAGAGCGAATGTACTATGTTCATTCAAGATCAGTTACATTCACATGACTACATCTCATGAGCAAGCCAGAAAAGTCCTCTATTATTTCATTCAGACCGAAAAGAAAAAAGAGATTACATTGATATCCAAAAGAAGTAAAAGACAGACAGAAATATCAAGACGAAAGGTGGACATTTGTGAGAGCCCGTGAATACTAGTTGCGGGGGCGCATATACCAATCCCTTAACCATTTTGCATATGAAGGATGTACTTAAGCAAAATCCTCATCCGATGTAGGAAGGTCAGAACTCCCAGTACTACCGCCGTCAGACTGGGGATCCTCCTTTACAGTAATGGGCGCCAGCTCTCCTTTTTTTCCTCCGCTTTTGGTGTTACCTTCTCCTTAACAAGCGATGATTCTTGTTTGAAAGGGGACAACAACTCTTCCTTCACAATGATCTCAGCCTTCGGCAGGGTTGCTGCAAGAATCAAAGATAAAAAAAACAAAGTCAAAAGATGGTCAGGGCCTTATGGGACGCAGTCCAAAAAGGAGCTCATGCGATTCTGTTCAGAGGAGCTTCATGCGGTCCAGTTTGTGAAGCATCTAGGCAGCCACTAGACGACTCCCATACGGCTCGGACATGGAATATACCCCATGCGGCTCGGACATGGGACGCACATGTGGCCCAAACAAATTGAACAGAGCCGACGAGAACGGAGAACGAATTAAAGGCTTGTGCATAAAGCATGCAACAGAGCCATCTTGGTTTTAAAAAAGATACGATCTGCCCCAAACACTTACCAACAATGGGGGGATGAACGTCTGGTGGACTTCAGGCGTCAGGGTTGACAAAGAAGACACACCCTTGCCCTTTGCAGCGGCTGTGGAAGCTTTGGGGGCCATTGTCGATAATGATCAGAGGAGAAAGAAAAATAACAGCTTAGGGAAAGAGAAAAGGAAGACAAAGGAAAGAAAAGAAGTTTTTCCATCCTAACAGTACCCTATTTATAGGCCGACATAGAGGGGAGGGCACGTGGACCGATAAATCGCTTCGGGTTGTGTGTTGTAGGCAAAACCGACTCCTCGAATTTTGCCCCCTCTCTCATAAAGAAGATTCATCAAAGCACAAAATCCCAATATTTAATGAACCGACTCTTGGGATTCCCCTCTAAAGACTGTTCTAAATCATAATGAATCAAGAGCAATTTATGCCGCCTACATGGCATAGAGAACAACATAAGGCCAGAGCAGTTCATGCGGCTAGAGCAGTTCATACGGCTAGAGAGTTTATGCGGCCAGACAAGCCATGCGGCCAAGAATATCCTATGCGGCCAGCGGAGCTCATATAGCCATGCTTCTTATTCAAAGTATTCTAATTTTTTAAATTGAAAACTTTGAAGGGGTCTTGTAGAAGCATAGAAAAGAACAGAAGAAGCCCATGCGGCTCAAAATAGAAGAAATACATGCGGCTTAAAGCAGAAGGAGCCTCATGCGGCTCAGGAATTTATCAGAGCCTCATGTGGCTCAGAAACCCTTTAATAGCCTCATGCGGCTCAGGCGAGGATCACGTAACCCTATGCAGCTTTATAGCTGGCCAGGAAGTGACTGCTCCCATTAAATGTTCTGACATAAAGCAATAACTCTGACACAAAAGCTGAAATGATGAACTTCGATATGACGGCGTATTTCTCGAAAAATGGAGAAAATCTCCTCTACAGCTGGCACGATCCATAAACTACAAAGCTCCCTATGCGGCCGCCACCATCCCATGCGGCTTATGCTCGCATGCGGCTCAGAGCGTGAAGACCCTCGTTATGTGGCTCATGTTATGAGAAGTCACCCTATGCGGTCGCTATTCTCATGCGGTCCGGATCATGGGGATCGTCTCCATGCAGCTCGAATATTGAGAGGCCACGCCCATGCAGCCTTGGCACGTGGCAAGTTCTATACGGCTCAATTAAAAACCACCCCGATGCGACTCAGATTTTAGAGACTTCACCTATGCGGCTGCCACTTTTATGCAGTCCAAAACCTAAGGAGCTACCCTCATGCAGTTGTGGCTCGTGATTATGATACGTGGCAGAAGATCAGTTTCCCACATGGCACTAAATCAATCAAGAGTTATCAACAAATCCCAACAACCTGATTTAGTGCAATCATCATCATTACCCAAATCAAAATAGATTTATGGCAATCACAGGGATTAGACACATGGTAGGAGATCCGAGCTTCCTAAGATTTATGACAATCAGCATTAATTACCTATACGGATTTGGCACAATCAAGAATTAATTGCCCAGATGTAATACAATCAAGATTAATGGTCCAGATGATTGGCCGCCGACTTTCCAAGGAGGGAATCATTGCAAACCCTAATGATGACACCCCCACTTCTATAAATAGCAAGGTGCTATTCTCTTGCAAACAACGAATGGAGGATGGAAGAATTTAAAAAAAAATATAGCAAGGTGCCATTCCCTTACAAGAGAGATCCTCTCCACCCGGCTGGACACACATAGAGAGACAAAGGCACACACAGAAGAGTGTTCCCATCTTGAGCGCAGTTCTTCACCGGAGCCAAAGCTACTTCGGATCGTCCAAGGAGTAAGGCAGAGCGGTCGTCGCTTTCCCGAGCCTCTACCGTCACCCCCCAGAATCAAAAATAAATAATCATACTTAGACTGCTGTACCTAGGTTTTTGTCCCTAGGCTTTCTTTGTACGAGCGAGTTTGTATTATGAGTCTATGTCCAGTCCTTCTATATAATTGTTCTGTACCTTTACAATCAATAGCAAACAATTGTGAAAGTGTATCCACCTGTAAACCTCTTGCTCTCTGTTTGCTACGAAGTATAAAAGAGCAAAACAATTATTGGAGGACTGGACTTTTACTTCAGAATACAAACTCGCTTGTACAAAGAAAGTCTAGGGACGAAAACCTAGGTACAGCAATCTAAGTACAATTATTTATTTTAGATTCTGGGGGGTGACGGTGGAGGCTCGGGAAAGCAACGGCCGCTCTGCCTTACTCCTTGGACGATCGGGTACAACCTTGGCTCTGTAGAAGAACTGACGGGCGTTGATGAAGAAATGCTCTCTCTTCAGGCTCTCTGGCTCTCATTGTCTCTATGTGCGTCGATCTCTATCTAGCTCTGTCTCTCTCTATCTCTGTCTGTCTCTGTATATGTCTTTCTTTGTGTGCCTATATATTCGCAAGGGAATGGCACCCTGCTATTTATAAGAGTGGGGGGCCTCATTAGGGTTTATAACGATTGCCCATTCTTGAAAGTCGGCGGCTAAGGATCATTGGATCTGGGCCGTTCATCGAAATTTGAGCAATAAATGTGATTGCATCAAATCTTTTGTGGGTAATTAATGCTGATTGACGTAAATCCTCCTGATTTATCATGCCAACCTCGGATTCCTCGACACGTGTCTTTAATTGGCTTATTTGCAAATGATCTAATTTGATACTAATATTTTATTAGGATTTGTTGAGAAATTTTGATCAATCTGATGCCACGTGCCCTGTAATCATGCCACGTGTCAAAATGGCAGAAATCTGAGATAAAGGAAAGTTGGGCCACATAAGATTGACCTCGTGTCAAGGCTGCCCAAGTGTGGCCCCCCTAAACATTTGGGCCTCATGGTAATGATTTGAGCTGCATGAGTATGAGTGAACCGCATGGAGATAGTCTTCGTGAGCCGCATGGGGATGGTCTTTGTGAGCCGCATGGAGCTAATCTTTATGAGCCGCATGGGGCTAGTCTTCGTGAGCCGCATGGATCTAGTCCTCGTGAGCCGTATGGAGCTGATCTTCGTGAGCCGCATGGATCTAGTCCTCATGAGCCGCATAGAGCTGATCTTCGTGAGCCGCATGGGGAAATCTCCACTTGGGCCGCATGGAGGAGTCTCCACTTGGGCCGCATACGATTGTCCACGTGTCAAGGCCGTATGACGGTTTCTGACTCTTGGGGGATAGTGTCAGAGATTTTCTTCGCTTTCTAAGGAGTCCGTCATTATGAGGGAGTCATAATAATATCTTTGTGTCAGAACTGTCACTTTGTCAAAGCTGTCCGCCGTCAAGGCATTTAATACAAAATAAGAGGGCTATTTGTAGGCCACGTGGCTTCTCTTTGAGCCACATTGGACTTTCTTGAGCCGCATAGATCCTTGATCCGCATGGATCCTTGAGCCGTATGAATTCTCTGAGCCGCATGGGGCTCTATGGCCACATGGATCATTCTTTATTATTTTTCATGCTTCTACAATACCCCCTTTAAAGTTTTCAATTTGCAAAATTGAAATACTTTGAATAAGAAGCATGGTCATGTGTTCTTTTGGCCGCATATGATGTCTCGGCCGCATGGATGTCTCGGCCGTATGGATGACTAGGCCGCAGGGGTTTTTGGGCCGCATAAGTGTCTCAGCCGTAGGGACTTTCACCACGTCATCTTGCCACGTATGGAGATCTTTTGCATTAAATGCTGTTGATTTGCTGTCAGTTTTGAGGTCACTTTTAGGGGCGAGATCCTAGGAGTCTGGCCTTCATTTTATGACGGCTCGTCTCGATAACTGAAGAGTTGGTTTTCGTTCTGCACGAGAATCGAAGCGCCTTGATTTTGTTTATAAATATGGATGAGTTTAGTCGGGAGGATTTTTTTACTTTCTTCTTCGTCCCCAATTGTTGCTGTCTTTCCTTTCTTTCCCTATTTCCATTCTCCGACTGTCGAAAATGGCCCCCAAATCTTCCAAGGTCGTCTCCGCTGTCGTAAAAGGCAAGAAGGTAGCTTCCTCGTCGACCGTCAGTGCCCGAAGTGCATCCTGATGTTCGCCCCGCTTTCAAGGGTAAGAAATGAATTTGAATACTTTGAACCCTAAGAACCCATGGCTCTGTTGCATGATTTATGCACAAGCCTTCATCGTTTGGATGGCTCAAGCTTGATCATGATGGAACCGCATGCGTTATATGGGCCGCATGACCTTCTCGCCTCCGAGCCGCATAGGACATTTCCTATGTATGAGCCGCATGAGAAGGATTTTGAGTCACAAGATTACTTCTGGATATGAACCGCATAAAGTCTCATTTGACCGGAGCTTCATATGTTCCTGACAACTTGGCCCGCATAGAATTTTGCTGTGTCGTGTCGCATAAACTCCTCTGCGAGATAGAACCGTATAAGTTTTAATCCGAGCCGCATAAACTATCGAATCGGTGTCACATGGAACTCCTAACTGAATTGGGTCGCATAAAGCTGTGCTGACCCGAGCCGCATAGGCTCTGTTGAAGCCGTGCCGCCTGAAACTCAGCTGAACTGGGCCGCATAAGGCTTCGTCGATCCGAGCTGCATAGGCTCATAGAAACTTCTTTTTGAGAAACTCTAAGTGGTTTCGTTTTAACCTACTTTTAATCTTGTTTCCTTTGTCCTTTTCCAGTGAACCTCCCAATCAACCCGGCCGGAGAGCTTCTAGTAGGTTCGGCTCAGTTTGCCATGGGTGTGCGGCTTGACGATCTAATTTGACATATGATAGATCAACTTCCCTCTAGTGAGCCTTTGGAGAGGGTGGCTGCCATCAACAACCAGCCTTTTCATTTTCTTTGCACTACGATGAATTCGGGAAAACTGGACGGAGAATATCTGAAACTAGCTTTTCTCTTTGGGGATGCTTTCTCCGTAAAGAACTCCCGAATGCTACACATTTCTGAGAACTGGGACTTCACTGTGGATGGGGTGGATATCCATGTTCCCGAGATGGAGCGGTATTTTCCCCTCTCGTGGTTTAATATGGTGTCGTTGGGCAGGAAAATAGTAGGTTCTCTGACTCCAACCCAACAGGGGATGTTCGTGGGCAACATGTACTATAATATGAGTATTAGGTCAGCATGTGCAAGTAGGGAGTCAGTCAGCCGGACTGTGATGGGGCTGATTCCTGGTACTTTTATCAATGTGTCTGGTCCTAAATTCACTTTTACCCGAGCTGACACCTTCGTGAACCAACTCGCTCGCAAGGGGTCCTATCCCGTGGGCAGGTTTTCGCTGCTGAATTGGATAAACCCCATTCCCACATGGGCCAATCTTTCCTCATGGATCCTGAGGAACTACGAGAAACTCCTTCGGGAGATTGACCTTTACTACGCCATCCGGGGCACCTATTATGGATTGCCCATTAACAAGCCGCTGTTTATGTCCTTTTTGGAGATGTATAGCCGGCGTACGGGGACTTTCTTCGAGCCCGGGGGAGAGTTGGGACTTGCTCTCCATGGGTTGCATGTTGTTTCTAAGCTGCCGTGGGGAGGCAAGGCCTTTGAAGTATATACCCCGACGAATGAGGAATTCGAAGACCTGGATCGACGATTTCCTAGTTTCGTTGCTGTGTACCGAGAACTGTTGTGCCACCATAGCATCTGCCACCAGACTGTTATTAAGAAAGAAAATAGCTCAGAAGGGAACGCCCCTCATACCATGGCCTGGGTCGCGTATCTTTTCAAATTATGTCCTTCCGGCCGGGTTTCGTCTCGAGGTCCTCAAACCCCGGAGGAGGTGAAGGACATGATGTTGAAGGCCAAAAGGTCGAGGTCCACCCGTGACAGGTTTGGGAGCCGTACTGACTCCTTCAGTTATTTCCACTACGGTACCCGGCAAATGTCCGATAAAGCAATCTTGGCCGGGTTCTTGATGGTATGGCTACGAAATTGTGTAGTCTCAGGAGGGGCGGGTTCTACTGAAAGGATCAGCCGCCATTTCATTCTTCCGGCTGTGAAGCTGGCTTCAAAGTAAGACTGGTCCTTCTTCCGGCTATGGTGTGTAGCATACACCACGGCCTTCGTGCCTTTACATCTAAAGTCATTACTCGTGAGACGACGCTGGACTACGAGCGGATATAGCTACCATACCACTATCTCATGGGGTGGTTATTGATGTATTACCGGTCATTGATGAGGGCCGGGTCAGAGGATGATGTCACCGCTGATGACGCCTTTCTTTTCTGATATTGCCATCAATCTTGGGAGTATGAAACCATGCCGGCTTATCAGAGGGTGTTGGCAAGAGTTGACGGGCCCGACTTCTTTGTGTCTCTTCCTCAGTTTACCCCTAGAGAAGTGAGGAGGGTACACGTTGATGGCATTGAACCTCCCCAGCTCTTATCTGAGAAGATGCTTCTATGACTGCGTAATATTCGCCCTACGCATCTAGTATATCGTTACCGAAATAACGTATACTTGGAGCCTTATTTACCTAGTAGGTTTTCTTGTCAATTCGGGTATAGTCAGCTGTTCCTTGACTGCCCCAGTGCTTGCCTGGGCTTCGAGGGCAGTGTCCTTGACGGCATCCGGACGTGGCATTATTATAATGATGTTCATACCCGGGCTAGCTTCTCAGTTCCTGACGCTAATACGCAAGGGGATATTCTGTACATGGCGGCTTTTTATCACGTTGCGACGAGCAAATCTCCCGTAAACTTGACATGAACACCAGCTTCATTGTCGGGACCGGCTTGGCAGAAAAGCCAGAGGGTTCCAGGAAGAGAAAGAGAGGGGCGAATAGGGTTCCCGTGCCAGACTCGGAGTCCACTGCGGCGGACGAAGAGGATGACGAGCAGGCCGCCGATGACTCGTCGCATTCTTCGGATGAGGAGGTGGGAAACCAGCCTCCTACTGTGCCGGACGAAGAGGTGGAGGATCATCCGCCTGTTGTGTCTGGTGCTTCGCACCCACGAGGTGGGCGTCTGTCTACCGACGATGGCAGGACCTACTCCATAAAGTGGGCAGCGGTAAAATATCGTAGGCTGTTTATTGATGTTGACGCTATTTCTGAGGTGATTGGAATTTCAACCGCCTTTTCCTTCTTTTTCTAAATTATGGCCTAATTATTTTTTGCTCTTTGTAGGCGTCCGGGGAGTCTGCTTCTCGAGACTCGACTACTGAAGTCGATCCAGCCTTGTCCACTTTGATCAATGATATGTGCACTTCCATCACTTCCGCTGGGGCTCTTCCGAAGGCGGCCGGGGGATCTCATCTTGCTGAGACCTTAACTCATGGGGATGGGGGCTCTATTGCCCCTGTCCCTGAGACAGTTGAATTCCAACAGGATGACGCTGACCCGACTGACTCCCCTTCAGGGGTGGATGGGGCAGAGAAGCCAGTTGAATTTGAGTTGGGAGCTGCGGGTGGGGAGTCCATGCTAGCTTCGAATGAGCCGCAGCCTCCGAGCTCTTCTTCTGGTAAGATAAACTAGCTTTTTAACTTGTGAGGAGGCCTATTTGCTCTATTACCCTATCCTTCGTGGATTAATGATTGCTTTGGATGTGCAGGTCCCACCCCTTTATTGTCGATAATGGACATTGCCAGGGCGGACTCTACCGGGGGGAATCTGATGGAAGCACGTGTGCCTCCTTCTTTTCCAACCCATATTGAGGGGCTTCCAGCTGGGTTAAGTTCGGGAGCCTTGGTGATAGCACAGCTGGAGCAAGGGACGACGCTTTCTGCACCATCATCTACGAATAGGGTTTCGGGAGTTAACCTTTCCGCTCTCCCAAGTATCCAGGCTCTTCAGGCGACGGAAGAGGAGCTAGCTGCCATCCATCCCTCTTTTTGTACAGAATTCATTTCCCTGGTGACAGGGACGGCCAGTTCTGAGGCTACTCCTTTGGTACTGCCTGCCACACTTCTTTTGACACCGTCCTCTACGAAAGTTTTGGACGAAGTGTCCCAGGATGTGGTCGACAGTTTCCACCGCCACCTGAAGAGAGGGATTGAGGCAGCTGTGGAGAGGGGGACTCCTTTTTCTATGGCCCGCCAATTCGCCGGTGGCCAGATTAATATCCTTAGAACACTCACGGTGGAGCGGGACTGGCTGCGCTTCTGGAGCCGAAGCTGTTAGAGGCTGATCGTCTTGTGGCCCAGTTCCGCGTGCTGCAGCAAGCTGATTTACCCGCGGTAATAAACCAAGAGCGCAATTTCCTTATGACTGCGGTGGAGAAGGTTAGGCTTGCTCGAGAATCGATCAAGCCAACTATATTGAAGGGCCGCCAGGATCTGACTCAGTTGTATGATCAATAGAATCGTCGGACTGAAGATTGTGCGGCTTGGGAAGCGGCAGCCTCCCGCGGGTTAGCTGACACCAGGAAGCAAATCCTCGAGCTTCAGAGAAAGCTGGCTTTCTTGGAGTCCGAGCTCGAAGCTGCTCGTACCGAGAAAGGAATTGCCATTCAGGAGGCTGACAAGTTTAGTAGGGCTTCTGCCAATCTAGAACTTGCCCTAAAGAAGATGGAGAACGACTGGCAGGCATATATGTATCTGAATGATGCAGACCAGTTGTCCCAGGAGGCCGAGCGCCGTACGAAACAGAGGCTTAAGCGGGGGGCTGTCTTGGTGAGAAACCGCCTCTTGGAACTGTGTAATGCCGAACTATAGGCGGCCTTTTTCTGGTTTTGTTCATGTTCTCCTTTCCTTTTCTTCTTTGAGAGGGACGTGGTCCCAAAACTTGTAATGCTTTTTTCGTCTATCAAATAAAGAGTACTTTCCATTCTACCCTTCAATTGTATCGTTTGTTGTACTTGTGGTATTGTGGTGATGTTTGCCCCGTATGGGGGACTTGTTTGTGGACCTCTTACCCATGGCATACCTTGGTTTTAGGTACAGGCAACAAGTTTGACTGGGGATACTTAGAACAGTTCTACGGCAAGGTGGTCGTAGACGTTCCCAGTATCGGGATATAGAATGCCATGGAGCAGCTGGGCTCCCGGGGCATGATGAGGAATGGTGGACCTGTACTATGAGACTTAACAAAGGACATTTATGGGCCTATTATCCTTGGTGTACCCCAACTTAGGATACAGATAATAGGATGACGGGGAACCGACATACTTACTCAGAGGTAATGAGGATATGGCAAGTAGGAGGGTTTTAAACGTAGAGTCTTCCTACTCAGAGGTAATGAGGACATGGCAGTAGTGCACTCAACGGACGATTTTTGTGGTCAACAGAGGACATTTATGGTCAACAAAGGACATTTGTGGACCTATTATCCTTGGCGTACCCTAGTTTAGGGTACGGATAATAAGACGACAGAGAACCAATATACTTACTCAGAGGTAATGAGGACATGGTAAGTACGAGGGTTTTGCCGTGGAGTCTTCCTGCTCAGAGGTAATGAGAACATGGCCGAAGTAGACTCAACGGATGATATTTGTGGACCTATTATCCTTGGCGTACTCCGGTTGTGGGCACAAATAATAAGTCGAAAGGGAATCATCATACTTACTCAGAGGTAATGAGAATATGGCAAGCAATGAAGGTTTCTTCGACGGAGCCTTCCCATTCAGACGTAATGAGGATATGACAGGAGTGGGCTCAATGAAGGAGGGTACATAGAATGACTCAGAGGTAATGAGGACGTGGAAGTTCTATGTAAGGGATGATTTGTTTTTGGCGGAAGTAAAACGACTCAGAGGTAATGAGGACATGGCCGTTTTAGAAATTTTTGGATCTGTTACCCTTTTTGTGCACTGGGAGTGCGGGTAGTGGATCATGAGGGAGGATCTCTTTCAGGAAGAAAGTTCAGAGGTATGGTCAAATATGACTTAATATCTAAAAGAGTGACCGGAATGTGAGTTCAGAGGCACCAGCGGGTACATGACTCGATAATTTGGAATATTGCGAAAGTGAGTTCAGCGGCACCAGCGGGTACATGACTCGAGGATCTGGAATATTATGGGTGTGAGTTCAACGACGCCAGTGGGTACATGACTCGATAATCTGGAATGTTGTGGATGTGAGTTCAGCGGCACCAGCAGGTACATGACTCGATGATCTGGAAAATGTTGTGGAAGTGAGTTCAGCGGCACCAGCGGGTACATGACTCGATGATTTGGAATGTTGTGGAAGTGAGTTCAGCGGCACCAGCGGGTACATGACTCGATAATCTGGAAAATATCTTTTAGACATAATATTTTTTCAGAAACTTGCCGTTGACGGGCAATATGAGCAAGTCTCCATTTAGTTTTGCGAGGCGGTAAGCACCATTGGAGAATACAGCCTCGATGATAAATGGACCTTCCCATTTTGGCTGGAACTTGCCGGTGGTCTTGTGAGTCATGACCATCGGCCTCGGGACTGCCAGAACGAGATCGCCCACTTGGAATGTTCTGATTTTAACCTTCTTGTTGAAGGCTCCAAAGATGCGTGCTTGGTATAGTTCGATCCTTTGCTGAGCCAGGAGGTACTTTTCATCCAAGGCCTCTAACTCTTATAGTCGGCGCCGGTAGTTATCATCCGTCGTCAATTGATAAGTGAGGGCGACACAGAGCAAGGGTATTTGAGTCTCCAATGGAAGAACTGCCTCACTCCCGTACACCAGAGAGAATGGTGTGTTCCCTGTGGCCGTTCGAACTGTGGTACGGTAGGCCCATAAGTATTCACCAAGCTTCTCATTCCAGTCGCGTTTATTGGACGATACGAACTTCTTGAGTAACTTAATGATGGTTTTGTTGAATGCTTCTGCCAATCCATTCGCTGCTGGATTGTATGGCATTGAAGCAATATTCTGGATGTAGTGCTTGTCGCAGAATTGATATAAGGTGTGGCTTGCAAACTACAGACCATTATCGTGGATGATCCTTCGGGACAGTCCAAAGCGATAGGTGACGTGATGCTTAAGGAAGCTGATCACGTTTGAAGTCTTTACTTCTGCGAGCAGGACAGCTTCCGCCCATTTGGAGAAGTAATCTATGATTGCGAGCATAAAGCGATGTCCTCTGGAGGAAGGTGGAGTAATTGGACCAATGATATCCATCCCCATGCTTCGAATGGCCAGGATGCCACAGTCGAATGTAGAAATATGGATGGTTGGTGGATGAAGTTCACATGGACTTGGCAAGCTTTGCACTTTCTAGCATAGTCTATCGCATTTGCTACCATCGTGGGCCAGTAGTAGCCCATTCGGCGAAGACGGTCTTGCAATTTAGGGCCAGGCTGATGGGCCCCGCAAACACCGTCATGAACTTCTCGTACGGCTTCTTTGGCTTCCGCGTTTGACAGACACCGAAGCAATAACCCATCGTAGGATCGCCGATACAATATTTTTGTCTCTGTATCGTAGAAGAATCTGAGAGAACGCCGTCTGATGGAGGTGGCTTCCTTTGGGTTCTCAGGGAGAATATCGTAAACGACGAAGTCAATGAATGGTTGTCTCCAATCTGGGGCATCGTCGATCGTCTGGGCGGAATAACTTGCCACGAATTGAACATTGTTCTTGGGGCAGACCAGTTCGTGGCCTATCATATCTACCGATTGGTGAGTATGATTTGGCACTGCTAGGGAAGTGGCCAGGCCTGCTAAGGCATCGACTTCGATATTTCGGAGTCTGGGAACATGTTCGATGAAGAACCCCTCGAACGATGAGATGATGTCGATCGCTATTTGGTAATAGAGGATCATGTCTTCGTGGCGGACTTCGTATGAGCCCCGGATCTGATTGACGATTAACTGAGAATCGCCGTATGCTTCAAGGTATTCTACCCCCAGCTCTCTTGCAAGTTGAAGGCCAATTACCAAAGCGTTGTACTCGGCCACATTGTTAGAGCAGGGTTCTGTGAGAGAGTAAGCGCGGTTAATAACCAATCCGGAAGGGGAGACCAGCACCACCCCGACTCCGACGACAATATTGCCCTTGGGTCCAATTCTCGAAGGGCCGTCGAAGAACATTCGCCATATATCATCGTGAGAGGTTGCATGCGAATCGGAGACCTCATCTGGGATTTTCTCATATATTCTGGACGACTCCGAGCATGGGTGGGCTGCCAAAAAGTCTGCCAGGGCTTGACCTTTGACAGCCTTTTGCGGGACGAAGATCATATGATAAGGGGACAGCAATATTTCCCATGTAGCGAGGCGAGAGCTGAGTGCCCCTGGTTTAGTCATGAGGACCTGAGAGGGTTGACTTGTGAGATCATATGTATCGTTTGTCCCGTGACATAGTATCGTATCTTCTGAATGGCGAACACAAGGGCAAGGCATTCCTTCTCCACAGCGGTGTATCGGTGCTCTGGCCCAATCATCATTCGACTGAGGTAATATATGGCTTGCTCATGGCCTGCATCGTTGTTTTGTGCTAGCAGGGCGCCAAGGGAATGTTCTATTGCTCATACGTAGAGCAGAAATAGTTTTTCGGCAACCAAGGCTACCAGGACTGGACGGTTCGACAAATATTCTTTGATGCTGTCGAAGGCCCGCTAAAATTCTCCGTCCATACGAACGAGACACCTTTCTTCATGAGATGGGTAAATGGTCGACATCGCCCGAAGAGGTTAGAAATGAACCTCCTGATGTAAGCTAGCCTTCCTTGAAGGCCTCTGAGTTCACGGAGATTTTTTGGGGGACCCATCTCCATAATTGCCTTTGTCTTCTCAGGGTCTACGTGGATACCCTGGACGGTGATGATGAAGCCCAAGAACTTCCCGCTGGATGCGCCCAGGAAGGATTTTGTGGGATTTATCTTCAGATTGTGCGCTCGCATCAGGTCGAATACCGTCCTCAGATCCTGTAGGTAGTCTCCCTTACAGCGACTCTTGACAGCGATATCATCAACATAGAATTCCACCGTCTTGCGTAAGTGGTCCCTGAAGATGATACTCATGGCTCTTTGATATATGGCACCGACATTCTTCAAACCGAAAGCCATGACTGTGTAACAGTTTGTGCCAATCGGTGTTCGGAATGATGTATGCTTTTCGTCGTCAGGAGACATCTTGATTTGGTTGTACCCCGAGAAGCCATCCATGAATGACATACGTTCGAAGCCGCAAGTGTTGTCAATCATGATGTTTGTGATAGGGAAGGGAATTCATCTTTGGGGCATGCCTCGTTCAGATTGCGAAAGTCGATGCAGATTGGAATTTTCCTATTCTTTTTGAGGACGGGTACTATGTTGGCGACCCAGTCAGGATGTTGCTCCTCACGAATGAAGCCGCTGGCTATCAGTTTGTTAACTTCGGCTTCAATCGCGTCCATGATGCCTAGGCGGAAGCGTCGCTGTTGTTGCTTGACTGGCCTTGCATCCGGCCGAATGTTGAGTTTGTGAAGAGCAATATCAGGATTTAACCCTGGCATATCTTCATAGCTCCAGGCAAACACATCAATATATTCTTTGACAAGTTCCAGCAGTGATTCTCGCTCTTCGTCTGTTAGGCTTTTACTGACGAAGATTGGTTTTGGAGAAGATTCGCTGCCGAGGTCGACCTGTAGAACCTCATCTTCAGTAGGAGGTTCTCTCAGTTCGAATCGCTTTTCCCATTGTGCATCCAACTGTTGGGCCTACGGCTCTAGCTAGAAGATTTTAGGGATGTCTTCGTCTTCTTCATATGCATCGACGAATGCCATGTTGACTGACAAGACTTGTCTGAATACATCTCCGATGCTGGTATCCGAATCAGAAGTTGGTGACCCGGTTGAATATGAATGCCAGTCACATTCTTCATCTGAACTCTCAGGGGTCATCGTGGGTGTAACATACCCTAACCCACATCGAGTCTTGCTATAGTAGTCCTATGGTTTGCCAGCCGGGACCGATGGCTTCAAAAGGTAGTCGTCGTCCGGTGCCGTAGTTCAAGCCTGGCGTCGTCTCCAAATCATACCCCTATTTCTGTATGAGATATTTGGATTAGGGGCTATAAAGATACAGAGGCAGTCTTCCGACAACTGATTCAAGGTTGACTTCTTCTATGGTGAAGGGATGCGGATCGTCTTTCCGGCCAAAGATGATTGGATGGTCCCCTCCCTCGATTATGCGGTAGGCGTCTTCCTCTGGAGTAAGCTGGATTACGGTGTACACATTTGAGCTTCTCCGTTTGCGGCTGGCCGTCTCTCGACAGCCTGATTGTCAGTGGCTCCGTTGTGGGTCTTGGCACATAGCCCGACCTTGACAGCCGGATTATCATCTGCTCTTCTTGTGCCGAGAGGCTGATTGTGTCCTTACGCAGAGTGGCTGTAAGGGGTACGGACTTGCCAGGTTTACGATCTTGGAGGTGGATCGTCAGAGGTTCTTCTGATCCTGTGGCTGTCTCGGTACAAGCTTGCACATCTCCTTCATCAAGGTGTCTCTTCGACTTTTCGTATAGGTAGGAGTCTAAGTAGTAGGATTTGACCCCTTTGAAGGGATCGATATCAGCAAATTCTATCCTCACGAAGCCGTATTTGTCGACATATTTGAAGCACTGGTGTAGCGTGGAAGGCACGATCATATAATCGTGTATCCACGGGCGCCCCAAGAGGATGTTGTAAGAAGTGTCTACATCTATGACGTAGCAGGTGACTTCTGATTGGAGATCACCAATCTGACACTTCAGACGAATCTTCCCAATTGGGTAGCTCCTGCTCGAATTAAAACCGCTGATGGCGGTCCTTGTAGGCGTCAGGCGATGCATTAGGATACGGAGATGGTGTAACAGACCCTTCGGGATGATGCTTATGGAAGAGCCATGATCGATGTGCTTCCGATCCACCTTTACGTCGCCAATGTATCCAGTGTAGTATAGCGGACGATCGTGCCGGTTGGTTTTGATGAGCATATCCTGCGGAGTGAAGACAATATTGGGCATTGCTTCCATGCAAGTGCTGTCTTGGAGATCTGTAGGCGGGTTCTCTCCCGTGAGGTTAACCTGAGCCAGGTACACGTCGGTATTTTGGAGTGCATCGCTCAAAGATGCTCGCACATCCTTTGAGAGTCTCAGAAGCTCGTATAGTGACAATTTGGCTGGTGTGTTGGCCAATTGTGCTAGGATGTCAAAGTTGTAGGGCCTCTCCAGCCCCTATGGTGTCTCTTTTCGGAGGGATTTGTCAAAGCGAGTCTCCTTCGGCCTAGGCTTGACGGTCGTCGGAGGCTGAGCCGGTCCCGGAGTGTCAGTTGTAGCGGGCTGATGATCTTCAGCCGAGTTGTCAGCCATGGGTTACGATTGTGCCCAGACCGTGTGACGACGGCTGTAGCTTCTTTGATATCTGCTGAGATTGTACGGCAGGACCTGACTTTTCCATTCTTCTTCTTGCCAATGGAAGATGGAGTGGGCTGATTCACTTCAGATACCAAGTCTAGATGGACCCACATGACCTCCCCTCGTGATATGGTGAGAGGCACTAGACCAGAAGCCTGATCTCGGGGAGGCAGAAGATTAGCAATCTCCATTGTCGTCAGAGGAATGGGGACCACACCGTCTTGAGTTTCCGTCAGAGGGAAGTTGCCAAATTGTACTGATACCATATTGGCTGCCACGGTTACCTCTTCGAAATCGATGGCCAGAGCGTTCGAATCGATGAGGTTTTGGATGTACCATTTTAGCTGGTAGCAGTCGTGTGTAGCATGGTGGATGTAGTGGTGGTAATAGCAGTACTTTGGGTTCTCCATGTCTGTCGGCTGAGGTTCCCGTCTTAGTGGAGGAAGCTGAATCCTGTCTCCTTGTATGAGTATGTCCAGGATGGGCTTGACGTGGCCATCTTCGAAGGAGTAAGTGATTTATGGCTACTGTTTGTCTGCCGGCTTTGGCTCAGGTTTCTGTGCTGTATAGGGCACCATAGCCTACTTACCCCTGCTGTCCCAATTGTTGGAGGGACTACCCCCATTGTTAGTATTGGCATTGGGATGCCTGCTCTTGTCCTCTCCCTCTGAGATGTGCAATCCCAGTTGGCGAGCCTTCTTCAGTCGTTCTTCGGCGCTTGTGGCACTAATGATAAACGTCTTCCAGTCCTTGAATTGACTTTCGCCCATCCAGAGACTGATTGTTGGAAGCAGTCTCTTTTGGCAAATTTCAATTAAGGAAGAATCCGGGTTTCTAGAGGGCAACTTCATAGCGGTTTGGCGGAACCGCTCAATGTAGTTCCTTGTGAGCTCTTTCTCCCCTTGGACGACGTCCATATGGGTGGACATTGTGATATCCTGCCCTACTTCATAGAATCTCTCCAAGAACATGCACTTGAAGCCGACGAAGGAGTGGATGCAGTTGTCTGGCAGGTTGCGATACCAGTCGAATGCGACTCCTTCCAATGCCCCGATGAATAATCGTGTGAGGATGGCATCGTCATGGGGCAGATGGTCGTGGTGACCTCGAAGTAAGTGATGTACCAACTTGCGGAGGTCTTGCCATCATAAGGATTGATATTGAACGGCTTATATCTTGGTGGAAAGGGGACATCCCTCCCTGCAGCAGGGTATGGTTGCCGTATTCTGAGGTCTTGAGAGTTTTCTCGAGCGTGAAATATGGCTCGACGCTCCTGGACCTCTCTTCTTGCTTCTCGGGCCTCATCTACGACGGTGGGGGCCGTTACTTCAGGAGGATTGTTGCCCGGGTTCGGTGCCGCTGAATTCGAGTCCGCATTGACCGCGGGACCCGTGCTTGTTTGGCCAGGCGTCCCTCCTTGCAGAGTTGGAAGAGCCGCTTTGATCTTGTCCACAGACTTGACCAAGGCAAGCAATATGGCTTCGAGAGTGTCTATGCGTTGGCGATCACTGGAACCACCTTGGGTGCTGTCTATCATGAACACCGTCTTTACGTGAGGATAGATGGACGGAGTGGTGGAGGAAGCGTCCTCCGAGTCATACCCCTGTAGTGAGAAGTCATCGGGGTATGTGGAAATATTCTCCTCTGGTTTGGACTCAGAAGGAACAGTACCCCCAGTTTCCGAGTTTGCCTCGTCTTGGGAATTATGGACGTCCTCGGGGACGTCGGGGTTCGATGCATCTGATAGGAGAGTTGTTTCCCCCGGCTCGTCTCCTTGGAACATCGGATTATCGTAGAGGTTCGGAGGAGTGCTACCTCCAGTCCCAGCAACCCCCAGTGGTGTGGACGACGAATCTCCCACTGTAGCAGATTTTGTCTTAGAACGGGTACCTTGGAAAACTCCGGTGGTGGGCACCCGTTTAGACGACAGTCTCTTAGTCATAGTGGTTGATATCTTTGGGCTAGGAGCACTGGTCTTCTTCCCTCTCATATCGGCGGGGACTTTCTGATCAGAGTTGCAGGAGATGACGGGAAGTGCCTCGTCTTCTGAAGATCGCTGTTGCAGTCTTTGAAAGACGGACTGTCGGTCTTTTCGCATTGTCGCATTATTGCAGCAGCAGTTGATGATGACTTGGGTGCAGTGACGTCCGTGGGAGGACTCTTTGCACCCTGATGCATCTTCTCTTTCCTTGCGTTTGTGGAGGATGGCCTCACGCAAGTCAGATGGGTCTGGATCGACCATGTTTGCTTCCTAGATTTTGGGAGACTTTTCGAACCTCTCTGTCCGTTTGCTGCCGGGGGCTGGACTCCAGTGGTTCTGTACAACTTTCCATCTGAGGCCCGCATAACGGTATGCGGGATGCTCGGATGGTCAGAGGTCAGATCAGCGGATCGAGCTTGCCAAGCTCGTGCTACACTAGACTTCTTCGCTCTAGTGCGTAGAGACACATAGTAGAAAGAGTCTAAGTGATACTGGAGAGAGTCAGACATGTCTTCTTGGGAGCACAAGAGATCAGGACCATAAGAGAGGCGGTCGAAGACAGAGCCGCGTGGAGTAGGCGTTATGCGGCTGTCATCAGTAGTCTTCATGCAGCTGGCAGACATAGCCGCACAGGTTTTCTTCATACGGCTGGAAGTCTCAGCCGCATGAGTTTTCTTCATATGGCTGGATGACTTGGCCGCATAGATTTTTTTATGTGGCTGGCAGATTCACCCGCATGAGTCTCCTGCATGTGGTTGGCAAATTTGGCCACAGGAGTGTTCGGCTTCTTCTTGGGGCGTATGGAATCACTTTTATCCCTGCAAGTCCAGCATCGTAGTGCTTTTCTCTGTCTGACTTGGGGACAGCAGAGTGCTCTACGGCTCGAAGTAGAGCCGTATGAGAATCACCTTCGCCGTCTTGGGTAGCAGAGAGTACCCCATCCAGAGCTTGTGGAGGAGCAAATGATTTTGGCCTCCACTCGTAGCGAGCTTTCTTTGTGCGAGTTCGCTTCTAGATTGGGCCAGCACTTCCTTCAGAGAGCATTTCTTCAAACGCCCGTTGGTCGAAGCGGACGACCATCTTCTGTTGCGTTGAGCCAAGTTTGGCTGCATCCGATTGCATCACCAACTCCTCAGCCGTGGAGAAGTTAGTCCCCAGCAGAGTCGCCATCGTGTTTGCCATAAAATATAAAAGAGCAGAACAATTATCGGAGGACTGGACTTTTACTTCATAATACAAACTCGCTTGTACAAATAAAGCCTAGGGACGAAAACCTAGGTACAGCAATCTAAGTACAATTGTTTATTTTAGATTCTGGGGATGACGGTAGAGGCTCGGAAAAGTGACGGCCGCTCTGCCTTACTCCTTGGACGATCGGGTGCAACCTTGGCTCTGTAGAAGAACTGACGGGCGTTGATGAAGAAATGCTCTCTCTTAAGGCTCTCTGGCTCTCAATGTCTCTATGTGCGTCGATCTCTGTCTACCTCTGTGTCTCTCTATCTCTGTCTGTCTCTGTATATGTCTCTCTCTGTGTGCCTATATATTCGTAAGGGAATGGCACCCTGCTATTTATAAGAGTGGAGGGCCTCATTAGGGTTTACAACGATTGCCCATTCTTGAAAGTCAACGGCAAAGGATCATTGGATCTGGACCGTTCATCGAAATTTGAGCAATAAATATGATTGCATCAAATCTTTTGTGGGTAATTAATGCTGATTGACGTAAATCCTCCTGATTTGTCATGCCAACCTCGGATTCCTCGACACGTGTCTTTAATTGGCTTATTTACAAATGATCTAATTTGATCCCAATATTTTATTGGGATTTGTTGAGAGATTTCGATCAATCTGATGCCACGTGCCCTGCTATCATGCCACGTGTCAAAATAGCAGAAATCTGAGCTGCAGGAAAGTTGGGCCGTATAAGGCTGACCATGTGTCAAGGCTGCCCAAGAGTGGTCCCCCTGAACATTTGGGCCACATGTTAATGATTTGAGCCGCATGAGTATGAGTGAACCGCATAGAGATAGTCTTCGTGAGCCGTATGGGGATGATCTTTGTGAGACGCATGAGCTGGTCTTTGTGAGCCGCATGGGGCTAGTCTTCGTGAGCCGCATGGATCTAGTCCTCGTGAGCCGCATGGAGCTGATTTTCGTGAGCCGCATGGATCTAGTCTTCGTGAGCCGCATGGAGCTGATTTTCGTGAGCCGCATGGGGGAGTCTGCCCTTGGGCCGCATACGATTGTCCACGTGTCAAGGCCGCATGACGGTTTCTGACTCTCGGGGGATCGTGTCAGATATTTTCTTCGCTTCCCAAGGAGTCCGTCATTATGAGGGAGTCATAATGATATCTTTGTGTCAGAACTGTCACTTCGTCAAAGCTGTCAGCCGTCAAGGCATTTAATGTAAAATGAGAGGGCTATTTGTAGGCCACGTGGCTTCTCTTTGAGCCGCATAGGACTTTCTTGAGCTGCATAGATCCTTGATCCGCATGGATCCTTGAGACACATGAATTCTCTGAGTCGCATGGGGCTCTCTGGCCGCATGGATCTTTTTTTATTATTTTCCATGCTTCTACACTCTCCACTTATGAGGACTAGCTGGCATCACTGAAGCCTTCCACTACCGACGGATCTTCGCTGTAGTATAATGCATATGCCTGAGTCTTCTTGAGATATCTCATAATCTGTTTTATAGCTTTCCATTGTTCAATGCCTGGGTTTCTCGTGAAACGACTCAGCATTCCTACAGTGAATGCTATGTTAGGCCTTGTAGTAGTAGCATACATCAAACTTCCGATTACGCTTGCATACTCCAGCTGCCTGACGCTTTCTCCTGAATTAGGCTTCAGCTCCATATCACATTTGTACGGCGTATCGATCCCTGGAAGATCTTGAAACCCATAACGAGTGATCATCTTCTCAACATAATGAGACTGTGACAGTGCTATTCCAGTGACTGTCCGGATGACCTTGAGTCCCAAGATAACATCAACATCCCCAAGACCTTCATACTGAACTTCGTCGAGAGGAACTTCTTTTTCTTTGTGACACAGCTTATATCCGTACCTACGATTAGCATGTCATCCACGTATAGACAAAGGATGACTCCTCTTCCGTCAGCAAACTTCGTATAGACACACTTGTCTGTTTTACTGACCCTATAGCCATTTGACCTGTCACCCCCAGTTTTCAGAAACAGGGGTATTTTTGTCATTTTTCATTTTAGAATATTTTTGAAATTATTTATTTATTTATAATATTATTTTGGGGTTATTTGAGTCGGGTTCGAATTTCAGCTCAATCCGACTTGAAACGGAGATCCGGGGTAGTTTTGACTCTAGTGGACCCACCCACTAGTTATCCATGGCCCACATGACGTTTATTTTAGTTAGTGGTTAGTCTAATTATTTTATGGTAGGTTTAATTAGATTAGGGACTTTAGAATGACTAAACTAGCCCCGACTTAAATCCTTTCCTAATATTTAATTAAATAGGCTAGTGGGGGTATTTTAGACATTGCAAATAGGGGGAAAACAGTCCATACTTGGCCGGCCCTAGCTAGGGAGTGGAGAGAGACTCATGTTATTTTTTTCACTTCATTTTCCTCTCTCTAGTTCTTCCCCAAATTTCTAGAGAGCAAATCCCTATCATTCCTCCACCAAATCCTTCCATTTTTCCACCCAACCTTCTTCTTTCCTTCTCCATTCAAGCCAAGGAGGAAACTACCCAAGTTTGAGAAGATTTGGAGCTTGTTCGTGTCCGTTTGGAATTCCTACGTGTCGGTGGCGCATCGGGAAGCTTTTCCTTCGATTCGATCTACCGGGAGGCATAAATCCCTTCCTCTTTCCCATTCTTCTCATGTATTAGGTTGATTTTGACCCATAGGAATGATCTCCATGATTGTGTCTCCATTTGTGTCCATTTCGTGTCCATTTGGATACTTGTCGAAGTGTCCAATGTGTAGGATCGTGTCCTAGTAGGAAAACCCTTATTTGGACACATGTAGATTTATTAGATATTAATTTAATGTTGTTTTAATATTTTATTCCAGATTTATGAGTGTGTAGAGATGTGTTTTCCTAAGTATCATATTGTATCATATTATTTAATCTATATATGTATATATATATATGGTTGTATATATGTTATTCTCTCTCTCTCTCTCTCTATATATATATATATATATATATATATATATATATTATGGCTTATATTTATGTATATATACTATGGTATATAATATGGTGTGATATTTGGGTTTGGTTGTGGGCATGTAGGTTCGGCCAATGAGGAGATTGTATGTGTGTTGTGAGAAGTCTTTTGTGTTAGTATTGATGGGGAAGAGTGGGTGTAGATGTGGTGTTTGAGAGATTGTTAGAGAAGGGAATGTGAAGTGGTGAGTGGTAAAAAGGGGGACGAAGTTAGATTGGTGGTTGAATGTTAGTTGTGTATGTGTGTGTTTGTGTATTAAGGGTGTTTGAGTGTTTGTGTGAGAGTGTATAGAGAGATTAGAGAGGGGAGGAGGGAGCTGTTTATAACACCAGCTACAGTGGCACCACTGCTGCTGTTGGTGTCCATTTGGACAGTGCAAAATCAGCCCTTTGCTCAAGCTATACCTGTCCCTAACCCTGTCCTTAACTGCCCATCTATCAGCCATACAAATCAGTCCCCACAGCCTCCCATTTCAGTCCCTAACCAGCTCAAACCAGTCCGCTAAAAACAACAGCTATATGCTGTCCATTTCACCCACTAAACATCCCCATATTACTGTCCTGATAGTAGTCCACAATCAAGCCTATATGACTGTCCATTTAACCCTTGTTAGCAACCATCAAGCCACCTAAATTTCAGTCCTAAGCAAACCTATTTGGCTGTCCCTGTTAACAGTCCATGTTCGCCCCTAGTAGCTGTCCTAACATGCCTAAACACAGCCCCCTTAAACCCCTGAATCCTGTCCTATTTAACACCCCTTAGATAGTCCTAAACCTGTCATTAACCAACACATATGGCTGTCCCCCTTGCTTCACAAATTAGTCCACATTGCTGTCATTTAACCACCCTCTAAACAATCTATAGTTCAGCCATGGTTAGTGTCAGCCCCTATTTTTCAATTTAGTTAATTAAGTGTTAATTAATTATTAATGTCATTTTTAGCCTTAGAATAATTATTAGGATTTTTAGGAATTTTTCTATAATTTTTTAAATAAGTTTTTTATATTAAAATATTAATTTCTAAATTTTCTAAAATGTTTTAATTAACTTTTGTAATTAATTAGATTGTTTTAATAGCATTTTATAATTTTTAGAATTGATTTAATTTGGTTTTGCAATTTTTTAAATGTTTTAAACTGTGGAATGCAAATTCTTATTTGAATTAACCTACTGTGGGGACCTATATGCAAATTCCTAAATCTATGGGGGCCTATTTGCTAAACTACCCAGAGACCCCCCCCTCTCCGACCAGGCTCTCTCTCCTCACCCACTCTCGTTGACCCCCCCGACCGACGACTGCCACGCCGACGGGCAGCCCCCGCCGTTTCCGGCTGCCCAACCGCCCAAAAACCCTATAAATAAACCCCCTCCTCTCCCCAGACTCGACCTAAACCCTAACCGGCCATCACGACCACCGAAACCCCCTTTCTTCCCCGACGAAACTCGACCCTAACCCTAACTCCGGCGACCCCCAGCGCCACCTCCACAGCCGTCGTCGTCACCAGTCACGACCACCATCCGCTTCGCCTCGACGAGACGACCGCAACACCACCACTCCGCCACCGTCACGATGCCTCCTCCGCCGTCCACGACCATCAAATCCCCCTCCCGATCGACTGGACACGTGAGTAGCAGTGTCCTTACGAGTCGTGCGTGTCTCGTGTTGTGTCCATATTGTTCGCCGTGTCTTGGCGAACATGAGCGTGGAACTGGACACGTGAGATTCGTGTCGTACGTGTCGAAATCACCTCGGACACATTGATACCTGTGTCCTTAACTGTCAGGACACAGGACTAAACCCTAATCCTAACAGAACTACGGGCTGACCCCCTGGACAGCCCGACCCGACTAAACCCCCCTCTCCCCCCCCCCCCCCCCCCCGCTGGCTTGGGTTCGAGCCCCACCATTTCTGTTTCCTTTCTTTTTCTTTTTCTGTTTCTTTTCTTTTCTTTTTCTTTTTTGTTTTATATATATATGTATATATATATTAGTATATATATATATGTATATACTATATTTTAACAGTATTTTATATATATGTATATATATTTTATAGTTAGTAAATTTCATATATATATGTTTGTATATATGTATATACTTTCATGTGTATATATATATTATATATATACACTTTATAATTAAGAGTTTTCTTATATATATATATATATATATATATATATATATATATATATATATATATATATATATATATATATACCTTATAAATTAAGTATTTTCCTTATACATTGATATAGGTACTTTCAACGTATGTATGTATATATTTATTTTGTATCTTATTAAAATATTAATATTATTCTTTTGCACTTTTTACCAAATTGTATTTTTAGTATATTTAAATTACTGCGACCATTTGGTGTCCAAGCCTAGCATGGGTATTTGGGCCCAAATATGTTTTCACACATTCAAGATCTGTACAAGTCATATTGGACTTGATTCATGGCCTTGGGTCCTGTATTTGAACTTTGGTTCAAATTATATACATGGACAAAATACGCAGATAATTAATTATTGTGTGCAATGCTGTTTTTGATTTTCTAAAAATACTTAAAGTACTGTTAAAATTATGGAAAAATAGTATTTAGATACTATGTTAAGTTAGCTAATTTAGTATAATTTTTGTAGTATTTAATTTACTGTTTTGCCACTAGTTTGGCATATGAAACCAAAACTCATTTTCGGTGTACTTAGAAAAACTGATTTTTATAAGATATTTGTACTGGTTAATAAATTCCAGAAAAATTATAATAAATTTCTATGATTAACAAGGATCACTGTGGTACTTTACTTTAAGCAAAACTAGGCTTTTTATCTATCTCTAAAATTGTTAGAACACAATGGTCTTTTGATTTATTTATTGATTAATCACGACTTGTAGCTTTTTGTGTTATTTTGAGTTTTAGCCGTGTTAAACCCCACCCCTCACTAGTGTAAAGACCCTAGAAAGTTAGTTAAAGTAGTGTGTCACCCCACATTGGTCTCCTATGCCAAAGTCATCATTTTGGCTAGGTGCCCAGTCACAAGTCGTATTTCACCAATTAGTGTCCTAGTATTTTAACTTAGTGTAAAAACTAAGTTATTGTATTTACTTCTACAGTGACGAGTTACCGGACATCCGTAGCACTGTTATCGCAGCTTATTTTGTTTTGCTTTGCTACAGGCAAGTACTTTCTACGAACTTTACATATTGTCACATAAATGAACTGCAAACCCTACCATGTTGAATGCTGATCCTTGGGGTAGCAAGTTAGAATCTCTACATGTTGTACTTCCAGTTACTACCATGCTTAGAACAGTTTTTATGTATCTCTCACATAATAGAATATGGGTTATGGGGAAACTGATAGTAGTGTACGTGATCATATCCCCCTCTACAGTACCGAGCAAAGTTTCATTTTATATGTTACTACGCCGTAGGCCTTTATCTCAAAGCTGTATTTGTGCGTATGTACATCTACCGCCTTTACACTTGTACGTATGTACATTTCATTATGTGCCCCAGCACATTGTACATCTATTGACCGATCACGTACCTACTACAGTTTTAAACATTATATATACATCTGTCTCTATGACATATGTGTCGTTGCCATGATAGACTATGTGATGCCATGCTTTCCAGTTATTCCTCTTATGTTCATTTTCATGTCTCATATGCTAGTTTGTTAGATTTAGTACTTGCTCCCGTCCTGACAGGATAACGTTGTAGGTGTCCTTAAACTGAGGACGAGTTACCCTGCGACACATATTATGGGGTTACTGCCGAAGACCCGGCTCTGCTTTACGAGGATGTTCCTGCGGGGAACCTCGCCTAGTTGTCTTTTGTTTACTTAGACTTTTGAGAGTAGACATGTATTAGACTATATCTTTTTGTAACTGGACATGTATCCAGTTTTACATTTCAGTTCACTTGTACTTGGACATTTCACTATATACGACGACTTTTGTGTTTGGTGCATTTATGATTCTTCTTCACTTGTAGAAATGTTAGCATATTTAGTCTTATCCTGTTGTCTTTAGAACAGCTTACTACGTTTTATCTTAACGTAGGCTGGGCGTGACTCGGCCTGGCCCAACAATTTGGGTAGCGGGTCGTGACATATTTTTTGTGGTGGCCCATGCAGGTCCTGACTAAACTGTTTGGTTACGTTATTGTACCAAGCATGCCTGCAATTAGGAACTTAAGGTAACTAGACAACATTAGAAAAGACGCTTAGAACACCTAGAGGAATGATAGGATTCCAACATAGGAAATACATCACATGTTTGCTATTATAATTAGATTTTCTTGCATATGATTACTTACTTTAAATAAATCCTTATAAGTCTTTTTATGTGTAATTTAGATGGTGCTTACTCGTTCATCCCAGTATGTTACCCCCGAGAATGGGGCCCTCCATATCCAGTCAGCTGACCAGTTGACTGATACACCTTCACCTACCACATTCTTCCACTCCACAGATCCACAGACCCAGATACCACCTTCCACATCACAGGCCCGTCAGGACCCGATACTTCCACAACCCCCTATCACTATACCCACCCAGGCTTCCGTCACACTCGACGGGAACCAGCTCCGCACACTGATTCAGGGGTTCCTAACAACCCATCAGGAGCAGACTACCCTACTCCGCCAGAGCATGGAGCGTTCTGAGGGACGTCCCGTGGTCCCACCACCTGTAGAGCCACGGCAGAGAGCGGGGACGATCAAGGACTTCATGGGTCTGAATCCCAAGGAGTTCTCAGGGACTGAGGGCATAGTAGTAGCAGATGACTGGCTAGATTCGGTAGAGAAGAAGCTCTTCGGAGTCAGGATGCCGGATGACCTTCAGGTCGAGGCAGCGGGATTTCTGCTGATAGACTTAGCAGGAGTCTGGTTCCGAAATGAACCGTTGTTTGCGAGAGGTAGAGCCACTTGGGACCAGTTCAAGACCCAGTTCAAGAAGAAATTCTTCTCGACCACTGCTAGAGTAGCCATGGGGCTACGATTCCAGAACATCCAGCAGGGGAACCGTTCTGTTGATGACTATACGGCAGAGTTTAGTCGCCTGAGCCGTTTTGCTCCTAGTCTGGTTGCTGATCCAGAGGAGATGACCCGTAGGTTTTGCCATGGTCTAGTTCCAGACATTGGCATTCTTATAGTGGCAAACGGTACGACTGACTACTACCAGAGCCTAGAGTTGGCCCGGAGCATTGAGGAGCGTCTTCTGTCATGCAAGAGGCCGGCTTCTGTACACCATAAGGGACCATCCAAGCGTCAGGCTTTCCAGCAGAGAGCACCGATGCCACCCCAGCAGACTTACCGTCCCCCTACACCACATCATCAAACCCTGCCAGTTAGAGCCCCGGGACCCCGACAGCAGCGGCAGCAGCAGAAGGGAGCTATATGTTCTTTCTGCGAAAGACCAGGTCATGACTTCGCCGTCTGCAGGAAGAGGTTGGGTCAGTGTTTGGCTTGTGGGTCTGCCACCCATCAGCTTCGGAACTGTCCAGCAGCGAAGCCTAGAGGACCACTCCCGACTCAGCAGCAGAGGTTTGGGCAGCATATGCAGCAGCAGAAGGGACCTCAGGGGAAGGTTTATAGCCTAGCCCTTGAGCCGGAGCCGGAGCAGGTTTCGGAGCCAGATTACTTAGCTGACGTCATCACAGGTCATATTTATTTGCATACTTTTCTAGCTCTATATTTGTTTGATTCTGGTGCATCTCATAGCTTCCTATCATTAGAGTTTACGCAAGAACATCACTTAATATCTACACCTACTGCGAAGATTAGTAGAGTAATGACGGGAGGAGGACCAGTGTCTATTAGAGCTAGCTATAGATGCTCTATTATGATAGCCGGAAGAGAGTTTGAGGGGCGATTCTTTGTGATGCCACTCCCCGGTTATGATATCATATTAGGGATGGACTAGCTTAGCTATGCCCATGCATCTATAGATTGCCATGAGGGTAGTATTTTGTTCAGTCCTCCAGGCACAACACCAATCAGTGTTAGGAGGACAGGGCCGGAGATCAGCCTAGAGCCGAACTGTTGTGCGACAGTCGGGGACGCAGCACCGCCACACCCTATCATTAGGGAGTTTATGGATGTATTCCCAGAGGATCTTCTAGGACTTTCGCCTGACAGAGATGTGGAGTTCACTATAGATTTGGTGCCGGGTTCATCACCAGTATCTCGGGCTTGCTATAGAGTGAATCCCAAGGAGGCCATAGAGATGAAAGAGCAGATTGATGACCTGTTGAAAAAGGGTTTCATTCAATCCAGTGCTTCTCTATAGGGAGCACCAGTGCTCTTTGTGCCTAAGAAGGATGGTACAGTCCGGTTGTGTATTGACTACCGGGCCTTGAATGCCATCACCATCAAGAACAAATATCCTCTGCCCAGGATAGATGATTTGTTCGACCAGTTGAGCGGGGCGAAGGTGTTTTCCAGGATAGACTTGAGATCCGGGTACCACCAGGTGAAAGTCAGGCCAGCAGACATCCAGAAGACGGCGTTCAACACGAAGTACTGGTAGTACGAGTTTCTGGTGATGCCATTTGGTCTCACAAATACGCCAGCTGTCTTTATGAACTTGATGAATAAGACATTCCACCAGTATCTGGATAAGTTCGCCATGGTGTTTATCGACGATATCCTGATATACTCGAAGACGCCAGAGGAGCATGCAGAGCACTTGCGGATAGTTTTGGGGATTCTGAGGCAGGAGAGATTGTTTGCCAAATTGCCGAAGTACGAGTTCTTTTTAGACCGTGTGGAGTTTCTCGGCCATATAGTCACTGGAGATGGAATCTCGGTGGATCCCAGGCAGATTGCTGCAGTTGAGACGTGGAAGGCTCCGACGTCAGTTTCAGAGATCAGGAGCTTTCTGGGTTTAGCAGGCTAATATAGAAAGTTCGTCCAGGACTTTGCTAGGATAGCTGATCCCATGACGAAGCTGACGCGGAAGGACGCAGAGTACATTTGGTCAGAGGACTGCCAGACAGCATTTGAGGAGCTAAAGAGGAGGCTGACGACCGCTTCAGTTCTGACTTTACCTTCAGGTTCTGGAGGTTTCACCATATACAGTGATGCTTCTGGGAAGGGGCTAGGATGTGTCCTACAGCAGCATGGGAAAGTGATTGCTTATGCATCTAGGCAGTTGCGGACTCATGAGAGGAATTATCCTACCCATGACCTAGAGTTAGCTGCGGTAATCTTTGCACTCAAGTTATGGAAACATTACTTATACAGAGAGCGTATGAAAATCTTTACTGACCACAAAAGCTTGAAGTATGTGTTCACGCAGAAAGAGCTGAACATGAGGCAAAGACGATGGTTGGAGTTGATGAAAGACTTCGACATCGATTTACAGTATCACTCCGGGAAGGCAAATGTGGTGGCGGATGCACTGAGCAGGCATCCGATGGCATGGTACCTGATGATTGATCGACATTTGCGGAAGGATCTGGAGAAGCTCGGTATCGAGCTAGTTCGGCCAGGATCAGTGATACAGATGATGGCGTTTGACATTCAGTCAGGGTTGATGGAGCAGATCCGGAAGGCACAGTCTACAGATGAGAGCCTTTGCAGACTTCGACCCCAGGCGTTAGCTGGATTGCTAGATGACTTCACGATAGCAGAGGATGGATCCCTGAGGCATGGCAGCCGATTGTGCGTGCCTAAGGGAGAGCTGGTAGAGACAGTCTTGTAGGAGGCACACCGATCGAGATATTCTATTCACCTTGGTGCTAACAAAATGTACCGTGACTTGCGGAAACATCTTTGGTGGCACGGGATGAAGAGGGATGTATCACATTTTATCTCGAGATGCCTAGTTTACCAGCAGGTCAAGGCGGAGCGCCAGAGGCCAGCTGGTTTGTTGCAGCCGTTACCCATTCCCGAGTGGAAGTGGGAACATATTACGATGGACTTCGTTTCAGGGCTTTCTCGTTCCCAAGGAGGGAAGGATACCATTTGGGTCATCGTAGACAGGCTGACGAAGTGTGTGCACTTCATACCCTTCAAGGTGGGGCTTTCCACCGAGAAGTTGGCGGAGCTATACATGCAGCAGATAGTTCGCCCACACGGAGTGCCGGTGAGCATCGTGTCAGACAGAGACAGCAGATTCACATCCTACTACTGGAGGAGCTTACAGGAGGAGTTGGGCAGTAGGCTCAAGTTCAGTATGGCGTACCACCCACAGACAGATGGGCAGTCCGAGAGGACGATACAGACACTGGAGGATATGCTGAGGACCTGCGTGCTGGACTTCGGAGGATCATGGGAGAGCCATCTACACTTGGTAGAGTTTTCATACAACAACAGCTACCAGGACAGTATTGGTATGTCTCCTTTCGAGGCGCTTTATGGAGGACGATGCCGCACACCGCTCTTTTGGGATGATGTTGGAGACAGAGTTATGCTTGGGCCAGAGATGATCACGGATGCAGCAGAGAATGTCGGGATGATCAGAGACAGGCTCAGAGTAGCTCAGGATAGGCAGAAACACTGGGCTGATGCTAGTCGCAGGCCGATGGAGTTCGCAGACGGTGATATGGTGCTAGTGAAGATATCACCTACCAGAGGGACGATCCGGTTCGGACGAGGAGGGAAGCTGAGCCCCAGATACATCGGGCCGTTCGAGGTACTTGGCAGGATTTGAGAGGTAGCTTACAGGGTTGCACTTCCACCCAATCTAGCAGGAGTTCACAATGTCTTTCACGTATCTCAGCTGAGGAGATATGTTCCAGACCCCAGTCATGTGCTAGATCATTCAGAGTTGGAGGTCGGACCGAGCCTTACAGTTTCTGAGCAGCCAGTGGAGATATTAGACAGGAGAGAGAAGAGGCTGAGGAACAAGGTTATACCCCTAGTGCGAGTAGCTTGGAGCCGTCACTCCCCAGGTGAATCTACTTGGGAGAGGGAGTCGGACATGAGGGAGAGATACCCTTACTTGTTCTATCCAACCGCTGCGAGGGAACCACCCGTTCCCGCTTGATACCTTAGAGGTTAGTTTCGATCGCAGCCTTAGTCATTTTGTTGCATTGCTTGCTATGTTAGAGTATTGTAGGGTCTTCAATCTTTGTGAATTTCGAGGACGAAATTTTTCAAGGAGGGAAGACTTGTCAGCCCCTGTTTTTCAATTTAGTTAATTAAGTGTTAATTAATTATTAATGTTATTTTTAGCCTTAGAATAATTATTAGGATTTTTAGGAATTTTTCTATAATTTTTTAAATAAGTTTTTTATATTAAAATATTAATTTATAAATTTTCTAAAATGTTTTAATTAAATTTTGTAATTAATTAGATTGTTTTAATAGCATTTTATAATTTTTAGAATTGATTTAATTTGGTTTTGTAATTTCTTAAATGTTTTAAACTGTGGAATGCAAATTCTTATTTGCATTAACCTACTGTGGGGACCTATATGCAAATTCCTAAATCTATGGGGGCCTATTTGCTAAACTACCCAGACACCCCCCCCCCCCCCGACCAGGCTCTTTCTCCTCACCCACTCTCGTTGAACCCCCCCCCCCCCCGACCGACGACTGCCACGCCGACGGGCAGCCCCCGCCGTTTCCGGCTGCCCAACCGCCCAAAAACCCTATAAATAAACCCCCCCTCCTCTCCCCAAACTCGACCTAAACCCTAACCGACCATCACGACCACCGAAACCCCCTTTCTTCCCCGGCGAAACTTGACCCTAACCCTAACTCCGGCGACCCCCAGCGCCACCTCCACAGCCGTCGTCGTCACCAGTCACCACCACCATCCGCTTCGCCTCGACGAGACGACCGCAGCGCCACCACTCCGCCACCGTCACGATGCCTCCTCCGCCGTCCACGACCATCAAATCCCCCCCCCGATCGACTGGACACGTGAGTAGCAATGTCCTTACGAGTCGTACGTGTCTCGTGTTGTGTCCATATTGTTCGCCGTGTCTTGGCGAATATGAGCGCGGAACTGGACACGTAAGATTCGTGTCGTACGTGTCGAAATCACTCCGGACACATTGATACCTGTGTCCTTAACTGTCAGGACACAGGATAGATATTTATATATTTTTTTTATTATTAATCTAACCTAAACAAAATAAAACAAAACTCAACCCTAATCCTAACAGAACTACGGGCTGACCCCCTGGTCAGCCCAACCCGATTAAACCCCCCCCTCCCCGCTGGCTTGGGTTCGAGCCCCCCCCCCTTTCTGTTTCCTTTCTTTTTCTTTTTCTGTTTCTTTTCTTTTTCTATTTTGTTTTATATATATGTATATATATATATATATATATATGTATATACTGTATTTTAATAGTATTTTATATATATATGTATATATATTTTATAGTTAGTAAATTTCATATATATATGTTTGTATATATGTATATTTTTTTTTGGAACCAGGTAAATTGTTTCTGGAATCGCTCCCACTGGGATTCGAACTCCTGACCACTCGGGCCGCATGCATCTCTCTTAACCACTAGGCTAGAGGTCTTTTGCTTGTATATATGTATATACTTTCATGTGTATATATATATTATATATATACACTTTATAATTAAGAGTTTTCTTATATATATATATATATATTTTTATATATATATTTTATATATATATATATATATATATATATATATATATATTATATATATATATATATTTTTTATATACACTTTATAATTAAGAGTTTTTTTATATATATTTTTATATATATATTAAGAGTTTCTTATATATATATATATATTTGTATATATATATATATATATATATATATATATATATATATATATATATATATATATATATATATATATATATATATATATATACCTTATAAATTAAGTATTTTCCTTATACATTGATATAGGTACTTTCAACGTATGTATGTATATATTTATTTTGTATCTTATTAAAATATTAATATTATTCTTTTGCACTTTTTACCAAATTGTATTTTTAGTATATTTAAATTACTGCGACCATTTGGTGTCCAAGCCTAGCATGGGTATTTGGGCCCAAATGTGTTTTCACACATTCAAAACCTGTACAAGTCATATTGGACTTGATTCATGGCCTTGGGTCCTGTATTTGAACTTTGGTTCAAATTATATACATGGACAAAATACGCAGATAATTAATTATTGTGTGCAATGCTGTTTTTGATTTTCTAAAAATACTTAAAGTACTGTTAAAATTATGGAAAAATAGTATTTAGATATTATGTTAAGTTAGCTAATTTAGTATAATTTTTGTAGTATTTAATTTACTGTTTTGCTACTAGTTTGGCATATGAAACCAAAACTCATTTTCGGTGTACTTAGGAAAACTAATTTTTGTAAAATATTTGTATTGGTTAATAAATTTCAGAAAAATTATAATAAATTTCTATGATTAACAAGGATCACTGTGGTACTTTACTTTAAGCAAAACTAGGCTTTTTGTCTATCTCTAAAATTGTTAGAACACAATGGTCTTTTGATTTATTTATTGATTAATTACGACTTGTAGCTTTTTGTGTTATTTTGAGTTTTGGCCGTGTTAAACCCCACCCCTCACTAGTGTAAAGACCCTAGAAAGTTAGTTAAAGTAGTGTGTCACCCCATATTGGTCTCCTATGCCAAAGTCATCATTTTGGCTAGGTGTCAAGTCACAAGTCGTATTTCACCAATTAGTGTCCTAGTGTTTTAACTTAGTGTGAAAACTAAGTTATTGTATTTACTTCTACAGTGACGAGTTACCGGACATCCGTAGCACTGTTATCGCAGCTTGTTTTGTTTTGCTTTGCTAGAGGGAAGTACTTTCTATGAACTTTATATATTGTCACATAAATGAACTGTAAACCCCACCATGTTGAATGCTGATCCTTGGGGTAGCAAGTTAGAATCTCGACATGTTGTACTTCCAGTTACTACCATACTTAGAATAGTTTTTATGTATCTCTCACATGATAGAACATGGGTTATGGGGAAACTGATAGAAGTGTACGTGATCATATCCTCCTCTACAGTACCGAGCAAAGTTTTATTTTATATGTTACTGCACCGTAGGCCTTTATCTCAAAGCTGTATTTGTGCGTATGTACATCTACTGCCTTTACACTTGTACGTATGTATATTTCATTATGTGCCCCAGCACATTGTACATCTATTGACCGATCACGTACCTACTACAGTTTTAAACATTACATATACATCTGTCTCTATGACATATGTGTCCTTGCCATGATAGACTATGTGATGCCATGCTTTCCAGTTATTCCTCTCATGTTCATTTTTATGTCTCATATGCTAGTTTGTTAGATTTAGTACTTGCTCCCGTCCTGACAGGATAACGTTGTAGGTGTCCTTACTGAGGAGGAGTTACTCTGCGACACATATTATGGGGTTACTGCCGAGGACCCGGCTCTGCTTTACGAGGATGTTCCTGCGGGGAACCTCGCCTAGTTGTCTTTTGTTTACTTAGACTTTTGAGAGTAGACATGTATTAGACTATATCTTTTTGTAACTGGACATGTATCCAGTTTTACATTTCAGTTCACTTGTACTCGAACATTTCACTATATACGACGACTTTTGTGTTTGGTGCATTTATGATTCTTCTTCACTTATAGAACTGTTAGCATATTTAGTCTTATCCTGTTGTCTTTAGAACAGCTTACTACGTTTTATCTCAACATAGGCTGGGCATGACTCGGCCTGGCCCAACAATTTGGGTAGCGGGTCGTAACAGTTAGCCCTATATACTATCCATAATTTCAGTCCATATTCACTCTAAACCAGTCCTAACAGCCCCAACATTCAGACCAGTTCATTCCACTAGTTGGCTGTCATTCCTGTCCAAAAACCATGCCATTCATGCCCCAACATTCAGCCATTAGCAAGCCTATTTGGCTGTCCATATTCAGTCCTTATATCACCCAATATCAGCCCATCAAACCACCACCATAACCCCCTGAAATCAATCCACTTTATGAGCTTGGGTGTGTGTGTGTTTATGAGTTTGTGTGTGTGTGTTATGAGTTTGTATGTGTGTGTTATGAGCTTGTGTGTGAGCCTATATGAGATTGGCATAGACTATAGGTTTGCCTATATCTAAGCCTAGGTGAGAGCCTATGAGTGTGGTGTCATGAGTGATATATGTGAGTGAGCGTGTGAGTGAGTTGTGTGGGTGAGTGCTAGAGTGATGTGAGAATGATATATGATATTGGTAGGGGTAATAAGGGTAAAACCAACACATGTTCTAAAATAGGTTAGATACCTAGGATACCCATATTTTTTGGTAGGTAAACCTTAGATAGGATAGTATCTAGCTATCCTAAGGAGCCTGGGCTAGTATCTTGGGTATTAGCGGGGTTTCCTTTGTATTGGGCAAGGTATCGGGATTTACCTTGGTAAGGTAATGTAGGTTTTACCTAGAAATAGGGTATTCGAGTCTAGAGTCTAAGATATGGTTAGAACTTGGTTTCCTTGGTTGGTAATGATCAAATATAGTGCTCCTAGACTACTTTTGACTTCGGTTGACCATTTTGACCAAAAGTCAACAAAAGTCAACCGAGAGTCAAACCTAGCCTTTAAGCGACTAGATTTGATCGAAACCAAACCAGAGTTGACCAGTTGACTGAAAGTCAATAGTTGGTCAATATTAGACTAGTTTGACCTAGGGTTGACCTAAAGTTGACCAGAGTTGACCAGGGTGACCAAAAGTCAACTGTAAGTCAACCTTTGACCCCGTTTGACCTAGTTTGACTTGGATTGACTTCCAGTGACTTGGTATGACCTAGTATGAACCAGTATGACCTAGTATGACTCAGTTTGACCTAGATTGACCTAGTTTTGACTTAGACTTGCATTCATGACTTAAATTAGTTTTCTTTTTCAGTATAAAACCCTGTTGACTCATAGTATCTTATTTTAGGTCTGTGGTTTCTCTGAGCGTCTGTTCACCTTATCAGCTCAGGACCACAGTCGAGTACATTCTTTGATCGTTTCATACTTGTTACGACTTATATTCTTGCTCTAGATTATTTTACTTGATGCTGTCACATTATCATCACGGATTGCTACTTTATGGATCTCTTCTTGGGATGTTATCCCCCTTAGCGTGCGCGTCGGATACTTTATGTCATGTGTTTCATGTACATCATGTATTCCTTGCTCTTGCATTATTCATGTACACTCATGTTTTCTTATGTTCTTTTATGTACGCTCATGTACTTTTATGTGCTCTCATGTACGTTCATGTTTCCTCATGTATCTCGTGTGTAACCAAAATATCATGTCCGTAACGTAACTTGACTGGATCCTTGTGTATTAATCGTGGGTAGGGGTGAATATAAATGGTCATGTGATTTACCTATCATGTCCACTCTGTTACTTTTTATGTTTTATCATGTACAACCTAAGCCAATTACATGCCATCTCGTACTCTAAATCTCTAGTCACTTACAGTTCTTACTTATCATGTATATATTTCCAGTTATCAAATATCTTTCCTATTTTCATGTACATCTTCTTACAGCGTTTCATGTATCTTACTTTATTGCTTGTTTTATATTTTCTGCCATGATATGAACTGCATGGGATATACTGTGCTCGCTTCCGTCCTGCCTGGACCTGTTGAAAATATTACAGATGATACCGAGGACTTCTGCCCGACCTACTGTGGAGCCCATCTAGACGATACCTGTCAGTTGGACCCACAGGAGGATCTAACTTTAGCTGAGGACGTCACCCCTACTGCTTAGACTAGATTAGCTAGGCTTTATCTTATTTCTTATGTCATTTGTATTGACTTCAGAGTTGTATTATTTTTTGGATTTTGCTGAGTTGTTATCTTAGACACTTAGACTCTTCTGATCATCTGTATTTTATTTTGAGTTATATATCATATCGTACTTCTTCTTCCTTAGTTGTGATTGAGTTTACATTCTGCTATTCACCCCCATTTGGGGAGTATAAACTGCTTAGCATTATATTGTTAGATATTGTGACCTAGGACAGCGTTCTACCGCCGCCACTGCGACGTAGGCTGGACGTACCCACTTCTCGTGCCCTTACTCTAGGGTGCGGGTCGTGACACGTTTTTAGTGGTGGCCCATGCAGGTCGAGTTTATGTAGTGGTATTCGAACTAGAGTATCACTACAGCCAGCAGTAGGATTAGGATATTTTTGGGGGTACTCAATCACATTAGGAAAAACTCTATTTCAGATTCCGTATATCTACATTTTGCAGCTTATTATCTCCCTTGAATATAACTGTCCTCCCTTGCCATTTCAACTCATTCTCAGCAATTGTTTCTTTGATCTGTCTCCATGATGGTTGAGACGAGATCACATCGCTAGGGCTAAGGGGACATCGATGGGAGGACTACCACCTCTTATACCCAGCAGCCAGCACCTGGTACCGCAGCCCCAGTCATGCCAGCTGGGGTAGGCATTTCAGCTGCATTCGAAGGTGCCCTTCTACAAGCAGCAGGGGGTATGCCTCAACCAGTTCGGAGGCAGGACCCAGTCATCCCATAGGTGCCTTTCCAGTAGCCGCCGCCTACAGGATACATCGACGCGGAACAGATGTTCGCCTACTTTCAGCAGTTTATGGAGGCACAGCAGGTCCGGCAGGCCAGGGGCATGGAGTTGGCCATTACGACAGTCGTAGATCGACCAGCAGTCCAGCAGCCGAAGACACCTAGGATAGAGCAGTTCTAGAAGATGAGCCCTAGAGACTTCCTGAGGACGGAGGGGATTATATATGGTGACGAGTGGATCGAGCATATAGAGGAGATCTTCCACTTGGCCCGGATACCGACAGATCTTCAGATAGAGGCAGCAGCTAGCCGGATGTGAGATCTTGTTCGCACCTGGTATCTGTCAGACCCCAGGGTGGGGGTAGCTGGACAGACCTGTGAGGAGTTCAAGGGCTTCTTCAAGAAGAAGTTATTTCCAGATGCAGCGCTCCGAGCCTTGGAGGCGCAGTTTGACAGCTTAGTTCAGGGGAGCCTGTCAGTAGTGGAGTACGCTGGGGAGTTCGGCCACCTCGGCAGATTCATAGAGGGCTTGAGCGAGACGGCAAAGTCCCAGAGGTTCCGAAAGGGTTTGGTCAAGGAAGTCAAGTCCTTGACCAAGGGCAACAGGGATGCCACTTTCGAGGAAATTTTGACACGAGCTTTATTGGCTGAGGACGATCTTGAGCTGAAGCTCAAGAGGGGGCGAGACCCTGTTGGAGGCAGCAGCAGCGGAGGCCAGGCCAAGAGGCCTCACTTTCAACACCAGCAGCCGAGGCAGTTCCAGCCGCAGTCGTTCTAGCAGAGACAGCAGTAGCAGCAGAGACAGCAGCATGTTATCTTTTGCCCTTTCTGTAAGAAACCAAGGCATGATTAGGGTGAATACCGGATGAGGCTAGGCAAGTGCCTACTCTGCGGATCATCAGATCATCAGTTGAGAGAGTGTCCCAAGTCTGCATGACGGACAGCTCTGGGAGTAGGAGCCAGGGCTCCATTAGGCCAGCAGCAGGCTAGAGGAGGCCAACAAGGTCGAGCTTACGCCATGACATTTGAGGATGCTCAGGCAATAGGAGAGGTGCTTGCAGGTTCTGATCTTCTCGATTCCATTTCCACCTTGTCTCATTATACCTATCTTGAAATTCAATTCAATCTATTCCTATCTGTTTCCTCATTGTTGATAAGTTTTGATCTGGTGTTTCATTATGATTTAATTTTCTTCTGAGATAAGTCGTATGGGCTAGGCCGACTCTATTATGAGATTTTAGAATACTCTAGGGTCATGCTAGCAGGCATAGTGAGGACATATAGTCGGGTTATGGACGTATTTCTCGGGTGTAGAAATTTAAGGTTTTTGCTGCCAAGCATGCGGCAATGCGAAGATTTTAAATACCATAATTCTAGAGGTGTGTACCATAGTTGAGGACCCTGTGATTATCGTAGCCTTGCTCACTGGCATAAAATTGATTCTGAGTATCATGATGATTGGACAGACGCATACGATTATCGATTTGCATGATTTTTCTGTGGTTATTTTGTTTTAATTTTTGAAGATAATTCTTTTAAGGTGGATAGACTTATAGCACCCAGTTTCTATTTGAGAGAAATTTTAAATTTTATAATTTTAGTCATTTAATTCATGCTTTGATTTTGGAGATTTTAATCATTTTAAATTTTAAGCCATGACTTATGATTTTGATATTTTACTATTGTCTGGTTTTAATTTCGAGGACGAATTTTTTTTAAGGTGGATAGATTTGTCACCCCCAATTTTCATAAACAGGGGTATTTTGTTATTTTTTTAGAATATTTTTGAAATTATTTATTTATTTATAATATTATTTTGGGGTTATTTGAGTCGGGTTCGAATTTCAGCTCAATCCGACTTGAAACGGAGACCCGGGGTAGTTTTGACTCTAATGGACCCACCCACTAGTTAGCCATGGCCCACATGACATTTATTTTAGTTAGTGGTTAGACTAATTATTTTATGGTAGGTTTAATTAAATTAGGGACTTTAGAATGACTAAACTAGCCCCGACTTAAACCCTTTCCTAATATTTAATTAAATAGGCTAGTGGGGGTATTTTAGACATTGTAAATAATGGGAAAACAGCCCATACTTGGCCGGCCCTAGCTAGGGAGTGGAGAGAGACTCATGTTATTTTTTCCACTTCATTTTCCTCTCTCTAGTTCTTCCCCAAATTTCTAGAGAGAAAATCCCTATCATTCCTCCACCAAATCCTTCCATTTTTCCACCAAACCTTCTTTTTTCCTTCTCCAATCAAGCCAAGGAGGAAGCTACCCAAGTTTGAAAAGATTTAGAGCTTGTTCGTGTCCGTTTGGGATTCCTACGTGTCGGTGGTGCATCGGGAAGCTTTTCCTTCTATTCGATCTACCGGAAGGTATAAATCCCTTCCTCTTTCTCATTCTTCTCATGTATTAGGTTGATTTTGACCCATAGGAATGACCCCCATGGTTGTGTCTCTATTTGTGTCCATTTTGTGTCCATTTGGACATTTGTTGTAAAACCCCTAAATTTCTACTATTTTTTTTATTATTAAATTTGATACTGATTTAAAATTTTGTATTGTACGTCGTGTGCGAAGGTCCGTCCTTCGTAATTGCTCGACGAATGCGAATATGTGCGAGCGTACATATTTTCGAAAAATATTATTTTTATTATTATTTTTATAGTTTCAAAGAAATATAGACAATAATTATTTCTAGCTATTATTTTCAAGTTTATGATTTTATTTATAAAAGCCTTTTTCGTTTATAGCAGTTATTAATAATAAATAATATTCCTAGGCATACATATATTTCCTAAATATTTTGCTAGTTTAATTTAAATAAAAATAAAATTTTCGAGATTTATTAATATTAATATTTTATTATTAGAAAAGATATTTAAAAATATTTATTATTTTCGAAATTATTATTATTGGTATTTTGAAAAATATATTTGGAAGTTATTGTGGCCATTTAAATCTTGATTTAATTTTTGGATTATTTAAATAGATTAAATTAGTAACTATATTTGAAATTTGATTTATTTCAATTGATTTTGAACTAGAGGGATATGATTTAAAATTTGATTTGTATTTGGAATTGGATTTTGATTTAAATTGGATTGTATTTAGATTGGATTTGATTTTAAATTAAGTTAGGAATTATCTATTTTGGGTTTTAAATCTATTCCAAATCCTATCTTATTGGGAATTTCCACATCCTATAAATAGGCAGGTACTCCTCCAATTTATTATTTATTCCACAAAATTTCCACAACTCAATCGTGCATTGTGTCCGTGTCCCATCCACTATTCTCCTCTTTTACACATACATTATTTTTCGTCCCATGTCCGACAACTCCGAACATTCTTTCCCGTCGTGTCAGACACACCCGACACGACGTTACACTAAACCCGCAACTACAGACCCAAAAATCCTAAGACCTACTACCTCCCCCGACTATCAACACCAGCACCCATCCCAAACCCGATCTCCGGCCAAAACCGTCGACACCACCCGTCGCCACCATCCGGACCACCGGCCACACCCCGCCAAAGCAACCACCGCCACCACCAGCATAGCCAAAACCACCACCAACAAACACAGCCATCACCACCATTGCAACCACCACCACCGCGGCCACTGCCGCGGCAGCCCTGCCACGACGACCATCATCGGCCGACCACCGCCACCCCATCAAAATTTACCAAGCCCAAAGAAAACCCTAATTTAACAAACACAGCCAACTCACCTGCCCGCCGCGTGCCGCCGACCCCGAGACGCTGTCGCGTGAGCGCCACCAGCGCCACCGCCCGGGCCTCCGCCGACGAGACCCGACGACCTCAGATCCGCCCCTGGCGTCGGTCGAACTCAGCGCTCGAGCACTCGCGCCGGTGCCGAACCCTAGCCGCCGCGCCAGCCTGGCCTCAGCCCGACGAACCCCCGACCTAGCCACCGCGTTGGGTTACGCGCCAGCCCGCCTCCCTCCGGTCGCTCGCGTCAACCCGTTCCGCCAAACACTTCGCCGCGCCGGAGCTCGTCGCCGCCCACCGCATGAACCCTCTTCCGCCCGGCCAACCGCGCCGGAGCGCCTCCACCTCCGCCATACCTGAACACCCGTAGCCGCCGTAGTCGCCGTCCCACGACCGATCGAGCCACCGTCGACCCACCGCTGCGCCCATCCGCCCCAGTCGCCGGAAAACCCTCTTCCTCCGCCGATCAGCAACCTCCGCTCCTCACCAGAGCCGCGCCGTCGCAGCTCCGCTCACCTCCCATCTTCCCCTTCCTTCTCCGTGAAGCCCTCGACCACAGGACCGCCCCAAGTCCCCCGCCGTTCCGCTCCCTTTCCCCTCTCTCACTCTCTTTTCCTCTCTCTCTTCCCCTTCTTTTTTTCCTTTCTTGTTTTTACGAGAAGCAGCAGTCAGCTGCAGTAGAGTTTTGGTTTTTTTGTTATTATTTTATTTTTATTATTTATTTTATTATTTGTTTAATTGTTTTTGTTGTTGTTGAATTTGATGTTTTCTTTTGTGTATTATTATCATTATTATTATTTTCATCATTATCATTATTATTGTTATTATTATTATTATCATTATTATTATGGTTATTAAGTATTAAGGATATCTTATTATTGATAGGATATATTTTCTAACACAAAATATATACTTTTTGGGTTTAGGGCTCTCTATACGTATTTCAATTGGGTCTGAAAGTCCCATATAGATTATTAGTATTTTTAGCTATTTTGATCAACTAAATTGATCTAAACATTTTAGTTTGACAAGACCAGAGATTGTAGTCCTAAAATAAATTTTTTAGATTTTCAACATATTTATCTATACAAATATTTTTATTAATGAAATGTAGTTTTTTTATATATATCTCAAATCATATTTTTATAAAACTTAGGATTTTTAGCTTAGTACGATTTCCTAATATTTATCTTCAAATATTTATTTTAACTAGTACAATTATTTTTCTTTCTCGAGTGTTATAAATAGTTCTCTAAAACCATATATATATTATTTTATTTTATTTTCCTTTGATCTTCCTCCTGTCCGTGACCAATCCTCCTTTTCCTATTCCCTCGCCCCTTTCAAGCATACCTTATGTCCACCCTTACTAATTTGACCGTTCTGGACCCAATGGAACTGTCCGTGCCATCAATAGAGGTTCCCTTGTGTAGTTATTACACCAAAGTTGTAGATCGTGCCACCTTGATCATCGCAGCACACCAGGCGCCCTACCAGGCAAGACACCTTGCCATTTGCTGTTTAATTATTTTAGCTCATATTTCATGCATGTTCATTATTTTCTTTATGCAAAATAAACTGTGATACATGGCATAACTGTTAGAACTTACTGTTCATTTATTTTTCCTGCTATGTATTATTTTTCTCACAATAAACCTAGATTTAAGGGACCACCTTGTGTGTTGCATTCATTGACCTGGACACGTTGTAACACGAAGTTGTGTGTCGTATGTACGATACGGAAGTGCGTGATTGGCTGGCCACCAGTACGTACAAGCCGTGCGATAAGAATAACCGCTAATAGAGGTTGCATGCTAGTTTGACTTAGCGGTTATAGTGGTTTGTGTTGTGGATACAACACAGTAGGCATTGGGCGGGGAGGACAATTCCTTAGCGTATGGGCTTCGATGCACTTTCCCTTTTGTAACCCATGAGCTCCGTCGGAGACGCGGGTCAGATTACCCATGATTACTGACGGCCACTGACGATTCTGCGGAACGTCATGCTCTTACTGATGGGGCCTCTGGTGCCCAAGGGGGACTACGCCGATGCTATTCAGCCAGGGCCCATGTGTAGGAAGGATTGTTCTTAACTACATATCACTTAGAACGGTAGGCTACCTTTATCCGTTAGGTACGAGTACTTTTGGTTTGGGTACTTGTATCTGACCGTGGCTTGGAACAATAACTTGTCGCGGATTAGTTCGTCACATCTTGTCCTTGTTTGGTTGTAGGTGTGACTTACTACTTCGATGAGAAGGTATTGAACCTTGTTGGGGTCCGGATACCATATTGGATTCATAGCATGGAAAGATACGTTACCGTGAATTAGTTTACCATCTCCTGTCCTTATTTGGTTGGGGGGATGGTACGCTCGTTCAGTAGGTGCGTATTGGAACATGTTATGATTCGATTTACTTATTTATTTGAGCAATATTTATTCAGTTTATATGGCATGATATTATGTGTCTTGTTACGTCCCTCTGAGGACCTGGTTGTCTTGCCAGGTGTGTGCTATTGTCTTTCGCAGGTGCTCTAGCTTTAGCCGTGATCATCGCTACTTCTTCGAGAATGATTGCATTTGGATCGTCTTCGCTTCGCTCACCATTTATTTCATTTTCTATGTACTTTTTCTTATTTTGTTGGTAGTGGATTTGTCTCCGCCCAACATATTGTATCAAGACAATTCATTTTCATTATATGATCTTTTATTCATTTATCCTGTGTGGATGAGATTAGTTATGGTTCTACTGTATTTTACAGCTTATGTATTTATATGAGGCTTCCATATATTGGAGTATACTTCGTATGAATACAGCTGACATTTCTACGTTCCTAGTCCTACGTATTTTAGGACTGGGGCGTTACATGTTTTTGTGGTGGCCCATGCAGGTCAAGATAAATTGTTTGGTTACTTTACCGTACCAAGCAAGCCTGCGAATATGATTAGAAGTCTAGGATCTCATCCACATACTTGACCACTTTCTTCAATCTACCGTTTGACTCATCAATTGCATCTTGCTTGATTCCTTCTATCATTATCCTTTATCTTCCCTTCGTGCTTGCTAGAGATTGACCCTACTAGTTAGATGTCCCAAACACCCTTAGCTTAATTCTTTTAAGTTGGGTAGAACACCCCACGACCAGACACGCCCTTGACTATTAAGACCATAGAGACTAGAGGAATCTAACCCATTTGGTCAACCAAGCCTTGGTCAATAAACCATAGAATGATTGTACAGGAATACAAGACTTAGATCCTTATGACTCTTAGAATATTCATAATTGATTTTATTTATCTACCATCGTGCTTATATTTTTACTATCTAAACTAATGATGCTAATGTAGCCTAGTTTTGCAAGCTTATCTTTTTATCGAGCTTGTTCAAGACATATGTTATTGGAAGAGCTCCCACTAACATGTTGTCTAATCAGAACTGGTACATAATGGTCTGATCAACCAAGTGCACTTTGGTTCGCTTTTATCTATCGTTCTACGTGGATGGGACATAGATAAACTTGTCCTCTAGAATCCTATCCACGACTGCCTTGACAATTCCTTTGAAATTATTCGGTCGCCTTTGAACCACGTATTCGTATTCACCTCCTTCGAACTCTATATTGCTTTCGCCTTCACCTATTTTAGGAGGACAAAGGCGTTATACTAGAACCTTCTATCTACTATTCTCACTCGATGTTGTTATATCTTCATCCTAAACTACTCGTCCTTCTCTCGGCCCTATCAAGACCCTCTAATCGCTTAATTTAAGTGAATCTTTTTTTTTGTTCTATTAATCGCGACCCTCATTCATTACCCATGACCATACCATATTATATATTTTTATGATCTAGATCATGATTTCTTACGACATGATTTGTATTCGATTGTTTCCCATCGAAACCCCTTGTGTCCTCTCACCCCCCTACGAATTCTTAATTTCGAGGACGAAATTTTTTTAAGTTGGGTAGGATGTAAAACTCCTAAATTTCTACTATTTTTTTATTATTAAATTTGATACTGATTTAATATTTTGTATTGTACGTCACGTAGTCGTATTGTACGTCGTGTGCGAAGGTCCGTCCTTCGTAATTGCTCGACGAATGCGAATATGTGCGAGCGTACATATTTTCGAAAAACATTATTTTTATTATTATTTTTATAGTTTCAAAGAAATATAGACAATAATTATTTCTAGCTATTATTTTCAAGTTTATGATTTTATTTATAAAAGCCTTTTTCGTTTATAGCAGTTATTAATAATAAATAATATTCCTAGGCATACATATATTTCCTAAATATTTTGCTAGTTTAATTTAAATAAAAATAAAATTTTCGGGATTTATTAATATTAATATTTTATTATTAGAAAAGATATTAAATATTTATTATTTTTGAAATTATTATTATTGGTATTTTGAAAATATATTTGGAAGTTATTGTGGCCATTTAAATCTTGATTTAATTTTTGGATTATTTAAATAGATTAAATTAGTAACTATATTTGAAATTTGATTTATTTCAATTGATTTTGAACTAGAGGGATATGATTTAAAATTTGATTTGTATTTGGAATTGGATTTTGATTTAAATTGGATTGTATTTAGATTGGATTTGATTTTAAATTAAGTTAGGAATTATCTATTTTGGATTTTAAATCTATTCCAAATCCTATCTTATTGGTAATTCCCACATCCTATAAATAGGCAGGTACTCCTCCAATTCATTATTTATTCCACAAAATTTCCACAACTCAATCGTGCATTGTGTCCGTGTCCTATCCACTATTCTCCTCTTTTACACATACATTATTTTTTGTCCCATGTCCGACAACTCCGAACATCCTTCCCCGTCGTGTCAGACACACCCGACACGACGTTACACTAAACCTGCAACTACAGACCGAAAAATCCTAAGACCTACTACCTCCCCCGACCATCAACACCAGCACCCATCCCAAACCCGATCTCCGGCCAAAACCGTCGACACCACCCGTCGCCACCATCCGGACCACCGGCCACACCCCGCCAAAGCAACCACCGCCACCACCAGCATAGCCAAAACCACCACCAACAAACACAGCCATCACCACCATTGCAACCACCACCACCGCGGACACTGCCGCGGCATCCCCGCCACGACGACCATCATCGGCCGACCACCGCCACCCCATCAAAATTTACCAAGCCCAAAGAAAACCCTAATTTAACAAACACAGCCAACTCACCTGCCCGTCGCGAGCCGCCGACCCCGAGACGCTGTCGCGTGAGCGCCCCCAGCGCCACCGCCCGGGCCTCCGTCGACGAGACCCGACGACCTCAGATCCGCCCCTGGAGTCGATCGAACTCAGCGCTCGAGCACTCGCGCCGGTGCCGAACCCTAGCCGCCGTGCCAGCCTGGCCTCAGCCCGACGAACCCCCGACCTTGCCACCGCGTTGGGTTACGCGCCAGCCCACCTCCCTCCGGCCGCTCGCGTCAACCCGTTCCGCCAAACCGTCCGTCGCGCCGGAGCTCGTCGCCGCCCACCGTACGAACCCTCTTCCGCCCGGCCAACCGCGCCGGAGCGCCTCCACCTCCGCCACACCTGAACACCCGTAGCCGCCGTAGTCGCCGTCCCACGACCGATCGAGCCACCGCCGACCCACCGCTGCGCCCATCCGCCCCAGTCGCCGGAAAACCCTCTTCCTCCGCCGATCCGCAACCTCCGCTCCTCACCAGAGCCGCGCCGTCGCAGCTCCGCTCACCTCCCATCTTCCCCTTCCATCTCCGTGAAGCCCTCGACCACCGGACCGCCCCAAGTCCCCCGCCGTCCGCTCCCTTTCCCCTCTCTCACTCTCTTCTCCTCTCTCTCTTCCCCTTCTTTTTTTCCTTTCTTGTTTTTACGAGAAGCATCAGTCAGCTGCAGTAGAGTTTTGGTTTTTTTGTTATTATTTTATTTTTATTATTTATTTTATTATTTGTTTAATTGTTTTTGTTGTTGTTGAATTTGATGTTTTCTTTTGTGTATTATTATCATTATTATTATTTTCATCATTATCATTATTATTATTATTATTATCATTATTATTATGGTTATTAAGTATTAAGGATATCTTATTATTGATAGGATATATTTTCTAACACAAAATATATACTTTTTGGGTTTAGGGCTCTATATACGTATTTCAATTGGGTCTGAAAGTCCCATATAGATTATTAGTATTTTTAGCTATTTTGATCAACTAAATTGATCTGAACATTTTAGTTTGACAAGACCAGAGATTGTAGTCCTAATATAAATTTTTTAGATTTTCAACATATTTATCTATACAAATATTTTTATTAATGAAATGTAGTTTTTTTTTATATATATCTCAAATCATATTTTTATAAAACTTAGGATTTTTAGCTTAGTACGAGTTCCTAATATTTATCTTCAAATATTTATTTTAACTAGTACAATTATTTTTCTTTCTCGAGTGTTATAAATAGTTCTCTAAAACCATATATATATTATTTTATTTTATTTTCCTTTGATCTTCCTCCTGTCCGTGACCAATCCTCCTTTTCCTATTCCCTCGCCCCTTTCAAGCATACCTTATGTCCACCCTTACTAATTTGACCGTTCTGGACCCAATGGAACTGTCTGTGCCATCAATAGAGGTTCCCTTGTGTAGTTATTACACCAAAGTTGTAGATCGTGCCACCTTGATCATCGCAGCACACCAGGCGTCCTACCAGGCAAGACACCTTGCCATTTGCTGTTTAATTATTTTAGCTCATATTTCATGCATGTTCATTATTTTCTTTATGCAAAATAAACTGTGATACATGGCATAACTGTTAGAACTTACTGTTCATTTATTTTTCCTGCTATGTATTATTTTTCTCACATTAAACCTAGATTTAAGGGACCACCTTGTGTGTTGCATTCATTGGCCTGGACACGTTGTAACACGAAGTTGTGTGTCGCATATAGGACACGGAAGTACGTGATTGGCTGGCCACCAGTACGTACAAGCCGTGCGATAGGAATAACCGCTAATAGAGGTTGCATCATAGTTTGACTTAGCGGTTATAGTGGTTTGTGTTGTGGATACAACACAGTAGGCATTGGGCGGGGAGGACAATTCCTTAGCGTATGGGCTTCGATGCACTTTCCCTTTTGTAACCCGTGAGCTCTGCCGGAGACTCGGGTCAGATTACCCATGATTACTGACAGCCACTGACGATTCTGCGGAACGTCATGCTCTTACTGATGGGGCCTCTGGTGCCCAAGGGGGACTACGCTGATCCTATTCAGCCAGGGCCCATGTGTAGGAAGGATTGTTCTTAACTACATATCACTTATAACGGTAGGCTACCTTTATCCGTTAGATACGTGTACTTTTGGTTTGGGTACTTGTATCTGACCGTGGCTTGGAACAATAACTTGTCGCGGATTAGTTCGTCACATCTTGTTTTTGTTTGGTTGTAGGTGTGACTTACTACTTCGATGAGAAGGTATTGAACCTTGTTGGGGTCCGTATACCATATTGGATTCATAGCATGGAAAGATACGTTACAGTGAATTCGTTTACCATCTCTTGTCCTTGTTTGGTTGGGAGGATGGTACGCTCGTTCAGTAGGTGCGTATTGGAACATGTTATAATTCGATTTACTTATTTATTTGAGCAATATTTATTCAGTTTATATGGCATAATATTATGTGTCTTGTTACGTCCTCTGAGGACCTGGTTGTCTTGCCAGGTGTGTGCTATTGTCTTTCGCAGGTGCTCTAGCTTTAGCCGTGATCATCGCTACTTCTTCGAGGATGATTGCATTTGGATCGTCTTCGCTTCGCTCACCACTTATTTCATTTTCTATGTATTTTTCCTTATTTTGTTGGTAGTGGATTTGTCTCCGCCCAATATATTGTATCAAGACAATTCATTTTCATTATATGATCTTTTATTCATTTATTCTGTGTGGATGAGATTAGTTATGGTTCTACTGTATTTTACAGCTTATATATTTATACGAGGCTTCCATATATTGGAGTATACTTCGTATGAATACAGCTGGCATGTCTACGTTCCTAGTCCTACATATTTTGGGACTGGGCGTTACATTTATAGAGGTGTCCAATGTGTAGGATCGTGTCCTAGCACTACCAAAATAAGTCATATTGGCGACGAATTTAGCGACGCAAGTCATATACGTCGGTAATATTTGTGAATTTAGCGACGTTATATAAAAACGTCGCTGATCGTCACCATCAGCGACGTTTACCGACCGTTAGCGACACACATTATGCTTTGGAAAGCTGATGTCGCGGTCTAGTCGCAGAACGTCGCTGTTTTCTTTAATTCAGCGACGATTTGCGACTCCACATTAGGGACGTCGCCAGGTTTTTATTGAATAGCGATGTTTAGCGACGTACTTTGTGGACGTCGCTAAAATATTTCATATAGGGTTCCACCCGATCGATCTTTTTTTTTTTCTTTCACCAAAAAGTTTCAATCTCCCGCTCTCCAAATTTCTCTGCCCCTTTCTCTCTCCTCTCCGGGGACCCCCTCCCTCCGGCGAACCCTCCCTCCTGCTACCCCCTCCCCGCGGTTTCCCCCCTTCCCTGCAGCGACCCCCTTCCCTCCGGCGTCCCCCTCCACCGTTGATTCCCCTCGTCGACGCCAACCCGACTCCACCGCTGCTCCAGCCCCGACGATCCCGACGCGACTCCGACCAAGGCTGGTAAACCCTAACCCTAACTCCTTCATTCTCTATCTCGAGCCAAGTTAAGTTTCTCCTGATCTTGCAAATTAGCATACAAACATATGAGATTTTGCTGTAACGTAATTGATGAAGTCACGATATAATGCATACATAATTTTTTTGGTTTCTCATCCCCGAACCTTCAAGCCTTGGTCAGTGGCTTCATCTGAGAATTCGAAGGAGGCTTTGAGATGTTTTCGTGACCCCGACAAAAAAGAGAGAGAAGGCCAGTAGAGCATTTGGAAAGATCCATTAATCTTACGAGTTGGAGAGAAATTCTCCTTTTAAGCAACAATGATCTATTGCTGCAACTTCTGCAAAGTTGTACTCTCTTTATAACCTGCAAACATTTGTTCCTTTCCTAAAATTGTAGCCAGTAAGAAGGAAATCATAAACATTAGATGATTTTTTTTATCGCGGTTCTCAATCTCAAGTAGCTATCAAGACCTGAGCAGTCTTCTTCGAATGACTGTGTGTGCTATTTATAAGTTTGTTGGACTTACCTCCATCTATTTTCCCTATTACATCACTCACCTGAAGATCGATTGAAGTAGAGCTTCTCCTCACATTGTGTTACATTTTCTCAATCTCAAAGTAGCTATCAAGGCCTCGTTTGGTTCGCGGAAAGGTAAGCTTTGTGAAATTAGAATTTCAATCCATTTCCATTCCTATGTTTGGAAAAATAACAGATATTTGGAGAGAGAGTGAATCTTAGAGGGGAAAAATGAATCCATCACTTTCCTTTCCACAGCTCTAATTCTGCGAACCAAACATGGCATTTCCCTAAGATCTCATTTAACGAATTAAATCATTAGGCCATGTTTTCTCCCCACAAGCCCATGGGAACATGTTATGTTGCAAGAGAACCTTCTAAATAACCCCTTTCCGAATGTCAAAATTTATTTGGTTTCAACCCTTAAGGGTATGCCTCCGAGTTTACAATTCCATTTATCGGACTATCGCTATCGGTATCGATCGAACTATCGGTGTCGGACTATCGCTATCGGTATCGGACTATCGCTATCAGTATCGACCGTATATACTTAGTATCGGGCGTAGCGGATTAGTATCGATCAGTATATAGGTTTGTGTTAAGATCAAGGTTCAAAGTATCGGTATCGGAATAGTAGGCCGAATAGGAGGCCGAGATAGTCGAATGAGAAGAAGGGAAGAAGGGAGGAGCAGATGGGTCCAGAGCCATGGTGGAGGAGGAGAAGTAACATGAGAGCAGTTTCCGCCGTAACATCTCCTGTGGCTCTGCTGGCAATTGAAGTCCAGATGCTACAAAGGACGATCCTTCGCTGAAATCGACTACAACACCCATCAGTTCAAGTTCATTCCTATATGAGTAGATTCCAATGCCATAGAAGCCATCAGTTTGTTGACCTTCCTCTATGGTATTGGAATATACTCATATAGGAATGAACTTGAACTGATGGGTGTTGTAGTCGATTTCAGCGAAGGATCGTCCTTTGTAGCATCTGGACTTCAGTTGCCAGCAGAGCCACAGGAGATGTTACGGCGGAAACTGCTCTCATGTTACTTCTCCTCCTCCACCATGGCTCTGGACCCATCTGCTCCTCCCTTCTTCCCTTCTTCTCATTCGACTATCTCGGCCTCCTATTCGGCCTACTATTCTGATATGCGTTTGATACGGTCTACCTAACCTATATACTGATACTAATCTGATACTCTCTGATATTAAGTACATCCGGCTTACTAGCTAGCGGATCCACCAGTTACATGATTATATACTAATTATGTTTAGTTTGTCTTACGATACAGATTTTCACTTGCATGTATAAAGTATGCATGTATAATAGTAGGTAATGATATGCAAAACTGAAAAGATAAATGCAATGCATGAATGAATGGATGAAAAGATAAATGCAATCCATCGGAAAAGCTTTGACACTTGCATATCATTCACTACCTTGATGTATCTATCTTACAGAATTATGGAGCTGAATTACTATCTGCGGAATCGTACTTGGATGTACAACCGTCATCCTGATGACATGTGCGGTGTGCGGGATGAATTCATAGAGGGTGTACACCAGTTCCTGCAGTTTGCCAAGGCGTTCCCTCAGTACATGGACGGTACCAAAATTAAGTGTCCGTGTGTGAGATGTCGCAACTTGAAATATCATCCAGAAGTGGATGTCACGTATCATTTGTACTCGAAGGGTTTCACGCCGAATTACTATCAGTGGAGCGAGCACGGAGAACTTGTGTCTTTAGCATCGGAGTACGAGCCTTATGTGGATGTCCACAACAACGCTCCTTACGACGATGGGTTGGTGAACATGGTTTTTGACGCGGCCGGGCCTAGTTTCGATCCGGATGATCATGATGCACCTGAGGAGGCACCGAACCCCGATGCTGCACAGTTCATGGAGTTGCTGGAGAATGCAAGGACTCCATTATATCCTGGTTGTGAGGATCATTCACCGTTGGAGGTGGTTACAAGATTGTTAAGCATCAAGTCCGATTTTAACATGTCGCAAGATTGCTACAACCGTATTATGGAGTTGCTTATAGAAATATTGCCTGAGGGTGCGAAGTTGCCTAAAGACTTCTACCGGACTAAGGAATGTCGGTAATTGCGACGTTCAGCGACGTTTTTGTAATCAGCGACTAAGGAAACGGCGACCAAACCTAAACGTCGGTAAATACGTCGGTGATACATATTAGCGACGGAATTTGTTGTTTTTCCGACGTTTTTGGGCGTCGCTAAAACCACTTATTTTGGTAGTGTAGTGGGAAAACCCCTATTTGGACACATGTAGATTTATTAGATATTGATTTAATGTTTTTTTGATATTTTATTCAGATTTATGAGTGTGTAGAGATGTGTTTTCCTAAGTATCATATTGTATCATATTATTTAATCTATATATGTATATATATATGGTTGTATAAATGTTATTCTCTTTCTCTCTCTCTCTCTATATATATATATATATATATATATATATATATATATATATATATTATGGCTTATATATATATATATATATGTATATATACTATTGTATATAATATGGTGTGATATTTGTGTTTGGTTGTGGGCATGTAGGTTCGGCCAAGGAGGAGATTGTATGTGTGTTGTGAGAAGTCTTTTGTGTTAGTATAGAAGGGAAAGAGTGGGTGTAGGTGTGGTATTTGAGAGATTGTTAGAGAAGGGAATGTGAAGTGGTGAGTGGTGAAAAGGGGGAGGAAGTTAGATTGGTGGTTGAATGTTAGTTGTGTATGTGTGTGTTTGTGTATTAAGGGTGTTTGAGTGTTTGTGTGAGAGTGTATAGAGAGATTAGAGAGGAAAGGAGGGAGCTGTTTATAACAACAGCTACAATGGCAGCACTGCTGCTGTTGGTGTCCATTTGGACAGTACAAAATCAACCCTTTGTTCAACCTATACCTGTCCCTAACCCTGTCCTTAACTGCACTTCTATCAGCCATACAAATCAGTCCCCATAGCCTCCCATTTCAGTTCCTAACCAGCTCAAACCAGTCCCCTGAAAACAACAGCTATATGATGTCCATTTCACCAACTAAACATCCCCATATTACTGTCATAATAGCAGTCCACAATCAAGCCTATATGGCTCTCCATTTAACCCTTGTTAGCAACCATCAAGCCACCTAAATTTCAGTCCTAAGCAAACCTATTTGGCTGTCCCTGTTAACAGTCCATGTTAGACCCTAGTAGCTATCCTAACATGCCTAAACACAGCCCCCTTAAACCCCTGAATCCTGTCCTATTTAACACCCCTTAGATAGTCCTAAACCTGTCATTAACCAACATATATGGCTGTCCCCCTTGCTTCACAAATTAGTCCACATTGCTGTCATTTAACCACCCTCTAAACAGTCCATAGTTCAGCCATGGTTAGCCCTATATACTGTCCCTAATTTCAGTCCATACTCACTCTAAACCAGTCCTAACAGCCCCAACATTCAGTCCAGTTCAGTCCACTTGTTGGCTGTCATTCCTGTCCAAAAACTATCCCATTCATGCCCCAATATTCAGCCATTAGCAAGCCTATTTGGCTGTCCATATTCAGTCCTAATATCACCCAATATCAGCCCATCAAACCACCACCATAACCCCCTAAAATCAATCCACTTTATGAGCTTGGGTGTATGTGTGTTTATGAGTTTGTCTGTGTGTGTTACGAGTTTGTATGTGTGTGTGTTATGGGCTTGTGTGTGAGCTTATGTGAGATTGGCATAGCCTATAGGTTAGCCTATATCTAAGCCTAGGTGAGAGCCTATGAGTGTGGTGTTATGAGTGATATATGTGAGTGAGCATGTGGGTGAGTTGTGTGGGTGAGTGCTAGAGTGATGTGAGAATGATATACGATATTGGTTGGGGTAATGAAGGTAAAACCAACACATGTTCTAAAATAGGTTAGATACCTAGGATACCCATATTTCTTGGTAGATAAACCTTAGATAGGATAGTATCTAGCTAACCTAAGGAGCCTAGGCTAGTATCTTGGATATTAGCGGGGTTTCCTTTGTATTGGACAAGGTATCGGGATTTACCTTGGTAAGGTAATGTAGGTTTTACCTAGAAATAGGGTATTGGAGTCTAGAGTCTAACATATGGTTAGAACTTGGTTCCCTTGGTTGGTAATGATCAAATATAGTGCTCCTAGACTAGTTTTGACTTTGGTTGACCATTTTGACCAAAAGTCAACAAAAGTCAACTGAGAGTCAAACCTAGCCTTTAAGCGACTAGATTTGATCGAAACCAAACCAGAGTTGACCAGTTGACTGAAAGTCAACAGTTGGTCAACATTAGAGTAGTTTGACCTAGGGTTGACCTAGAATTGACCAGAGTTGACCAAGGTTGACCAGTTGACCAAAAGTCAACTGTAAGTCAACCTTTGACCCCGTTTGACCTAGTTTGAGTTGGATTGACTCCCAGTGACTTGGTATGACCTAGTATTAACTAGTATGACCTAGTATGACTCAGTTTGACCTAGATTGACCTAGTTTTGACTTAGACTTGTATTCATGACTTAAATTAGTTTCTTTTTTCAGTATAAAACCATGTTGACTCATAGTATCTCATTTTAGGTCTGTGATTTCTCTGAGCGTCTGTTCACCTTATTAGCTCAGGACCATAGACGAGTACATTCTCTGATCGTTTCATACTTGTCACGACTTATATTCTTGCTCTAGATTATTTTACTTGATGTTGTCACGTTATCATCACGGATTGGTACTATATGGATCTCTTCTTGGGATGTTATCCCCCTTAGCGGGCGCATCGGATACTTTATGTCATGTGTTTCATGTACATCATGTATTCCTTGCTCTTGCGTTATTCATGTACACTCATGTTCTCTCATGTTCTTTCATGTACGCTCATGTACTTTTATGTGCTCTCATGTACGTTCATGTTTCCTCATGTGTCTCGTGTATAACCAAAACATCATGTCTATAATGTAACATGACTGGATCCTTGTGTATTGATCGTGGGTAGGGGTGAGTATAAATGGCCATATGATTTACCCATCATGTCCACTCTGTTACTTTTTATGTTTTATCATGTACAACCTAAGCCAATTACATGCCATCTCGTACTCTAAATCTCTAGTCACTTACAGTTCTTACTTATCATGTATATATTTCCAGTTATCAAATATCTCTCCTGTTTTCATATACATCTTCTTACTGCGTTTCATGTATCTTACTCTATTATTTGCTTTATATTTCCTGCCATGATATAAACTGCATGAGATGTACTATGCTCGCTCCCGTCCTGACTAGACCTGTTAAAAATATTACAGATGATACTGAGGACTTCTGCCCGACCTACTATGGAGCCCATCTAGACGATACCTGTGAGTTGGACCCACAGGAGGATCCAGCTCTAGCTGAGGACGTCATCCCTACTGCTTAGACTAGATTAGCTAGGCTTTACCTTATTTCTTATGTCATTTGTATTGACTTCAGAGTTGTATTATTTTCTAGATTTTGCTGAGTTGTTATCTTAGACACTTAAGACTCTTCTGATCATCCGTATTTTATTTTGAGTTCTATATCATATCGTACTTCTTCTTTCTTAGTTGTGAATGAGTTTACATTCTGCTATGACACCCCCATTCGGGGAGTATAAACTGCTTAGCATTATATTCTTAGATGTTGTGACCTAGGACAGCGTTCTACCGCCAACACTGCGGCGTAGGCTGGACGTACCCACTTCTCGCGCCCTTACTCTAGGGTGCGGGTCGTGACATGACCTTATGACTTTGTCAAACTTTTTATGCCATATTTTAGGAGCTTGCTTTAAACCGTACAGAGATTTCACCAACTTGCAAACTTTTTCTTCAAGACCTTTGACGATAAACCCTTCTGGCTGTTGCATGTAGATCCCTTTGGTCAGCTTTCCATTCAGGAATGTCGTTTTCACATCCATCTGATGTATCACCATGTTATGTTTCGCTGCGAGAGCAATCAATATTCTGATGGTGGTCATCCGGGCTACTGGAGCATACGTGTTAAAGTAATCGATCCCCTGCTTCTGAGAAAACCCCTTTGCCACTAGCCTGGCCTTGAACTTGTCAATGGTTCCATCATCTTTCATCTTCTTCTTGAAGATCTACTTACATCCGATAGGTTTTGCTTCTTCAGGTAGATAAACCAACACCCAAGTGTTATTGGAGGAGATTGATTCAATTTTATTGTCTATCGCCTCCTTCCAGAAAATATCATCTCTAGTCTTTACGTCTTATCATAGGTAAACGGATCTGCTTCCACATGATAGGCGATGAAGTCATCTCCGAAGTTCTTCGGCCTCCTCGCTCGCTTCGACGACGGCTCAGCGAGTTCTGGTTCAATCGTTGTCTCCTCAGTAACAACTTCATATTGGACAACTGGCTCATAGAAGATCTCAGTCACCTTGGTACCTTTATCATTCTCCAGAATGTCCATTAGAATAATGTTCTTCTGCCTTACAAACCAGTCTTCAAAATATTCAGCATCGCAAGATTCGATGATATGATTTGACTCAATATCAAGAAATCTCCGAGCATCACTCTTCTCTGCATACCCCAAGAAGATCGTCTTCGTAGTCCTTGTCCTTAGCTTCTGAATCTTCAGATCTGGAAGCTTCACATAAGCCAAACACCCCCACACTCGAATGACATTCAATTAGGTCTGACTTTGAACCAGAGTTCATGAGGAGTTACGTCCGAATTTGCATACGGCACTCTATTTAGAATAAAAGTGGCCGTCAATGCAGATTTTCCCTAGTAGCATTTAGGAAGACCCGTAGTTAGCAGCATTGAGTTTATCATTTCTGTCAATATTCTGTTCTTCCTCTCCGCTACTCCGTTAGATGAGGAGAATATGAGCAGTAGTCTCGTTTATGATTCCATGTTATTTACAGAATGATGTAAATTCATGAGACCGATACTTTCTGCCTCGATCACTCCTTAGTTGTTGTCCAGTTTGTCGTTCAGCTTCGGCCCTGAACTCCTTAAAATTCTCAAACGCTTCGTCTTTAGACTTGGGCAAGTAGACGAACGTGTACTTTGAGAAGTCATCGATGAAGGTTATAAAATTCTTTATCCCGGCTTTTGTAGAGAATTGCTTGAAGTCACAGATATCAGAGTGCACCAACCACAGAAGATCTGTGCTTCAATAGACCCGATGAAAGGGTTTCCTTGTGATCTTTGTCTGAGCACATACTTCACACTTCTCTACCTTACCCCCACATTTGGAGATAAGTTCTATACTGGACATTTTGTTAATTCTTTTACAGTGAACATGTCCTAGCCTATTATGCTAGAACTCAAGAGAATAATCAGAATGAGCGATTGTATTAATTACATTTGACTGGTTTACAAGCTGAATTTTGAATATCCCTTCAGTTTGAAAAGCTTTTCTGAAGTATGTTCCCTTCTTGGACATCACCATCTGGCCAACATTGATGTCCATCCTCAAGCCTGCGTTGCCAAGCAGGCTTCCAGGGATCAGGTTCTTTGCAATCACCGGAACGTGGTTCACACATTGGTAGGCCAGAGTGTTCCCGGATGTGAGTTTCAGCTCCACGGTTCCGACCTCCAGAACATAAGCTTGGGCTTGGTTCGCCATGATAACTTTCTCAGAAGTTTGCTGGTATGTGACGAACCATTCCTTGTCAGAGCAGACATGACAGGTCGCACCACTGTCTATCCACCAGTCAGAGTCAGCCCCCATAGCTGTGACCTGAGCAATCATAGCAGCAATGTTAGAAACTATGAAAACCTTGCTAGGCTCACATTGCTCAGTTTGTTTGGGCTTGGATTTGCATTCACTCTTGTAGTGACCCTTATTACCACAGTTGAAGCAAGTCACGTGGGACTTGGACTTCTGTTGCTTGAACGAAGGACCCTTCACTTTCAGATTTGTGGAGTCCTTCATGTGATGAGAAGCCACCTGCTTCCCTTTGAACTCTCTTGTCTGCACAAGTTGGCCTTAGCCAGTTGTTTAGATAGAGAGTACATCTTCTGTTGAGATCGCATTTCATCCTCAACATGGATCTCTTGTAGAATATCTTCCAAGCTAATGTCCAGCTTCTTCTGTTGCTTTCTAGCATAGAAGTTGCTCCAACCAGCATAAAGTTTTGAGACTATCCCTCCAACGATAAACTTGTCGACGAGGGGCATCTTCTTATCATCTAACTTCTGGCACAACTTCAGGAATTCCTTTACTTGAGATAGCATCGCCATCTCGTCTTCGAAGAGCCACTTGTGGTACTTCTCGACGATAAATTTTTTGGACCTATTCTCATCATCTTCATATAGCTTACCCAAAGAATCCCAGATCTCTTTGGCCTTCACCTTCTTGGAATATGACTCTGCCAGAGAGTCTTCCATAAATTGATCAGCAGTTTACAGATGTTGTTTTCTCTCTTCCATTTGCTCTCATTGACGAGTGCAGCAGCAATAGCATCGGTAGTTCCTCCTTCTGGAATCGCCGGTTCATCCTCAATCAACACATGGTCTACGTCTACGAGTTGAAGATTAAGGGTGACCTTCCTATTCCAGATTTGGAAATATTTTTCGTCGAATTTCTTCAACTTGTTAAAGCTGGTATCGATGAGAGAAGCATGCGAGGTCTCCATCTACAAGGATCTTGCTTTAAGATTGTTAGTCCGGGGGCTTGATCCAAGATGGTAGACTCGATATCGAGATTAGAGGTTCAACGAACGTTTACCTTCTGATTATTCTCTAGATCCAAGAGGAACACTATAATATGAATCTGATTACAAAAGCAATAATAATTAGAAAGTAAATCTCACGTTCTTTCTCGCAATTGCAATTGCTGACGGACAGAATTGAGTTCAGAAAATAAATCTCACGTTCTTCCTTGCAATCGCGGTTGCAGACGGACAGAACTCAGTTACAACTCAGATGAAGGAGAAGAAAGAAGAAAGAAGAAGAAGAAAGGTTCTTGCTGGGGTGGTTAAGATCACCGTTGCTCAAAGCTGTAGGAACGAAATCGTAAAGCACAATACTCTAGAGGGGGGTGAATAGAGTTGGCAGCGGAATAATGCTAATTTAAAAATGTTAGCAGCAAGATCACAGAATAATAATCACAACTAAATAATGTAAAGGCAGAGATAAGAAAGCAAACGCAAAGACATCGATGTATACTGGTTTCCCTCTGTTAAAGACTAATCCAGTCGGTAGAACTCTTGCTACCAGTTGAATCCACTATTGGCAAAACCGCAAGTTTTCTTACGAAGTCCTTGCAACTTCTACAACGCGAGCTTTGATATGAAGAACTCGTCCAACTTCAATTGTGAAGAGGTATTCTTCTATCAAGCCTTCTGATTACAATCACTCAGAAACTTCTAGACTGCACCGTACTGGCAAATCGACTAGAGGATTGTAACTGGCTTGGGATCTGAAATTTGAAGCTCGAGAAAACTCTTTGGAAGACTGAAAGCTTTTTAAAAGAGAGAAGATTGAAAGTGAATGAGTGTGTTGAAATAATCGAAATCCTTCTCTATTTATAGGAATTCCAAAGACAGAATTCTGGCAGAATTCAGGCAAAATTTGGACAGAACTCGATGAGGGAATCTTGGTCAAATCCGCAACTGCAGGAGGACCAAGTTCCAGAGAATTCAAAAATCAAAATGGCCACTAACCGAACTCTGGCCGAACTCTGGCCGAGTTCTGTCAGGGTTAGGTTAGGTTTTTAAAAATAGTTTTTGGGGATTTTTGAAAACCTTTTTTGAAGCTTTTGTTAATATGAATGTTTTTCAAAACTAAGGATATTTTAAAAATATTTTGAAATCATTTTGGAATAGCCTATTTGCCAGTACGACTCGGTGTACAACGTATTCCTAGACTCAATAAAATGAAAAATGCATTGCTCAAAGAAATACAGACTCGAACAGGCAAACATTACTTCGGTCTTGAACGGAGTAGATAGCTGTTCTTGATCATGTCCAAGAGTCCGAGATATCCTGACTAGCTTCATATATCCAGACAGAGTTTGATCAATTATTAAAATCAGTTTGACCATATGACCAATGGGCCAACAATCTCTCCCATTTTGATAATTGACAAACTATGAATGATATAACATTTTTGCTTAGAATAAAAATAAAAAATAGTAAAATTGTTCATATTCCTGCATTTTCTCAAAAAGAATGTTAGATCCTTTATTTTTCTCCCCCGTTGTCACTTAGCAAAATAATTGCAAAAGAGAAAAACTCCCCCGCAATTAATGCATAAATAACAAACAATAAAGAAACACAAAAAAATAATCATGAGAAATGATAGAAATAGTAAGAAAAATAGAATGTCATGATAGGCATGTATTTGTCTCAGGCAGTTAATAACAGATAATTATTTCACAGGCAGTTTATAATAAATAAGCAGATAAAGATGCTATAAATAAGTAAATAAACTGATGTGAAACATAAACTACACATCTCATAAAGATAAAAAGATGTCCAAGAGACATAAAAAAAATATCCAGTACAAGTCCTCAAAAGAAATACTGATAATAAAGTCTAAAGACTTGGAATATTGGAGCATTTCCAAGTATACAGTAGATAACATCTAAGTCTCAAAAATCATGTAATATATCACAACTCCTCCTCCTCCTCATCATTATCAGCATGACCGGCATGACCAGAAGGACCAGCTGCAGCTGCAGAGGTACCAGCTCCAGAAGGGTAAGGAGAAGCGCCAGTATAAAACTTAACGACATAGTCTCGAGGAGCACGGTCAGAACGGTACCAATCATATGCGTTATCGGGCTGAAAGTAGGCATGAACAGCCTCATCCTCACAGCGGTAACAGAGAAGGCTGGATCTCTAGGAATAGAACTGGCAGAATGTCCAGTCTGGGCGAATCGGAGATCAGCGAGAGAATTTGCTATCGCCTGATAATGAGTGACATCGCGAAACTCACGCTCGCGAGCCATATCCGTCATCGAGACGTGCAAATCCGAAAGGTGCTGGTGTATGCCCTCAAAGGTCATGGCATACTGCTGAGTAGGTGGAGGAGGTGGAGCAGTAGGAGGAACAGTAGGAGGAGCAGCAGCAGTCATACTACGACGAGATAATTTCAGAAACTTAGGCTCAGGGTCTTGAGTACAAGTTGACAAACCAATATCGAAACGCTGGAAGATGCGTGGGAGAATTATCGCATAAGAGAGATTTCTATCTCTTGCACGACAACGTCCCATTATCTTGATAATGGTCTTAGGGGCAGAAAATGGAATCCCCTTAAAAATATGATACATAGCAGATAATTCAAGAGATGTCACATCATCCTTTGAAGTAGATTTTGGAAGGATAGTGGAGTAGATGATGCGGTACAATTCATAATTAAACAAGTGCAAGTTGTTTGCCTTGAACTTTCCAGAGCGAACTCGATCAGGTGCACAGAGTTCCGCTTTGAAACTAGTAAGTGTCGTGCCGTCAGGAAATTCAAATTCAGTGATATCAACAAGCGGTTCACCTTCGTTGGGAATACCAAGGATTTTCGCTAAGAGAACATCATTGAAATTGATATATAATCTGCCAACACGAGCACTTACGTCAAACGTGTTTAATATGATATTGCAGTAGAATAGTCTAATAGCATTAGTTGCTACTGGAAAATAAAGTTTAACAAAATATTGTAACCCTAATGCCTCAAAATAAGGGCGGTATTCTGGAAACACAGTCCATTTGATAGGAGCGCCTGTGCATATGGATCGCATGGAATAGTCTCCATACCACAGTAGGGCTTGATCTAGGGTTTGAAAATAAAATCTATCGAACGTGCCATCGCTAGATTGGACTGGCAAAAAGAGGGAATCCGTGGGTGGATTCAAAGATGAACCTTCCTCACTAGGATTGGTCGTCTTCTTCCTCTTGAAGGGGTTAAATCCCTTAGGTGCCATTGTACAATAAAGTAAAATGCACGAAATTGAAAGGAGGAGAAATATGAAGTTATACCTCCCGAGATTCAAATATGTTGTAGAGAACAACGAACTTCGCACGAATCCAAGATTTGGATGTATTTTACCACGTAGATTGGGAGAGAAGGAGTGGTGAAGAACTAGGGTTTTAGAGCTTTTCGCGTGGCTGTTGTGCTATGATGGTGGATTTTAGAAGCAATGAAGAAGAAAGGCTCTCGGGTTCTGGTTATATAACCTAATACCTTCAACCGAACTCGGGCCGAATTCGGTCCGAAGTCTGGCCGAATTCGCCTGGGGTTAGTTTGGAACACTTTCTTTTTCATTGGCTCATTTCAAATGTTTAATTCAAAGATTAGTAATTTCAACCTTCAATTAATATAATTAATATTATTTTATAAATTAAATTTCGTTACACAGCGACTGTTTCAGATTAGCTGTAGGTGTACTGTCCCAGCTGGCGGAGGTTCACCGGAAAACTCTTAAATACCGCTTCGCTTCAACCGTAGTTGTGGTGACAGACAGACTCTTTATTGGCTTGTCTCTAACAAGGTTTTTGCATATTGAAATAAAATTATAAAATAAAATTAATTAACATTATTGACGTCCAAAATTCTTAATTCTCGACGTAAATAATTGAAACGATCTTCTGCTAGAGGTTTTATGAAAATATCAGCTAATTGATTCTCAGTATCTATGTACACAAGGTCAATATCTCCATTTTGATGATGATCTCTAAGAAAATGATGTCGGATCTCGATATGCTTAGTACGAAAATGACATACTGGATTCTTAGTCAAATTAATAGTGCTCGTGTTATCACAGAAAATGGGAATGTGTGTGTAAAATAAATCATAGTCTTCTAAGGTTTGTTTCATCCACAAAATTTGAGCACAACAACGTCCTGCGGTGATATACTCAGCCTCTGTTGTTGATAGGGATACAGAATTTTGCTTTTTACTAAACCATGAGACCAAAGCCTTGCCTAAGAAATAACATGTGCCGCTGGTACTTTTTCTATCAACTTTGCATCCAGCAAAATCTGCATCCAAGTAACCAATAAGGTCAAAGGACTTAGTTTTGGGATACCATAAGCCAACAGAAGAAGTTCCCTTAAGGTATCGAAAGATACGCTTAACTGCGCACAGATGTGATTTATTTGGATTAGCTTGAAAACGAGCACACAGACAACACTAAACATAATATCTGGACGACTAGCAGCTAAATAAAGTAAACTACCGATCATACCTCGATACTTACGTGTGTCGACTGGCTTGCCTTGTTCATCAATATCAAGCTTTGTTGAAGTTGCCATCGGAGTGCCAATAGGTTTGACATTATCCAGATCAAACTTCTTTAGCAAATCTTTTGTGTACTTGGCTTGATTTATGAATGTCCCATTGTCAGTTTGTTTCATTTGCAGTTCGAGAAAGAATTTTAGCTCTCCCATCATGCTCATCTCAAACTCATTCTGCATACACTTAGAGAATTCTTGACACAGAGATTCATCAGTAGATTCAAATATAATATCATCAACATAGACTTGTATTAAGAGAAGCTTGCCATTAAAAGACTTAATAAAAAGTGTAGTGTCAACCTTGCCTTTTGAAAACCATTGTCAAGTAGGAAAGAGCTTAGACGATCATACCAAGCACGAGGAGCTTGTTTTAAACCGTACAAAGCTTTCTTCAACTTGAAAACATGATCAGGGTTTTTAAAATCTATAAAACCTGGAGGTTGTGCTACAAAAACTTCTTCTTTTATAAAACCATTTAAAAATGTACTCTTGACATCCATTTGAAATAATTTGAAATTATAAAAATATGCAAATGCACATAACATGCAAATGGATTCTAATCTCGCAACTGGGGCATAAGTCTCATCGTAGTCGATACCTTCTTCCTGATTGTATCCTTGAGCTACGAGTCGAGCCTTATTACGAGTCACTAAACCATTTTCATTCAGTTTTTATTCGGAATACCCAACGGGTGCCAATGACCGGATGATCAATAGGCTTGGGAACAAGTTCCCAAACTTGATTCCGTTTAAATTGGTTTAATTCCTCTTGCATAGCATCTATCCAAAAACTATCACTACATGCTTCATCAATAGTTTTGGGTTCTAGCTGTGAAATGAATGCAACACTAGAAACAATATCTCTACTGGATGTACGAGTACTTACACCTTTGGTAATATCACCAATTACCAAATCCTTTGGATGATCAGCCGTAAATTTCAATCGTTTCGGCAGCTCTGAAGGTAGCTGGTTCCTGGATCTTCTCTAGGAGGATCAGCTAGTGCCGAGCTTGGTTGAGAATCAGCTATTGTTGAGCTTGGTACAGTTAAATCTTCGTCATTGTCATCGATAGTCATTTGATTCAGTTCATCAAAAGTGACGTTGATTGACTCTTCGATGGTCATGGTTCGTTTGTTGAAGACTCTGTATCCTTTGCTCTTGGCCGTATAACCTAAAAATATACCTTCATCGGCCTTTTTGTCAAACTTTTCTAAGTTGTCTTTTGTATTAAGAATAAAGCATTTACAACCAAATATTCTAAAATATGAAACTGATGGAATTCCATCAAACCATAACTCAAATGGAGTCTTCTTCGATTTTGGTCGAATTAGAACTCTATTGAGAATAAAACAAGCTGTATTGACAGCTTCAGCCCAGAAATATTTGGGTAGACTAAACTGGTTTAACATTACTCTGGCCATCTCGGATAGAGTTCTGTTCTTACGTTCCATAACTCCATTTTGATGTGGAGTCCTAGGGCAGGAGAACTCGTATACAAAATCGTGTGTGTCACAAAATTGCTCAAACTCTGCATTTCGAATTCGCCACCATGATCGCTTCTAATACGAGTGATCATGTAACCTTTTTTATTCTGTACTTTCTTGCAAAAGGCGACAAATTCGGACAATGCATCATTCTTGCATGTCAAGAAGTATACCCACGTGTATCTAGAGTAATCATCTACAATTATAAAAGCATAAAGCTTACCTCCAAGGCTAGCAACTCTGCTAGGACCAAATAAGTCCATAGGTAGCAATTGTAGAGGTCTAGTAATACATACTGCGTTTACTGACTTGAATGTGGATCTGGTAGCTTTGTTCTTTTCACATTGGCTGCATACCGAATCCTTCTTGAATGTTATGTCCGGTAAACCGCGTACTAGCTTCTTCGTGGATAATCTTGAGATTGTGTCCATATTTGTATGACCGAGTCTCATATGCCACAGATGACTCTTATCACTTTAGCCATTAAGCATCTACCTAAAATGTTAGTTTCTTCCAACAAATAGAAAACATATATGTTGTCTTCCCTGATACCTTCAAAGATAGTACTACCAGTTAAGCTATCAACTATAGTACATTTGTCTTTGCCAAAGTTGATGCCATAACCATGATCAGCTAGATGACTTACGCTGATTAGATTATGTTTCAACTCGGTAACCAGACAGACATCCTTAATCATAGAATAGGGAGACTTACCAACATCACCGATACCAATGATATACCCTTTCAAGTTATTACCGAAGGAGACATAGCCTTCCTTCTTCTTCTTCGACAGTGTTGCAAATAATGTAGCGTCACCGGTCATATGCCGTGAATAACTGCTGTCGAGGATCCATTTGCTTTTAGCATGTGAAAGGTGTTCCACCTACAAAACAGTTTGCAGATGAAACTTTTGGTACCCATTTCTTGTAGGGTCCTGAAATGTTAGCCTTTGGTACCTATGCATAAATATTTAAATCAACAAGCTTTCTGATTCTACATGCAAAAAAAAGATGACCAATATGGCCACAATAATGACATTGTGCATGTTTAGTATTGAAAGCTGAGTGATGTGCACGGTTGGTAAGTTTAGGTTTTCTAGTATAGAAGAAAGCATACCTATAATCCTGTTTGGGTTTAACCTTTTGGGGTAAAGGTTTGATAGGGTTAGGTCTGACAGTGTTTGGCTTAGGAATGTTTCGATTTTTTGGTAAGTGACACGTGTTAGGTTAGGAAGCAGCAGTCTCAGGCTGTTTTCCTAACCTAATTTCCAACCTTTTGGAAGTGTCATATAACTTAGTATAATCAGAAGTGAGTGGTTCCATTCTGACTTGTGCAGATTGAAGACTTTTCTTCTCTTTAGAAAGATCTTCTCTCAATTGGTCTATAATCTTGTCTTTCTCTTCGGATGACTGTTTAGTCTCGTGTAATAAGAGCTTATAGAGAAAAGCTCACCAGACTCACTAACATTAGCTCTAACCTCAGCTAGTAGGTCGGTAAGTCTTCCTATTTCTCCTTTGTACTCTTTGAGTACCTTCTTAGCGGTCTGATATTTACTACGCAGTTTCCTGTAGTCAAGCTATCAGGTCACTGAAGGCATCTCCTAATTGCTCAAAGGTAAAGTCATCATATGTTTCTACAGGTTCAGTAGGTACCTGATCGATTGCCATGAAAGCATATGTTTGCAGCGTCCTCTGAATGTTCATCTTCGGAGTCGCTAGCTTCACTCTCATGCCATATGCTGGTGTTGGCATATCTCCGAGATGTTGATCTCTTCAGGTTCCCTTTTTCATACCTGTTGCTCTTCTTGCTTGATGATGAGTTGTAGGACAATCCTTCTTCATGTGTCCCTTCTTCTTGCAACCATAGCAGACAGCATCATCTTGATACCAGTTGTTGCTGCTATTGTTTCTTTGGCTTTCTTCTCATATCTCATGAATCTTTCAAATTCTTGCTAGGAGTGCTTGATCTTCAGCATCAGATTTACTGTTGTCTGAATCACCTTCAGCAGCTTTTCTGTGCTGAGCCTTGAAGGCGATCGTCTTCTTCTTTGGTGCAGGCTCTTCAAAATCTTGTAGCTCCAGTTCATGAGTGAGTAGCTTACCCATGAGTAATTCGAGGGACATAGTTGTGAGGTCGTTCCCTTCAATGCAGTAGCCTTTGGAATCCAGTTCTTTGTAAGTGCTCGCAGGAGTTTGCGAATCTTTTCATGGTTACTGTAATCTTTGCCTAGGGAGGACAAAGGATTTACAATATCCAAGAATCTTTCGAACATCTGAGTAACTGTTTCGTTGGGCTTCATCTTGAACACCTCATACTCTTGAGTAAGTCTGCTGACTTTTGATTCTTTGACTTGAGTCGTGCCTTCATGTGTGACTTCAAGAAGCTTCCATACTTCATTAGCAGTTGTGCAGATAGATACCCTGTTAAATTCAGTTCTGTCTAAAGTACAAAATAAAGCGTTAATAGCACATGCGTCAAGACTGACCTTTTTCTTTTCTTTCTATGTATATCTGTTATGGGGTTTTTCAACTAAAACTCCATCAACATTTATACGAGGTGGCTTTTGATAGCCATTAATAACAATAGACCATAAATCAAAGTCAAGTGATTTCAAGAAGAAACTCATCCGTGTTTTTCAATAGGTATAGTTCGTACCATCAATCAGTGGAGGTCTGTTTGTGGCCTGGCCTTCACTTGTGAGTTTCACAGTTGCCATGTGTTGTGCTGTGATCTATATAATAATTAATTAAATGAATAAATAATTGCAATGTTACCTTGCTTTACCTGTAACACCCGCTCTGATACCAATTGTAGGAACGAAATCGTAAAACACAATACTCTAGAGGGGGGGTAAATAGAGTTGGCAGCGGAATAATGCTAATTTAAAAATGTTAGCAGCAAGATCACAGAATAATAATCACAACTAAATAATGTAAAGGCAGAGACAAGAAAGCAAACGCAAAGACAGCGATGTATACTGGTTTTTCCTCTGTTAAGGACTAATCCAGTCGGTAGAACTCTTTCTACCAGTTGAATCCACTATTGACAAAACCGCAAGTTTTCTTATGAAGTCCTTGCAACTTCTACAACGCGAGCTTTGATACGAAGAACTCGTTCGACTACAATTGTGAAGAGGTATTCTTCTAGCAAGCCTTCTGATTACAATCACTCAGAAACTTCTAGACCGCACCGCACTGGCAAATCGACTAGAGGATTGTAACTGGCTTGGGATCTGAAATTTGAAGCTCGAGAAAACTCTTTGGAAGACTAAAAGCTTTTTAGAAGGGAGAAGATTGAAAGTGAATGAGTGTGTTGAAATGATCGAAATTCTTCTCTATTTATAGGAATTCCAAAGACAGAATTCTGGCAGAATTCGGGCAGAATTCGGGCAGAACTCGATAAGGATATCTCGGTCAAATCCGCAACTGCAGGAGGACCAAGTTTCAGAGAATTCAAAAATCAAAACGGCCACTAACCGAACTCTGGCCGAGTTCTGTCAGGGTTAGATTAGGTTTTTAAAAATAGTTTTTGGGGATTTTTGAAAACTTTTTTGAAAACCTTTTTTGATGCTTTTGTTAACATGAATGTTTTTCAAAACTAAGGATATTTTAAAAACATTTTGAAATCATTTTGGAATAGCCTATTTGCCAGTACGACTCGGTGTACAATGTATTCTTAGACTCAATAAAATAAAAAATACATTGCTCAAAGAAATACAGACTCGAACAGGCACACATTGCTTCGGTCTTGAACTGAGTATATAGCTGTTCTTGATCATGTCCAAGAGTCCAAGATATCCTGACTAGCTTCATATATCCAGACAAAGTCTGATCAATTATTAAAATCAGTTTGACCATATGACCAATGGGCCAACAAAAGTAAGATTCGCCGCACCACGATCTGCTTCCAGGAACCAGCAAGTTCACTAAAAACTTCTGGAACGCTCGTAAGTCAATATTTGATACTTGAACGGGCTTTCTGGAATTTACATACTCCCTTAACTCTCTTCTTGGTGCATCTTTCAAAGGAGGCCAAGGGGCTCTATTTATAGAGTGGAGTTGAGACATCACCTCTTCTCCTATCCGATGTGAGACTAAAATACCAATAATCAAAAATAGAGTTTGATATTTTAAATCATCCCATAATCAGCATAGTAGTGTGCCAGTCCACGCCTACCCCCCGAAAATTCCTGTGCATGCACGAGACAACCTGGAGTCCGTGTCCGAGTCCGAGTCTGAACAACAAAAATTAACATACGTCCTTGTTGGAATTAATCCTTTTTTCCTTCTAGGAAAATACTCCCACATGACACACAATTGTGCCCCACCACACCTTATGTGCACACCTCAACACAAGCAATGCATTATATTGAGATACTCACCATTTGGTGTAGCCGATGTGGAACTATCTTTCCTAGTCCAAAGACAAAAACACCAACATGATACGAAGTAGGCAAGAAAGAAAATGGGGTAAGAAATCCATGATGTAAAGAAGGTAGACTTGAATGACAGTGATAATAAAGGAACTTGAGATGAGATATGTTAGCGGAATATCCTAGTTGGCTGGATAAACAAGGTAATTATTTGGCCTTGTCCGATTTCAAATCAGTCTCTTGATCTTGAGGGAATATTCCTTCAGGATACTAGTTGCGAATTGGTAGGGATTTATATGAGTGTAGATCATAATGTCATAATTATTCGAGGACAGATCCTATTAAGAAATTATCGTGCATAGTTGTAATGCTTATTGACAGTATATATTTAAGGACATAGTGATCTATAGGTTTGCTATATAGGGAGGGAATAAGACTCTTGGGATTAAAATCGGTAGCTTAAAGACTTATTGATATAATCATAGTGACATCACAATATAAATTACTTGAGGTTGAATAATAGACTTACGAGGACGAGCTTTTTATGCTGAGTGGAATATAAATCCCCTTTCCGAGTAGGGTTAGAGGATCCCAATGTCAATGTACTAACTGTTGGTGTTTTTGCCTTTGGACTAGAAAAGATAGTCCCACATCGGCTACACCAAATGGTGAGTATCTCAATATAATGCATTGCTTGTGTTGAGGTGTGCATATGAGGTGTAGTGGGGCACAAGTTTGTGCCATGTAGAAGTATTTTCCTAGAAGGAAAAAGGATTAAATCCAACAAGGATGCAAGTTGATTTTTGTTGTGCGGACTCGGACTCGGACGCGGACTCCAGGATGTCTCGTGCATGCACGGGAGTGTTCGGGGGGTAGGCGTGGACTGGCACACTTCTATGCTGATTATGGGATGATCTAAAATATCAAACTCTATTTTTGAGTATTGGTATTTTAGTCCCACATCGGATAGGAGAAGAGGTAAAGTCTCAACTCCACTCTATAAATAGAGCCCGTGGGCCTCCTTTGAAAGATGCACCAAGAAGAGAGTTGAGGGAGTCTGTTAAGTCCAGGAAGCCCGTTCAAGTCTCAAATATTGACTTACGAGCGTTCCAGAAGTTCTTCGTGAACTTGCTAGTTCCTGGAAGCTGTTCGTGCTCGTGTGGGACGAATAAATCTTTGAGCAACGGTGGTTCATTTACCCCAGCATCTCATTCTCGCCTGTCATCGCTGCTGTTGCCTTTTACAGTAACTTCTTTTTAGAAGCTCTACTGCCGATAGTTGCTGCCTTTTACAGTAACTTCTTTTTAGAAGCTCTACTGTCGATAGTTGCTTGCACAAAGTCGCTTTAGATTTTTTGTGTATTACGTAGAATCTTTTTAGATCCTCGTAATTCAAAATCCTCCAGGATCTCTGTTGCACATCTTCTTTAAGGTGCTGCATTTGAAACGTTGTGTGTACAATTGTTTCAGTTTCAGAATTTTCCATCAAAAATTGTGCCTCGGCACTAACAATCTCAAAGCCTTATTGAGAAGATGGATAATTCTCGTACTTCGCTCATCGATACCGGCTTTAATAAGTTGGAGAAATTCGATGGCGAACACTTCCAGATATGGAGACGAAAGGTCACTTTAAATCTTCAACTCGTGAATGTTGATCACGTTCGGTAAGAAGAAGAACCGATCGTTCCAACCACTGGATCTGCTGCGGCTGTGGCCACAGTTACGACCAAGCAAGCGAAGTGGAAGAGAGAAAACAGTATATGCAAACTACTGATACTCAATTCTATGGAAGACTCTCTAGCAGAGTCCTACTCCAAGAAGACATCTGCCAAAGAGATATGGGACTCCTTGGGAAAGCTCTATGAAGATGACGAGAACCGGTCCAAGATCTTTATGGTAGAAAAATATCACAAGTGGACCTTCGAAGACGAGAAGGCGATGCTGCCCCAAGTGAAGGAGTTTCTGAAGTTGCGTCAAAAACTAGAAGACGAGAACATGCCCATCGTCGACAATTTTTGTTGGAGGGATCGTCGCGAAACTTCCTACAGAATGAAGCAACTTCTATACAAGGATGCATCGAAAGAAGATGGAAATTAGCTTAGAAGATTTCTTGCAAGAGATCCATGTTGAGGACGAGATGCGCTCTCAACAGAAGATGGATACTCTGTCCAAACAATTGACGAAGGCAAATCTGGTCCAAACCAGAGAGTACCAGGGGAAGCAGGCTGCTTCTCATCGCAAAAAGAAGGACTTCACGAATCTGAAAGTGAAGGGTCCTGCTTTCAAGCAGCAGAAGTCCAAGTCCCATGTGACTTGCTTCAATTGTGGCAAGAAGGGCCACTATAAATCCGAATGCAAGTCCAAGCCCAAAGAACAAGGTGAGCCTAGTAAGGTTTCTATGATTACTAATCTAGTTGCCATGATAGCACATGTGGCAACTGTGGGGGCTGACTTGGACTGGTGGATAGACACTGGTACGACCTGCCATGTCTGTTCAGACAAAGACTGGTTCGTCTCTTATGAGCTAACTTCAGAAAAGGTCATAATGGCAAACCAGGCACAAGCTGAAGTACTGGGAATCGGGACGGTGGAGCTGAAACTCATATCAGGGAACACTCTGACGCTTCAAGGTGTGAAGCATGTTCCAGTAATTGCTAAGAACCTGATCTCTGGAAGTCTGCTCTGCAACGCAGGCTTGAGGATGGACATCAATGCTGGCCAGTTGGTGATGTCCAAGAAGGGTACATTCTTCGGGAAAGCTTTCCAAACTGAAGGAATGTACAAGATTCAGCTTGTTGTAACCCAGCATGATAATATAAATGCAATCACTTTTTCTGATTATTCTCTTGAGTTGTGGCATAATAGACTAGAACATGTTCATTGTAAAAGGATTAACAAAATGTCTAGTCTAGGACTTATCTCCAAGTGTGGGGGTAAGGTAGAGAAATGCGAAGTATGTGCTCAGACGAAAATCACAAGGAAACCCTTTCACAGGGTCCATCGAAGCAAATATCTTCTTGAGTTGGTTTACTCAGATATCTGTGACTTCAAACAATTCTCTACAAAGGCCAGGATGAAGTATTTCATTACTTTCATCGATGACTTCTCAAAGTATGCTTTCGTCTACTTGCTCAAGTCTAAAGACGAAGCATTCGAGAAGTTCAAGGAGTTTAGGGCCGACGCTGAGCGGCAAACTGGACAACAACTCAAGAGGTTAAGGAGTGATCGAGGCGGGGAGTATCGATCTCATCATTCTGTAAAGAACATGGAATCATCAATGAGACAACGGCTCCGTACTCTCCTCAATCCAACGGAGTAGCAGAAAGGAAGAACAGAACGTTGACAGAGATGATAAACTCCATGCTGTTGACTGCGGGTCTTCTAAAGTGTTACTGGGGAGAAGGTGCACTAACGGCAACGTTCATTCTGAACAGAGTGCCATATGCAACTTCCGACATAACTCCTCATGAACTCTGGTTCAAAGTCAGACCTAACTTGAATGTCATTCGAGTGTGGGGGTGTCTGGCTTATGTGAAGCTCCCGGATCTGAAGATTCAGAAGCTGGGGACAAGGACTAGGAAGGCGATCTTCTTGGGGTATGCCGAGAAGAGTGATGCTCGGAGATTCCTTGATATCGAGTCAAACCATATCATCGAATCTTGCAATACTGAATACTTTGAAGACAAGTTTGCAAAATACAAGAATATTGTTCTCGCGGATCTTTCGGAGAATGATGAGGGTACAAAGCATACAGAAGTCTTTAATGAACCAGTAGTCCAAGATGAAGCTGTCGTCAAGGAGACACCAGCTAAACCAGAACTCGCTGAGCCGTCAACTAAGCGAACGAGGAGGCCGAAAGACTTCGGAGATGACTTCGTCACCTATCATGTGGAAGCAGATCCGCTTACCTATGATGAGGCGATGAAGACCAGAGATGCTGTATTCTAGAAGAAGGAGATAGACAACAAGATTGACTCAATCACCTCCAACAACACATGGGTATTGGTTGACCTGCCAGAAGGAGCAAGACCCATCGGATGCAAATGGATCTTCAAGAAGAAGATGAAAGCAGATGGAACTATTGACAAGTTCAAGGCCAGGCTAGTAGCCAAGGGGTTTGCTCAGAAGCAGGGGATCGACTACTTTGACACTTATGCTCCAGTAGCTCGGATGACAACCATCAGATTGTTAATTGCTCTAGCAGCAATACACAAGCTGGTGATACATCAGATGGATGTGAAAACGGCATTCCTTAATGGCGAGCTGACCGAAGAGATCTACATGCAACAACCAGAAGGTTTTGTCATCAGAGGTCTGGAAGACAAAGTCTGCAAGTTGATGAAGTCTCTGTATAGTTTGAAACAAGCTTCCAAAATGTGGCATGAGAAGTTTGACAAGGTGATAAGGTCAAATGGCTACAGGGTCAGTGAAACAAACAAGTGTGTCTATATGAAGTTTGCTGACGGAAGAGGAGTAATCGTATGTCTTTACGTGGACGACATGCTAATCCTAGGTACGGATTTAAGCTGCGTCACAGAGACAAAGAAATTCCTCTCGACCAAGTTCAGTATGAAGGACTTGGGGGATGCCGACGTAATCTTGGGGCTCAAGATCATCCGGACAGGCACTGGAATAGCGCTGTCACAATCTTATTATATTGAGAAGATGCGCACTAGCTACGGGTATCAAGATCTTCCTTTTATTGATACACCGTACCGGAGTGATCAGAAGCTGGAGCCAAATTCGAGGGAAAGCGTCAGGCAGTTTGAGTACGCTAGCTTCATCGGAAGCTTGATGTACGCTACTACTGTCACAAGGCCTGACATAGCTTTTGCAGTGGGAATGCTGAGTCGGTTCACTAGCATTCCAGGCATTGAGCACTGGAAAGCTGTGAAGCGTGTTATGAGATATCTCAAGAAAACTCAGACATATGCACTTTTCTACAGCGGAGATCCGTCAGTAGTGGAAGGCTTCAGTGATTCTAGTTGGTGTTCAGATATGGAGAGCGAGTATTCCACAGGTGGATTCGTATTCGCCATGGGCGGAGCTTCTATATCGTGGAAGTCGAAGATGCAGACTATGTTATCTTGCTCCTCTATGGAATCTGAATTCTTTGTATTGGATGCTGCTGCAGATGAAGCAGAGTGGCTTCGGGAGCTCATGTATGATCTTCCGGTGGTTGGGGCTCAGATACCGGCAATACCGATATATTGTGACAACTAGGCGGCAGCAGCAGTGGCATCAAATGAACTCTTCAACGGGAAGAAGAGAACGGTGCGGTTGAAGCACAGAGCAGTACACGATCTTATCAAGAGAGGTGTTATTGCAGTGATTGATGTTCGGAGTCAGAAGAACCTGGCGAATCTGTTCACCAAGGGCCTTAAGCGCCAGCTGGTCGATGACACAGCTTGATGGGCTTGAAGGCATTCTGATATTGTGTTATTACATTCCTACCATAAAGTTTTATGCTATTAGTTCAAAGAGAAATCTACTAGGCATCTAGCTTTTGGTTCAAGGGAGGACTAGTAACCAGAAGAATATCAGGAACGGTGTGTACTTGTCCTATGTGACATGGAGAGGTTACGGACCTACAACCACTATTGTCTACTGTTATTTTCTGCAGAAAACGGATCCTGTGGGAAGGTTGGCTTAAATGCCTTAATGAGTTCTCAGGCAGAGTGAATGCCTGGAGTGCTTTACAGGAAGCACGGTAGCGCAGCACTACAAGGAGTGTAACTCCATGCTACAGTGGGGTAACTCCACCATGAGGTTCCCAGGTAGGGGTAATGCCTCGGCTTTGGAAGCCAAGTCACAGCGGAGTAGCACCGCAAATAGGCAGGTAGCCTAATATTGTATGATAATCGTAATAAAGAGAGGTAGACAGCACTACAAAGAGGACGATGTCCTCATGTTACAGTAGCATGACACCACGAAGAGGTTCCAGGTAGGGTAAAGCCTCGGCTTTGCGTGCCATATCATAGCGGCGTAACACTGCACGGAAGCGCAAGGCTTCATGCTGGATAGTTTGGCACTACAAAGAGGCCTGTGACCTCATGCTACAGTAGTATGACACTACGATGAGGTACCCAGGTGGGGTAAAGCCTCGACTTTAAGCCATGTCATAGCGGCATAGCACCGCAAAGAAGCGCAATGCTTCATGCCATGACTCTTTATAAAGAACTCACCTATAGTGTATGGACAGAGATATCAGGCCGTCTCTTGAGGGTAAACTTGTAGACGTCCAAAAATTATACACTGAAACCAGGCTGGCACAAGGTCTTCAATGTGCAGCCAGAAGCACAGTTGATGTCATTATGTGAGTAGGAAGAATTGCAGTTATGGTGCAGAATTCAAGGCTTAGTCCATTCTTGTATCATGTTGTTATTTAACCTATGCGGAAAGATTCAAGTCGTAGCGACATCTCTCCTAATGCATGATGGACAGTCACTGTGGGGAAAGCTCAACCCATATATTGAGATATGTGGGAGATTGTTGGTATTTTTGCCTTTGGACTAGAAAAGATAGTCCCACATCGGCTACACCAAATGGTGAGTATCTCAATATAATGCATTGCTTGTGTTGAGGTGTGCATATGAGGTGTAGTGGGGCACAAGTTTGTGCATGTGGAAGTATTTTCCTAGAAGAAAAAAGGATTAAATCCAACAAGGATGCAAGTTGATTTTTATTGTGCGGACTCGGACTCGGACTCCAGGATGTCTCGTACATGTACGGGAGTGTTCGGGGGGTAGGCGTGGACTGGCACACTTCTATGCTGATTGCGGGATGATCTAAAATATCAAACTTTATTTTTGAGTATTGGTATTTTAGTCCCACATCGGATAGGAGAAGAGGTGAAGTCTCAACTCCACTCTATAAATGGAGCCCCTTGGCCTCCTTTTAATGATGCACCAAGAAGAGAGTTGAGTGAGTCTGTTAAGTCCAGGAAGCCCGTTCAAGTCTCAAATATTGACTTACGAGCGTTCCAGAAGTTCTTCGTGAACTTGCTGGTTCCTGGAAGCTGTTCGTGCTCGTGTGGGGCGAATAAAGCTTTGAGCAACGGTGGTTCATTCACCCCAGCATCTCATTCTCGCCTGTCATCGCTGCTGTTGCCTTTTACAGTAACTTCTTTTTAGAAGCTCTACTGCCGATAGTTGCTGCCTTTTACAGTAACTTCTTTTTAGAAGCTCTACTGCCGATAGTTGCTTGCACAAAGTCTCTTTAGATTTTTTGTGTATTATGTAGAATCTTTTTAGATCCTCGTAATTCAGAATCCTCCAGGATCTCTGTTGCACATCTTCTTTAAGGTGCTGCATTTGAAACGTTGTGTGTACAATTGTTTCAGTTTCAGAATTTTCTATCGAAAATTGTGCCTAGGCAATAACACTAACTAACGGGTTAATGGAACAATATAGGTTAGTACTTTTAAAAACAAAATGGTGACTACCTATGATGACAGGAAGACTGACACTAAGTTAGGCAAGCAAAATAAACATTTTTTTACACTCAGGGTTAAAAGAATCAAGTGGTTAGACGGAGTACACTCCCATACGAGATAATTTTGTGGTAATATTATTAATGTGCATTTGATGAGTGTAGCATAGTCAATAGTCGATAGGAATCCTCATGGGCTGGGTGTTCATAGTAAGTTGGAGAGGTATGATAACCAAAATGGAATTTGATTAATGTTACCCTTGACGAATCAATGAGAATCAAGTAATCGGTAGAGTTTTCTTATCTTATTTCTTAGAACATTAGAGTATGACTTAAGAGGCAGACGGTGAAACAAAGTGAATTTTGTGCTAATGTGGAACATTGAGAACTTTCAAGGCCACAAGGAAAGACTGGCGTTACAAAAGGGGGAGGGGGCATGAGAAGGGGTTTATTAGGTGAAGTTATAGTGATTTCAAAATTTTGACCTATGAAATTTCGAGGACGAAATTTTCTAAGGTGGGTGCATTTTAATGAATATTTGGAAAGTAGGAATCATTATATATTGTATCCTTGTTTTGGGGATTTCCAATTCGATTTATTTAGAGAAGTTTTATAAATTCAAAATTTTATCTCAAGAGAATAATTTCATATTAATACTACATCGTGTCCTTTTTATTATTTATTAACAAGGTATCATTTCTCAAACTAGGTTATTTATTTTCCTTAACTCCTGTAGATGAGCTATATTAAATATTAAATTGTCAAACTAATTAAAATTCTACTTTTTTAGTTTTCATTGAACCAAATTATCTAGCCAATCCCTATACATTCTTCCCGTCAACCCAACTTAAATTTAGATTGTTTGTAGGCCCAAGCCTAAGGCCAACTCCTATTCCTCCTATCTAAAAGAAACCATAAGCCAAAACTCACCTAACGCAAACCCACTCACTGCTTATATAACTAACCTGCTACCATTGTAGCAAGAGAAAAACCCTACATGTTTTCCTTGTTTACTTCCGTCGCCACCTTGCTCAAAATCCTACCAACAACTCCTTTCATTCCACATTTTCATCCTCCCCACCTGCGACAGCATGAACGCCGAGCTGAACTGCCATGTCTCATCGTCGACCCCATGCAAGCCCAACCACCATCCCGTCCATCACCCGGAGTCCCTTGCGAGAGCCAAATCGGTGTACGACTGTACCGGTGTTGTCCTTTCCCAGGTGCGGAGGGACTCACAGGGTACACTCGGCTGTAGCCCACTGCAAAAAAAAATTTCTAATTTTTTTATAGTCAAATACCTAAATTACTAAATAGATTGACAGCTGAGATGGGCTCAGCCCAGTGACATATGTGGTATACAAGTTGTATACTTGTATTGGACGATCAAATTTGGCTGAGCTAAAGCAAAACAGAAGTAAACCCAAGCAAAATCGAAAGAAGCAAAGACAAAGCAAAATAGAAGAAAATCAAAACAGAAGCCGAGCGGCTCTGCTCACTCACCCCTTCCTCGACGCCTGACGGCCCGACCCCTTCCAGTCCGATGGGACGGACAGTGGCTGCTCCTACCATCTCTCGCCTCGCCCTCTCCAGTCTGGTAAAACTCTAACCCCCAATTTTTTTCTAAAACCCTAACCCCCAAATTTTTTGTATTTGATTTTATGAGTCTTTATCTTTATTAATTAACTACTTAATAGGACCTATCGGCTGCTCCCCGTCCCCCGACCCTGTCCAGCCCGTCCCCAACTGTCTACTCTGGTAAAACCCCAACCCCCTAATTTTCGTAAAATCATATTCACTAAATTTTTGATGTTTAATTTGATCTTAATTACTTCACTATTTATTAGGACTTGGAGTATATAATGGAAAATCAGGGAAACAAGAGAAAGAAAACCTTATTTTCATTCTTTAATCCAATTCCACTAAAATACAACAAATTAGCGACGGCCATATTCGTCGCTAATCCGTCGACAAATCGACTTAGCGACGGATTACCGACAGAATTTGGCTGAAAAAATTTGTTGGAAAATAGCCCGTCGCTAAGCTGTCGCCATTCGACTACTTAGCGACGGATTGTCGTCATCAAGAATCGTACATTTAGCGATGGCTAGCCGACGAATTTTCGTCAAATCAAGTATCAGAAAGTTTTTGATACTACTTTTTAGCGACGGACAAGTCCGTCGATAATATGTCGGTCAGCGTATCAGAGAGTTTCTGATACGCAAAATCCATCGCCAATTCGTCGCTAGCCGCCGCTAATACTAGACGAAAGAACGATGGTTTAGCGACGAAATATCCGTCGCTTAGGCTCTGGAAATCTTCATATTTCCAGAACCTTGTCGACGAATAATCTATCGCTAATCCGTCGACATCCGTCACTAATCTATCGACATTCGTCGCTAAATATCCGTCGCTAAAATGCTGTATTTTAGTAGTGAAGGGGTGAAACATCACAAAGTGAAAGTCTCCCCCCTCTTTCAAATGTTAATGTTTCAACCCCAATTGTTGATAATAGGGATGAGGTTATAGTTAATTTAAATTCTCTTGAACGAGACACAGGTTTACGAATTCTGATACGTGGGCATCCTGTTAATTATAGGGATAAAATCAGACGGGCATATATCAAAATGGGTCCATATCGGCCAAAATTGGTATCATTTCCACCGTATGAGTTCAAAAAACAGTCTCGTCGATTTTAATACTCTTCGTTCTAACAATTTCTTTGGTTAGAGTACTCTCCTTCAAAGGATGCAACATTTTGTTTTCCATGTTATCTTTTTGAAAATGATAATGCTCTCCATTGCACATTGACTGTCGTTGGGTTTGAAAATTAGAAGAGAGTTAATGAGGGGACTCGATGTGCATTTCTGACACATATGGGAGGTCCAACATCTACCCATAGATGTTCTATAAAAGCCATGGAAGATTTATCAAATGTTACTCAACATATTAATAAAGTGATTAATGCACAATCTTCTGAAGAAGTGTTGAAGAATCGATTACGGCTTAAGAAGACAATTGCTAGTATTCGGTGGCTCAGTTTGCAAGCATGTGCATTTAGAGGTCATGATGAATCGTCTACTTCTAATAATCATGGAAACTTTATAGAGATGATAAAATTGATGGAAAGTTTGAATGTCAACATTGATGATGTTGTATTGGAGAAAGCTCCAAAGAACGCACAATATACATTATATGTTCTTAATTGACCCCTCAAGCCAACTCTTTTGTTTATTTTGCAGGTTTTACGATTACTAGAAGCTTGTTTGGTCTCCCGTAGAGCTTTCAACAATGTGTTCTCTTTGCTAAGTACAAATACCATTTTGAATTTTGCACAAATTTATCATTAGCATATCCCTGTAGCTTTGTTTTAGTGCTTGTGGTTCCTTTTGGTCTTGAACTGTGTTTCTTTTGTGAACCCAATATATGGTCACCTGATATATGCATCTAACTCTGTTTCTTTTGAATTGAGTACTTGTTATCTATATTAATGATGAATGAATATTTTGTTAAGTTTATTATATTTGACAGATTTTGAATCATCAAATTTACAAAGGAAACTCTACCAAATTTTTTGCAAATTTTTTTGCAACTTTATAATAACTATTAGTAAGCCCACCCTACTCTAAAATCCTAACTCTGCCCCTGTCCTTTCCGTATTGCAGTGCTCCGCATGTCGACCAATCGCCCCACCTACCTCTATGTAAAACCCCAATATTTTCTAATTATTTTAATGCTTTAAAAATTATTTTTCTATACTTCTTTGAATTTGATTGGTATATGTACGTAATTATAGAGGTATATAATATGTGTATGTTTGTGAGCTTGATATTTTAATATTAATAATTACAGCCTACATTGGTTACAAAATATTTTTGTTATTTATTAAGAATTTTAGAAATTTTTTTATGAATATTTTTTTTATATTTATATATATATATTTATATATATATATAGATTTGTTAAAAAAAAGTTAGTGGAGGGGGGCTAAACCCCCCTTGTAGCAACAGCTGCGGAGAGAAGGGGGGACGACCCCCCACAACGCATTAATAACAGCAGCTTACTGCTGCCCCTATGAAATGTAGTGCCCCGCTCCGCGAAGGCACTAGATAAACAGAAAGATCGGATTGCTGGCTCTGCAACAGAAGACGATTAATCTGGGTGAGTGGATGAAGTCTCATTTGCTGATTCGCTTACGCCTTAAGAATCTGAATTTTTGATTGAATGCTTTTGTTAATAACAAGATGGTAAATCCTTGAGTATGCTTTAAGAGAATTCACATGTTGCCTTGCTAAGAAATGAATGTTGCCTTGATAAAGAGAACCTTGTCATGCTAATAACAAGATGGTAACCAGTATGTATGCTTGTAAGAGGTTTCACATGTTGCCATGCTAAGAACAAGGAAAGAGAGAACCTGTATGCTAAAGAAAGAATTAATCTGCATGCTAATAAGAAGACTTGTTGCCTTGCTAGTACAAGAAACTAGATAATCTGCATGTATAAGAAGTAGAACTGCTCAACTGCTTGCTTGCAAATGTATGTCTAACGCAGAGGGCATCCATATGAAAATGGGTGCCGGTATGTTATCTGGGGGCTTCGGCTCTGTTATCTGTTATCTGGGGGCTACGGCTCTGTTATCTGTTATCTGTTATCTGGGGGCGACGGCTCCACTATCTGGGGGCGACGGCACCACTATCTGGGTGTTTCGGCTCCACTATCTGGGGGCTTCGGCTCTGTTAAGGCTTCGGCTCTATTGTATGGGGGCTTCGGCTCTGTTATCTGATGGACTTCAATGAATAATCGCCAATAGATCAAATGTGCCTCAAGAGTTTAGATCATATGGAAAATAATGGTTTTATCATGTTTATGCTAATCCTTGCCTTGTGCAGGGATGGACGGTCGGCTATGGTAAGAATCACTAAAAAGTGATACACATGTATTGCTTGAGTTTGCTATATGAATTGCTTGAAAGATAAATTTGTTACCAAGAAGTGCTATGTTCTACTAAAGAAAAGATGTAATATCATGCTTGTAATCTGACCCTTAGAATGTCTTGAATCAAAGAAAAAGATATGATATCGTGCTTATACTTGTCCGTAAGAATTGCTTGATCAATGAAATGATATGCTCATGAAACACGCTGCGTACTGCATAAATGAATAGTCATCGTGCTAGAATTGAATAGTCCCTTGTATGCTTGAAATGATATGAACTGTGGCTTTTCAAAGATATGTTTTCAAAAGATATGTAAACTGACTCTGTATGCATGGAATGAATCTAGGTAAAACTAGCAAGATCACATCACAAGAAACGTTTTCTCACTAAATAAACAGTGATCGTTTCAGACAAATGTAGCTCTTTGTCCACAATTCACCAGTATGCTGATATACTGACCTACCATCAGTCTGCATGCAGGTGCACTATGTATCGAAAATGATAGTCCGAAGCGATAGCCCGTGCCTCATCCTCAGGAGCCAGAAATCAGAAGAGATGCTAAGAGATGACATCTGTGCAAGAGTTTGGTTTTGTATATAAAATGATGTAATGTATGGGAACGGGATCATTGTAATCTGTAAAATTCTGAGAGAATGTAATATTGTATCAGAGAGAATCGAGAGCTTGTAATCTGTTCAAATGAAATTAATAAAGCAAAATGTTCTTGTTACCATTGTGTTCAATACTTGTATTCTGAAATATGTCCGCTGCTGCTTCAATTATCTGCGATACGTTCCGCTGCGTATTGTCAAACTTGTCTATCTTGTCTTGTTCCAGGTCTTGGCCTTGTACAAGCACAACTTAGGCTTGCACGGCATCATGCCTTAGCGAGGACGAACGGTCCTGAAGAGCCCGAAGCGAGGACGAAAGGGACTCTGCGGGATCGGGGCGTAACAAAATGGTATCAGAGCAACACGATCCTCTGGCCAATTTTGATTCAATTGAATTTGTACATGTCTTCTGATCAAAATTCTGTTGCCTACTCGATATCAATAATGAGATGAACGTTCCATATAATAAGTCCATAAATATTTTTATGATGTCGGCAAATGTTTTATCGATTTGATTGATTGAGATTGAAATGCTTGATTGAACAAGAGTTTTGCCATGATCTGAATTGTGATTTCATGGATTGATGATGGCGAAGGATGAGGACTTTCGCTTCTAAGGATATCGTAAGTTTTTCCTTAAGTTTCGAGGACGAAACTTCTTTTCGGTGGGTAATTATGTAGTGCCCCGCTCCGCGAAGGCACTAGATAAACAGAAAGATCGGATTAATGGCTCTGCAACAAAAGACGATTAATCTGGGTGAGTGGATGAAGTCTTATTTGCTGATTCGCTTACGCCTTAAGAATCTGAATTTTTGATTGAATGCTTTTGTTAATAACAAGATGGTAAATCCTTGAGTATGCTTTAAGAGAATTCACATGTTGCCTTGCTAAGAAATGAATGTTGCCTTGATAAAGAGAACCTTGTCATGCTAATAACAAGATGGTAACCAGTATGTATGCTTGTAAGAGATTTCACATGTTGCCATGCTAAGAACAAGGAAAGAGAGAACCTGTATGCTAAAGAAAGAATTAATCTGCATGCTAATAAGAAGACTTGTTGCCTTGCTAGTACAAGAAACTAGATAATCTGCATATATAAGAAGTAGAACTGCTCAACTGCTTGCTTGCAAATGTATGTCTAACGCAGAGGGCATCCATATGAAAATGGGTACCGGTATGTTATCTGGGGGCTTCGGCTCTGTTATCTGTTATCTGGGGGCTACGGCTCTGTTATCTGTTATCTGTTATCTGGGGGTGACGGCTCCACTATCTGGGGGCGACGGCTCCACTATCTGGGGGTTTCGGCTCCACTATCTGGGCGCTTTGGCTCTGTTATGGCTTCGGCTCTATTGAATGGGGGCTTCGGCTCTGTTATCTGATGGACTTCAATGAATAATCGCCAATAGATCAAATGTGCCTCAAGAGTTTAGATCATATGGAAAATGATGGTTTTATCATGTTTATGCTAATCCTTGTCTTGTGCAGGGATAGACGGTCGGCTATGGTAAGAATCACTAAAAAGTGATACCACATGTATTGCTTGAGTTTGCTATATCAATTGCTTGAAAGATAAATTTGTTACCAAGAAGTGCTATGTTCTACTAAAGAAAAGATGTAATATCATGCTTGTAATCTGACCCTTAGAATGTCTTGAATCAAAGAAAAAGATATGATATCGTGCTTATACTTGTCCGTAAGAATTGCTTGATCAATGAAATGATGTGCTCATGAAACACGCTGCGCACTGCATAAATGAATAGTCATCGTGCTAGAATTGAATAGTCCCTTGTATGCTTGAAATGATATGAACTGTGGCTTTTCAAAGATGTGTTTTCAAAAGATATGTAAACTGACTCTGTATGCATGGAATGAATCTAGGTAAAACTAGCAAGAGCACATCACAAGAAACGTTTTCTCACTAAATAAACAGTGATCGTTTCAGACAAATGTAGCTCTTTGTCCATAATTTACCAGTATGCTGATATACTGACCCACCATCAGTCTGCATGCAGGTGCACTATGCATCGAAAATGATAGTTCGAAGCGATAGCCCGTGCCTCATCCTCAGGAGCCAGAAATCAGAAGAGATGCCAAGAGATGACATCTGTGCAAGAGTTTGGTTTTGTATATAAAAGGATGTAATGTATGGGAACGGGATCATTGTAATCTGTAAAGTTCTGAGAGAATGTAATATTGTACAGAGAGAATCGAGAGCTTGTAATCTGTTCAAATGAAATCAGTAAAGCAAAATGTTCTTGTTACCATTATGTTCAATACTTATATTCTGAAATATGTCCGCTGCTGCTTCAATTATCTGCGATACGTTCCGCTGCGTATTGTCAAACTTGTCTATTTTGTCTTGTTCCAGGTCTTGGCCTTGTGCAAGCGCAACTTAGGCTTGCACGGCATCACGCCTTAGCGAGGACGAACGGTCCCAAAGAGCCCGAAGCGAGGACGAAAGGGACTCTGCGGGATCGAGGCGTGACATAAAACCCGAGCCCCAACTACCTAAGGCCCCCACACCCTAATACCTAACAAGCAGCTTCAGCTGCATATTTCTAGCAAACCCGAGAGTAACTCCTATTCCTAATACTAAAAGGAGTCAGCAGCAGAGTAGTATATAAAACCTTTTTTAGCAAACCCGAGAGTAACCCCCCGACGGAGTACCCAGAGGTCGCAGCACCCCCAGGAAGCCAGGCTGGACAGACTACTACCATGCTACCAGGAGGGAATGTACCACTGCCTCCTCCACCACCATTCCCTCAGCAGTTTCTTCCACAGTCGGAACCTCAGATGCCACCACCACTGACTGATGGGAACCCTACTACTCAGTTTATGTATGCCATGATGCAGGCTCAGTGGCAGCAGACTGAGCTGATGAGACAGATGATGATGGCAGCTATGGCTAGACCTCTACCACCACCTCCAGCACCAGCACCGGCACCGGCTCTGCATCCCTATGAAGGCTCTATCAAGAATTTCACAGATATGAACCCCAAGGCCTTTAGAGGGACAGAGAAGCCACTAGAGGTGTCACAGTGGCTTATTAGTACTGAGAAGCTACTGAAGGCATCCCAGTTGCCAGCTTGAGATTGGATGACAGCAGTGGACTTACTGTTAGAAGACAATGCTCACCACTGGTGGAAGGCGGAAGAGAGACGATTAGGCACTGGGATCACTTGGAAGCAGTTCTATGATGCATTTTATGAGAGATTCTTTCCTATTCATGTTCGAGATGGTATCTACGACCAGTTCGTCCACCTGAAGCAAGAAAATATGACAGTGGATAAGTATGACTCGGAGTTCAATCGCCTGAGTCGATTTGGTACGGGATTGATTCCGACAGAGTTAGAAAAGGCAAGGAGATTTCACCAGGGGCTGGCACCAGAGCTCAAGTCTTGTACGACTACTCAGTCTCGAGTCTCCCATTCAGCTGCCTTGGAAGAAGCTCGTGCTCAGGAGATTCTTCGCAAGGAACAACAACAGACATCGAGGCGTCATACACCAGCAGTTACACCTGCCCGAGCTACACAAGGAGGACCTATTAGGAGGGCCACAGGATAGTTCCAACAGAGGCACACACTTTATCAGAAGCCCACTTGCAACTTTTACGGAAAGCAGGGACACGTCTTGAAGGACTGTCGAATTCGACTTGGATCATGCTTGAGATGCGGGTTAGGACAACACAAAGTGAAAGATTGTCCGGAACAGCAGTCCTTAGCCCCAGCACTTCCAGCACCCCAGCCAGCGGCAGGAGCACCTCGCCCGCCATTACCACCTCAGTCAGCACAGTTCGAGAGGGCGAGAGTTCAGGGCCCCGGACAAAATCATGGGAAGGTATTCTCAATGGCTGTTGAGGATATAGAGACATAGGCAGAGGTTATAGCAGGTATGGTTTTAGTTGCATCTTTTCCTGCTATTACATTATTTGATACTGAGCCACTCATTCATTCATAGCTACTAGTTTTGCCACTAGACACAGCATTCCCATCACACCCTTAGCTAATAATGTTAAAATCCTCTCTGGAGGAGGAGTTGTACCTGTTAGTGGTGTTTGTAGACTTTGTCCTGTAGTAATAAATGGCAGAGAGACGAGGACACGACTTCTTGTATTCCCTATGCCGACATTTGATGTGGTTCTTGGAATGGACTGGTTGAGCCAGCATTTCGCTCTCATAGACTGCCATAGGAGCAGTATTATCTTTAGACCACCGAATACGGCAGAGTTTGAGTTCACCAAAGAAGACGGAGAGAGTTGTGATGCACCCACATCAGGGACTCATATGATGATGAATTACACCCCTCAGCACCCTATTATCACCGAGTTCGAGGATGTATTCTCCGAGGAGTTGCCAGGACTACCACCTGACCGAGATATTAAGTTTTCTATTGAGCTTATTCCCGGAGCCGAGCCTATTTCATCTCGAGTATATCGTCTGGCCCCCAAGGAGTTGGTAGAGATGAAGACGCAGATTGATGACTTATTAGAGAAGGGAATTATTCGTGCCAGTGCATCACCATGGGGAGCCCCCGTTCTTTTTGTACCTAAGAAAGACGGGACAGTGCGCATGTGCATTGACTACAGAGCGTTGAATGCAGTGACGATGAGGAATAAGTATCCCTTGCCGCGTATAGACGATTTATTCGATCAACTGAGTGGAGCAAAAGTATTCTCCAAGATTGACTTACGATCGGGCTATCACCAATTGAAGGTTCGGAAGGAAGATATTGCTAAGACGGCCTTTCGATCGAGGTATGGACATTACGAGTTCTTGGTCATGCCGTTCGGTTTGACCAATGCTTCCGCAGTTTTCATGAATTTAATGAATAAGATCTTTCACCAATACTTGGACAAATTTATAGTAGTCTTTATAGACGATATCTTGATTTACTCCAAGAGTCAAGAGGAGCATGAGCAGTATCTACGGATAGTTTTAGGAACATTGAGGAACGAGAGACTCTTTGCGAAGCTTAGCAAATGTGATTTCTTTCTTAAGGAGGTATCATTCCTTGGTCATATTGTTACGGGCGATGGTATATCGGTGGACCCAGAGAAGATCACAGCAGTCAAATCATGGCCCGCTCCCATATCAGCTTCTGAAGTAAGAAGTTTCCTCGGACTTGCGGGTTACTACCGACGGTTCGTAGAAGATTTCTCTCGAATAGCGGGGCCTATGACTCGATTGACTTGCAAGGATCAGGAGTTTATATGGACAGACAAGTGTCAAGCCGCTTTTGACGAGTTGAAGAAGCGATTGACCAGAGCACCGATCTTGACACTACCATCGGGCCCAGGAGGATTTGTGATCTACAGCGACGCATCCGAAAAGGTATTAGGATGTGTATTGATGCAGCATGGTCGGGTAGTAGTATATGCATCGTCACAGTTGAGAGTGCATGAGAAGAATTATCCGACCCACGATCTAGAGCTCGCAGCGGTTATCTTTGCTCTAAAGCTATGGAGACACTACTTGTACGGCGAGAAGGTTGATATCTACACTGATCATAAGAGCCTCAAGTATGTGTTCACACAAAAGGAGTTGAATATGCGACAGCGACGTTGGTTGGAGTTGATGAAGGATTATGAGATTGAGCTACATTATCATCCGGGCAAGGCTAATGTCGTGGCAGACGCATTAAGCCGTAAGCCCATGGCACACTTTTTGACTACACAGAAGGAATTGATTAGAGACTTGGAGAAGCTTAGTATTGAGGTAGTATTACCGGGAGCAGATAGCGTATTAGCCAACCTCCAGGTGCAATCATCATTAGTAGAGCGCATCAAGGCAGCATTGCCCATTGACGCTAGATTTCGACGGCTCAAGGAGAGGACTGAAGCAGGAGAGCAGACAGGTTTGAGGATCCACTCAGATGGGACACTGCGATGTGGGGATCGCATTTATGTACCCAATGGTGATCTACGACAGGAGCTGTTGGCAGAGTCTCACAGTTCGACTTACTCTTTTCATCCCAGAGGGACCAAGATATATCGTAATTTACGACAGTATTATTGGTGGCATGGAATGAAGCGAGAGACAGCTCATTTCGTTGCCAAGTGCTTGGTATGTCAACAAGTGAAGGCGGAGTACCAGAGGACGGCCGGATTATTGTAGCCGCTATCCATTCCCGAGTGGAAGTGGGAGCACATTACTATGGATTTCGTCACGGGTTTTCCTCGGAGTCCTAGAGGGCGTGACGCAGTGTGGGTGATTGTTGATAGACTTACAAAGTCAGCACATTTCTTACCTTTTAGAGTAGGCCAGTCGACTGAGGTATTGGCGGAGATGTATATGGAGCAGATTGTGAGATTACACGGTGTACCTGTTAGTATTGTGTCGGACCGTAAGTCGAGATTCACCTCACATTTTTGGCCAAGCATGCAAGAGAGTTTGGGCACTCGATTGAAGTTTAGCACATCGTATTATCCGCAGACAGACGGCCAGTCGGAGCATACCATTCAGACGCTAGAGGATATGTTGAGAGCGTGTATGATTGATTTTGGCGATTCGTGGGAGGACCATCTTCATCTTGTAGAATTTTCCTACAACAATAGCTATCAAGCGAGCATTCAGATGGCTCCGTTTGAGGCATTGTATGGTAGGAAGTGTCGGTCTCCTGTTTGTTGGAGCGACATAGGAGAGCGACAGCTATTGGGTCCCGAGTTGGTCTTGAGCACAGTGGAGACAGTGAAGAAAATTTAGGGCCACCTGCGAGCGGCGCAGGATCATCAGAAACAGTGGGCAGATAATCGTCGACGACCCTTGGAGTTCAAAGAGGGTGACCATGTGTTCTTGAAGATATCCCCCACTAGAGGCACGATTCGATTCGGAGGACGTGTCAAGTTAAGTCCAAGGTACATCGGGCCTTTCGATGTCTTGGAACGTGTTGGAGAGGTTGCCTGTAGATTGGCCTTGCCACCGTCGCTAGAGGGAGTACATGACGTATTCTATGTATCTCAGCTGAGGAAGTACGTGGCGGACAGCAATCATGTGCTTGATCACTCCGAGATCACAGTTGGACCGAGTTTGTCGTACGAAGAGCAACCAGTAGGTATCCTCGATCGTCGAGTGAAGGTGTTACGGAATCAATTTATTCCATTGGTTTGCGTGGCATGGAAGCATCACTCGCCAGGGGAGTCTACTTAGGAGCGCGAGGACGACATTCGAAATCGCTACCCGCATTTGTTCGAAGATGAAGGTATGTCTTGCATTGAAGTTTTTTTAATTATTGTTAATTTCCTTGCATTGCATTTGATCCCCCGACCTTAGTTTAATTTCGAGGACGAAATTTTCTTCAAGTTTGGTAGGATGTAAAACCCCAATATTTTCTAATTATTTTAATACTTTAAAAATTATTTTTCTATATTTCTTTGAATTTGATTGGTATATTTACGTAATTATAAAGGTATATAATATGTGTATGTTTGTGAGCTTGATATTTTAATATTAATAATTATATCCTACATTGGTTACAAAATATTTTTGTTATTTATTAAGAATTTTAGAAAAATGTTTATGAATATATACATATAAATATGTATATATTTATATATATATATTTATATATATATATATATATTTGTTAAAAAAAAGTTAGTGGAGGGGGGCCGAACCCCCCATGCAGTAACAGCTGCGGAGAGAAGGGGGGCCCGACCCCCCACAACGCATTAATAACAGCAGCTTTCTGCTGCACCTATGAAACCCGAGCCCCAACTACCTAAGGCCCCCACACCCTAATACCTAACAAGCAGCTTCAGCTGCATATTTTTAGCAAACCCGAGAGTAACTTCTATTCCTAATACTAAAAGGAGTCGGCAGCAGAGTAGTATATAAAACCCCACGAAACCAAACCCTAACCCTCCGAACATCTTCTTCCTTCTAAAGCTCTCTTCATCTCGACCCTAGACGGACTACCCAGGCCGTTGGCGGCGCCGCACCACCGCGCAAACACCGCCGGAGGGCCCAAGACGACCGTACTCCAGTACGTTCTCAGTTTTGGGAACAGTGAGGTACCCTTCTTCCAATCCACTTTTCTTTACGCACGCTCGATGATTTCTCGAACTATAAATTTCTGTGCGTAGCCCATATGAACCCCTCCAATCCCCTTCTGATAGAATCCTGGGAACCCCAGGGGATTGCTCGAAAAATCGAGGCAAAGTTGTCCCAAAAACTGTTGAAAACACAGTTTAGAAAGCAGTCCCAAACCACAACTTAGAAGCCAGATTTCGATCTGTGTGTCGAGATTTTTTAGAAACTAATTGAACACAGGTAAAGACAACATAACCACGATTAAAATGCACTTTGTAGATCTGAATTTCGTTTTCTGCGAGGGTATTAAATCAGCGTTAAAGTTGGGCGAAAAACTGTTTTTAAAAGTATAAATTTTAGAAAATTTCCACGATACGACGTACGCCCCGACAAACCGGGCAACGTGGTCGCACATTATATGTATCGAAAGGCGCGTACGGACGTTGCGGACGTGTGGGAACTGACGGAACTCAGTTTCGTCGTGTGTGTGCGACGAAATTAACGTGTATCCGTCAAGATACCCCCGTATCGACGTTTTGCAAACTTGCCCATAACTTCGTGTACAGTCGTCGGATCGAGACAAAACTTACGCCAACAGTTCTGGATCGAAATTCTGGTCCTGTATGCCAAGTTTGGTTCGATTCTGAGAAGGTCGAATCGGAACCCATTTTTGGCGGGCCCGCGACCCACTCAAACGGGCGAATTTGTACACGGCTCCTCGGAATCCAAAAATGGACATACCATTGAGTTCCTCTCCTCAAATTGAAACCATAGACATATAGCTTGACGACTTTAGAGACCGTAGACTTTGGCACGTATTTCGGTGTAAAGCGGGTCCAACGGCGGACATCGTTTTGACCCAAAATTATGATTTTGCCCCAGTTCCAGAATTTGACTTTTGGATAGGCATTTCCTAGGTATATCTTCTTCACCGAGATTATTTTTGATGTTTGTTTCAGCGTTTGGAGTCATCGGTGATTTGTGAGTTTTGGTGCTGATATTTGCTACTCTTGGATTTACACTTCTCGTACTGCAGGCAAGATACCTTGCCACCTTACTCTGTGATTATTATATTCTTATTTTCAGTTGTTATTTTCAGCATTTTATTTCATGTTATTTAAACTGTGCGTCCAAGTCACACTCGGTCGCTTTCTTGCTTTATTTATTCTCTTGCATTGACTTAGTTTATTGACCACCCATTGATATTGAGATATTGGTATATCTCATACGGCCTTGACACTTGCTTACCACGTGTTATGAGTCACATGTAAGACACATATCCGCGTAGTCGGCTGGCCACCGATACGTATGGAGCGTGCGACGGATATGAGTAACTGCCAATAGAATTGCATCCTAGAAGACTTGGCAGTTACTAGAGGATCATGAGTCATGGATGTGACCCTACTAGGCATTGGGTAGAGAGAACAGTGTCCTTAACGTATGGGTCCTTATGCACTTTCCTATTACTGATACTGCTGGCCTCTGACATTCGAGGAATGTTGTGCTTTGAGGTCCCTGGTATCCTGATGGGGCTATACCTGAGTTACTGGTACTGAGCCAGATACCCATGCGTTGAAGGTCTGTTCTTAACTGCATTTTTACTGTAGAATTGGTAGGCACCCTATTGCATGCATCTCTTTTCTTTCTATTATATTATCACAGTTATATGGCATGGTATTTTCTTATATCTTGCTATGTCCCCTGAGGACCTGGTTATCTTTTCAGGATTAGACGACTTTCCACAGGAGTACGGAGCGGCTCTAGATCCATCTTACATTGATGACGAGGCAGTGCCTTATGACTTCTAGTCTATTTCTTATCTGAGACAGTTGTAGACATTATTTTACATCTCATTTTCTTTCTATTTTGCGGAGGTTGGACTTCGATCTTGTGAGGCTATTTTTTATAGCTGTTTGGAGTGAGTATGTTCACCCGGCTATCTTTTGATACTCTTATTTATTTATTTGGACTTTATTGTCTTCTGTGTTGAGCTGTGATGAGATTAGATATGTTATTCTGGCCTGTGATTATTTTATTTACAGCTTATGTGCATATATGAGGATTCCATATATTGGAGTATTCTTCGTATATGTGCAGCTGGCATGTTCACGTACTTAGTCCTACGTATTTTGGGAATGGGGCGTTACACTCTATTTTTATGTCGACCTACGTCTATATTGTGTTTCTCTCGGCTCCTGGTTACGCCAGGAAGGAGCAGCGACAGCAGCCTTGACCCACATTTTTTCGGTCGTACGCTTGCTAGCTAGTGGCTACGCAACCTGACATCGCCGCTTGCTCCCTATTGACAACCTAGCTGCCTCGTCTCCTCCCAGTCCTTCATCGAATGACGAACACTCTTGACCTCTGTGGATCCAGCTCGTCGGCGGTCTGGTCGGCTCCAATCTGGGAGTCATCTCGATACTTCGTCTTGCTCGTTTGAACCTCTCGACCAGGGAGGTCCGACCCTCGGGCGTTGTCCTCCAACGGGTCACCTATCGGAGCATTGTCGAGGTTGTCTCCACCATAAGAACGCCAAGAAGAAGACGCAACAGCAGCAATCACTCGAGCAAGAGGAGTAGAGCACAGTAGTGATAGCATGCAGCTAGCTTAGAATAAAGGTAAAGGACCTTTATATCCCTTACTCTCTCTCTTTCTCTCTCTCTCTCTTATAATTAATGGGTATGTAGTATATAACTGTATAATTATGAGTATGCTTTACAAGTGTATATGGGGATAGTTTAGGAGTACAAGTAATTTTTCAAGGAGTCATTACTTATAAATACGAAAATGTGTAAATAATTTTATATTAAATAAATGCAATATGTATATATTACATGTATGCGTATTATAGGTATAATTATACTCATGTTTTTTTATATATATGTTTATGTTCTATATTAGTGATTACTAAATAGACGCCATTTTTTATGCCCTTTTATTTATAACATTAATTATAAATTGGTTATTTTAAATATATAATTATAAACATGGCTTTTATGCTACTATATGTATAATATTTATATATTTGCAAAATTATGTTTTTATTTAACTAAGATTAAATATTTATGTTTATGGTATATATCGATATATAAAAAAATATACAATTTTATAGGCAACAACCAAGTTGTGTTCTTGTGTATATATTATGAAATATTTTCCTAAGTAACCCTAAAGTCTATTACAAGTTTTACATAATTTTAGGATATCTATAATAGGGTTTTCAAAAACTATAAAACCATAAAAGAAATTATTTCTTTAAGCTCCGACTAATTTTATTTTTTATTTACCTCTTATAAAACCTAGTACGAACTTGTTGTATGCATGTATAGTGTGTGATTCTTGGTTGTTTGTTGCCTTGGTAGATTTTCTATGGGCACTAGCAACATTAGCATGGTCAGTGTTAATCATATCCTATGTAACATCCAGTTTTCCAGATGAGGGTATTTTTGGAATTTTGTAATTATAATTATTATTTATTGATATCTATTTCGCATTATGATTTTTGGTGAGTTTTAATAATTTCTAATCTATTTAAAAACTGGTTTAAGTCATGACTTGTGATTTTGGTGTGCAGCTAGTGAAACCGTAGAGACTGCATGACCTAGAGCCTAACCACGTTATTAGGATGATTTATTATCATTTTTAGCCTAGGGGTATTTTGGTCATTTTGACTTATTTGAATTTTTAATTAATTTAATGAATTGGTGAATTCTAGTTGACTTTGACTTGTTGAGACCTAGTGGACTAGCCTAGAACCTAACCCTAGCTATGGTAGCCCTAGTATAACTTAGGTTAACCTACTTTTAGTCATTAGAGACTAATTTTGGAATAGGAGGATTAGTTTGAGTAAAATCATTTCATGATTTATGGTTTAATGAAATGACTTATGATTTCATGACTTAATGACTTATGACTTGGCCCATGGCCCATAATTAGAAGTCCTAACCCTAACCAAACCCTAAATGACCAGCCACATAGGGATCCCCACCCTATTTTAACACTTATTCATTAGGGCTTGCCTCTTTTTAACATTCCAACACTTGGAGAAAAGAAAAGATATTGTCCCCTTTCCAAAAATTCCCATAAATCCATTTTAATTCCTTTTTAATCCTAGTCTTTTGTAATAAATTCTAATTTCTGTATATTTTATGATTTTGGAGGTTAATCTCAGCTTTGGGCTCATTTGGAGCATTTGGCCAAAGAGGAACACCCCCCATTTGGAGCCTTTTCTTGCATTTTGCATCTATAGGTAAAACTCCTCAAATTGATTTAAATTGTTATTTTCTTTGCATTTAGGGCTAGATCTAGAAGTCCCCTAGCTGTCCCTAGAATTTGGGCACAATTCGTGTCAGTTTCGTGTCCGTATCGGACACATATCCATTGATAGGCTAGGTGTTTGATGTAATGCCTCAACCAACTTTTTGTTCTGATTTCTGAAATGTTTTTTAATAGAATCTTAGCTCTAGGGCTTGCTTAATGATTTTTGTTTTTGTTTCCTAATTTTGGTGTCGTGTCGTGTCCACACGGGGATACGAACACGCGGGGACTGAAACACATGCTGTGTCCTGCATCACGGGCTGGTTTTCTCCTTGTATCGGACACGAGGACACACCAAAATTTGGGAGGATGTCAGGGCACTGACAGACATGGCTCTCCCAAAATTTGGGGCCATATGGTGCAGTGTGCGATGAGCTCTCCTCCTCGTACTGGCCGCACTGGCCGCGTGCGCGCTGTGCACGCGTGGAAATTGGCCACTGACACGCACTTTTATTCAGACACGGGGACACGGGGACGCGGTGCAGGATGACACGATTGCAGCCCTATGTGGGGCAAACACATGGTCACGGGCACGAGTCGTGTTGTGCCCTGTGTCGCGCGTGGGACACGCGTGCACACGTGTACGACGCAGCCTGTGCACAGAGTGTCTGTACATGTTTTAAGGCTAGGACACGCCGTGTCCGGCCCTAGGATGACAGGAAAAGTTCCTGGGACACGTGCACATGTGTATGATGTGTTACCAACTTTAAATTTATTAATTTATCATTATTTTAATTCGAAATTGGAATTTTCTTATTTGACTGATACGCGTATCAGTCTGTGTATCCTGAAATTTCATTTTCCTATTTTAAAACTGATATTTTTTGTTAATTTGCCATGTTTAATTTATGTACAATTGTGTTAGTTCACTGCTAGGTTGGTTACATGTTGGATTTGGGATGATGTCAAAGAAAAATGGATTTTGATTTGGTTTGGGAATGGGTAAACTGTTATTGTATTGAACTTCCCTAGTTATTGCTAATTGTCATTGTAATTTCCTGAGTTGCTCCTAAGTAATTACATTTTCATTTCTTATATTACACAGTCTTAATTGTTCACACATCATTTCACCCACTGTCATGTTCCTGAGACACACAAAAACCTGGGATTGAAAGTAAAAAATCGAAACTGAGATTAATTGCACTCTTGATATCACAAACACACGCACCACATGGCTCACATTGGCACTGTTAATTCCTAAGCTGAGACTGATTCCCTATATCACTGATGTGATATCCTGAGATTGGTTCACTAAATTGGTTTCCTGTTCCTAGTTATTTTTCTGAACATGTTTTGAATGAAGGTTATTCCTTGGTATTTTTCTTTGAACTGTTTTCCCTTCCTTTTTCAATGTTCAATACCTGAGGGTTTTGGAATGAAATAAACTGATTGTTCATTGTTAAACATTAGCTGAAGTTCCTTCTTAACCTGTCACTTGTACTCAAAGATTTTTATACACATACCACACTGTTTCAGGATTTTTCCCACACCCTCACACATACCTCAATGCCATGCCTTGGCACACACCCACCAGTTATCTTCACTGTTTTAACATGCCACTGATTTCTTAATATTGCACACGGATTTCATATATCACTCATGTCTCACCCACATCCATCTAAAGACACACATGTCATGTATCCCCCTCTCTATCTTACTATATATATAAATATATTCTATATACGTAATAAATAGTAATGTGGTATAGACATATATATGTGTATGATAATTTATATTTTATGAATGTTGGTTGTGTTGATATAGGGGAAAAGGATTTCAAAATTGGTTTGGATTAAACTACCAATGCCATGGTCCTATTACTAATAGCAAATCCTATCATCACCTTGACACAACGTATAGCCCTGTACATCATTGACACAACACACACACATTGACTCATTGCCATGTCCCATGTAAACCTTGTCATGACACTCACCTATACATTACACCCATAGCCTTGATTTCAGCTTCCTAATTCACACTAGGTTCATCCCTAACAAACACACACAACACATTGCCCCTTCTCACATCTCTATATCTATATATGTTATATATATTTATATATATATATTTATATATATATATATATATATATATATATATATATATTTATATATATATATATATATATATATTTTTTATATATATATATTTATATATATATATATATATATATATATATATATATATATATATATATATATATATATGTATGTATGTATGTATATGCAAGGTGGATAATAAATGTAATATACATGGTGTATTAGGATAGTTTATGTTTTGGTATTGTGGTTGAGGGCTTAGAAATGGTAATGTATCCTAGAAATAATATTATAGTGTATGTAGACATATTAGATATATGTCTATGAGATATAATTAAGTATATGTTATGGGTTATGGTTAGAACTTAGGAGTTTAGTTTTAATGTAGGTTTTAGATAAACCTAGACTAGTAGGGACCTATGTTGGCCAATAGTTGACCCAATAGTTCAAGATTGACTAGAGTTGACCAAAAGTCAATATTGAGTCTAGATGTGACCAGTTAACCTAGTTTGACTAGTATAGTTGACTTGGTTTGACCAGAGTTGACCAAGAGTTGACTTTGACCTAGTTTGACCTAGAAATCATGTAGATTGCATCCTAGACTTCACATACCTTATTTTAAACATATTATAACCTGTATTACTCTGTTTAGGACATTGTGACTCCGGTGCAGACATCTGATATTATACTACTCTTTTCATAGTAACAGGCGAGTACATTCTCTGATAGTTCTCTCATTTACTTGTCAATTACTGTACTTCAGTTCTAGTTAGTTGTATGTGATTCTCTGTTACAACACGTGTGGATATTCTAGATTCATGTATACGACACACTTTTATTTTCTGGCCTCTATTACTGGTATCATCTCTATTACTGGAATCACCTACTGGAATCATTTAACTAGAATCATTTAACTAGAATCATTTACTGGTATCATTATATTTTGGCTGGACTCATCTTGAATCATTGTGTCGGAATTCTGGATTTACTTGCTGGGAGGGGAAATACTAGAGTAAGACATGTAGACATACCCCAATCTGGAATCTCCCAACTGGAATATACTGGAATGATAGCCATCTTACACCCGGCCAGGTGTGTGATGTGCCGTATTACCTACAGCCGTTTACATGTCGAACTCGGTATTTTAAAACACACTGCTAGAGTATAGGCTGGACTCACCCTGGAATCATTGATCACTATAACTGGAATCGTCCTTTACTGGATTCATCTTGTATTAGATTCATCCGGTACTGGACTTACATTGGAGTTACACTAGTCTACGTTGCTGCCTGGACTTATTCCATATTACCCTGGTTCAGCTAGTTCTATTTTTACAGTCTTCATTACAATAATTCTTCTCTTGTTTAGTTATTTACCTTCCTTGCACTTATCTGTCTTTCTTACCATCACCTGAATATAAACTGCCATTTTTCATCAATACAACTGTCTATAACTGCTGTATAGTTCTCTGTCATTTACTTGGGTTTTCTAGATGAGATGTGCTCGTTCCTGTCCTGACTGGACCTGTTGAAAATTTTACAGATGATTGCCCTGAGGACACAAGCCCTGCATATTACGGACCAGGAGATGGGTTAGCTACCTTTGGCCCCGACACTCAGCAGCGATGGGATTTAGTTTAGCAGACTAGCATCTGTTTTTCATGTCAAACTTTTGTATTGATTGAGACTTGTGTAGTTTTTGAGATTTGTTGAGAGTTGTTATTATTTTAGTAGTTGTCTTTCTATTCTTAGTTAATTCTTCTGTGATTATCTTATCGTGCTTTGACTGTGATTGAGTTACAATATCTTATACTTGTCCTCCATTCGGAGTTGAGATTTGATAAGTACATTATATAATTGTGTGAGTTGTTGTTTAGATAGTAACCTAGGACAGCGTTCTACCGCCGACACTGCGGCGTAGGCTGGGCGTTGTTACGTGCTCGTACCCTCACAGTGGGTGCGGGTCGCGATACCCTATATCGCGGTCTCAGCTCAGATTTGGACGAATGAGGCAAGTATACCTAGCCTTTAGTTACATTATTTCATGCATATATATCTCTATTTCCATTCTATTATTTCAGTTAGCTGCTTATTTCCATATCTGTTGTTAGTCTAGATGATACTGACTTCGACACGAGATTCTTTATGCATGGTAACTTAGTGTACCCGTACTTACTTGTTATCATTAAGGTTTCAGTTGTATTGCTTGTCTCATGGTTAGTTGGTTCTACTATTATTATTCAGACATAAACTCTTTTTTGTAGTTGCATTGGGTGGGGAGGACGGTTACTAGGCATTTGGGCTAAGTTTGTGTCTGTGTCTGCATCGCTAGTGCCTCGAGATGAGCGCTACTCGTGTTCTTGTGTATTTGATGGTGACTCGAGGTGAGCACTACCCGAAGGGTCTATGCTAGCGATTCAAATCAGCACTACCCGTGTACTTGAGTCGCGAGTCGTGTCAGCCTAAGCGTACTAGAGTTGTCTTCGATTGCATGTACATATAGACATGCTAGTAGTAACACACCTGATATTTCATGTTCTTATTTCTGCATGATTATATGGTTAGCTAGACATGTATATTATGTATTTTGCTATGTGCCACTGAGGACCTGGTTTCCTTCCAGGTATATGCTGAGATCTGACATAGGAATTAAAGGTTCACTTCTTCAAAAAATTCAGGTATCGTTAATTCATGCCTTCTTGTCATTCTTCTGTAGTATTTCATATCTAGTTTTTTAATAGTTTAGTAGAATTTGTGGATGTATACTATGGATACTTGGACACTTGACAGCTTATACATATTCGGTTGGATTAGAGTCCGCTATGCGTAGATGGCCATTGCCACTTGGCCTGGTGCCGCACATTTTGGTACTGGGGCGTTTCATTTGTATAGAACATCGAATGGTTAACTTGTTTCCTAGAGATCACTCGACACTCGGTCTACCTGTAAACCTCCTAAATTTTACTATAATTTTTTTATTGGTATTGATTTTTATTGTTGTTTTTTGCACTTGTACGTCGCACGCGAGTTTGCGTTTTGTATTTGCTCGCCGAGTCCGAATATGTGGGAGGTACATATTTTTTTTATAAAATATTTTATCAAAGATTTTATTTAGGAGAAGTATGTAACATGCAATAAATATTTGTATTTCTAATATTTATAAAAGGCGTTTGCGAACGTTATTTAATTATTATAAAGGCTATTTAGTTTTATTGTATGAATATAAGTGGTAATTTCGAAAACAATGTTTTACATAAATAATCTTTTGCATAAGTGGTACATGAATTTAAATTCATGTATATAGTTGTATTTTTAAAATTAATTAATGCTATTATTATATTATTTGGAAAAACATATTTTAGTTTTTTATTTAATTATTTATGAGAATTTAATTTGGAAAAGATTTGATTTTAAGTGGAGTTTAAATTCAAAGACGGGATTTTCTATATCTAACTTGGCTTCATATTATATTGAACCAAGTTTAGATTGATTTAAATAAAATAATGAAATAACTAAGCGGAGTTTAAACCATCATATTCCTTATCCGAATAGGAGTCCTCAGCCCTATATAGAGGCGAGCTATAACATTGTTCTCCACAAAATTCCATAATTTTTCCATCCACAACCAGATTGTGCATCGTGTCTGTGTCCACACATTCTTATTCCCGTAGTATACAGTTATCCATGTCGTGTCGGACAGCCCCCGACACGATGACGAGAAATCGACCCCTAAACCCTCTGCTTCCTGTTGTTCCTTCCAACCGTCGCTGCAACCATCCAACACCACCCCCAGACAACCACCTCCAGCACCATGTCGTAGCCTCGACTGCGACCGGCGCCACCCTGGACGTCGCAGCCCACCACAATTTCTTCCACCTTCGAGTCACCGTTGAGCCACACTCGATTTCACCGAACCTCTCTATACAGCAACATCACCCCGCCAACAAGCAATATCGGCCAAACCCGACCAAAACCTCTGCCAACAGCACACAACAACTCCGACATCCATAACCCATATTTCTGGCCACCTCGGCCAATGCCACCATCGGTATTACCAGTCCAACAAACCACCGCCGTCTTCGTCATCACCGCCATAATCACCTACACCACCACCATTAGCACCATCGACTCACAGCCACCAGATCGCCAGACTCCGGCCACACCCTCACTGAACCCCGGTATCCCCAACCCAAACTTCCCCCCTTTACTACCTCCAATGCCAACATCACCACCACCTGCCGCGGTCAACATCGCAGGATCCGACCAAAGACCCCAACCACCAATATCGTCAAGAAAACCCCAAAAAACAAACAAACAAAAATACCAACAACCCACTACGACATACCTCCACCGCGCCGGAGAAGACCCATCCTCTGTAGCCTAGTCGTGCCCACCAAGAGCACCGCCTCAGCGGTGCCGCAGCGGTGCCGCAGTGCTGGACCACCCCCTTCCAATGCCGGAGCCACCTCGTTAAGCACCCTCACCCGCTCTCCCATATCTCCTTCCTATCCTCTCTCTAGCTCTTTTTCTCTTTTGAGTACTACTTTGCAACATTCTTTCTTTCCCCGTCTATTTTAGTACTCTCACTCGAAGAAAGGAAGTTAGAGAACAACTACTTTATTATGTGGGCCAATTTTTTTGGATTTTGTTACTATGTCCTATTATATATTTTTATCAATTGTTTTGTGGTCATTTGCAATATCAACCAGTAATTAGAGTTTTAGGTATGTACCATATTTACTGGTATTCTTATTAAAATTTGGGTTCATTATTATTAGTGTTATTGTTAAAAACTATCATATTTTGGAGAATTATAAATATACTCATATTTACTAGATGTAGATTTCCTGATTATAAACTAACTTCTAGTATTTTTATTTATCTAATTAAATATAGTTTTTCTTTCTATAAATCTATAATTTCACAAACTTAGAATATGTGTGGCATAAAATGTTTTGTGTATTTTTTTTTTCAAGTATTTAGCGTATAAATACTTTTGAACTAATAAAAGGCAATTTCCAAAAATTATCATATTTGTTTTCAAGTAATTATATATGAAAAAAATATTTTTACTTAGTAATATAGTTTTGACAAAAAATGATTTTTTTTTTTAGATTCATGAATAATTTTATATGTTGTTAGCAACTTTTATACAAGGATTTTCTAGTATTTACGAATGTTTACCAAGTATTTTAGCTAATAAAAGCTAGTTTCAAACATTATAAGTAATTGCTAAAATAGTTTTACCTAAAGTAATTTTTCCACAATATTCAAGTATTCATCAAAATTATTATTTTTACTAATGTATTTTTCAAGTAATATAAAATATTTTCAAAAATATTATATTATTCTACTTCTGTAAATTTCTTATAATTATTTTTGATTACTCATGACTAATCGTGCTTGCCCATTTTCTCACAACCTCGGACCCCTATACCGCGACCCGACTATTGGACTACAGGACTTGTCGAAACATTGAACCACACCAGGCGTCATACCTGGCAAGATACCTTGCCATAATTTACTGTTTATAATTAGTCTGCATTTTATTTATTGCATATCACTGTGTATTTATTTCTAGTTCTTTTAGCTGTATCATAATTACAGTTCCTGCTTTACTGCCTACTCAGTGATATTAGCTGTACTTTGTTATTATCCTTTGATTGCATATGGCCCTAGAGTTAATGGACTACCATCTGTAGTGTATTAGATAAACCTTGACACGGATATACCACGAGTATGTGTGAGATGAGTAGCATGTAGAGGTACTTGCGTGTTGGCTGATCACCCATGCGCATGTGTTAGGGCTAACTGCTAATAGAGGCATGTTAGGAGACTTAGCAATTAGTAGAGGTATATGGTCGTGCATGCGACTTAAATAAGATCATTGGGTGGGGAGAACAATACCTGATATAGGGGCTTCTTTGCACTTCCCGGATTACCTATGCGCTCCTCTGGAGACGCAGGCTCCAGGAGCCCTCTGATATTTTCTAGAGCGTTATGGACGTACCCTCTTGCACATGATGCCCTCTAACATTCTTCGGACGTTATGGACGTTGGCCCATGGTGCCCTATATGGGTACTATGTCGATCCTATTTACAGCCAGGGCTTATGCGTCGAAAAGGATTGTTTCTCAAATGCATGTTCACTTTAGGACGGTTAGGTTACCTTATTAATGTTTTGTCACTTACTTTTATTTGTGGTATATTTTATATTCAGTAATTATATGGCATGTTGTTTATTGTATCTTGTTACGTCACTCTGAGGACCTAGTGAATTCTCCAGGTGTGTCTTTATGGTTTTTGCAGGTGCCCTCTCTATGGCCATGTTTTCCTCTCTTCTTCTGAGGGTATTGCACTTGGATCGCCTTCGCATCGCTCGACAAAATTCCGTTGTCATGTATTCCTCTCTTTCTAGTTGGTAGTAGATTTATCTCCGCCCAACAACTTATAAATAATAATTCATGAGTTTATTATAAATTCTTTCTCCTTTATTTGTGGATGAGAGTAGTGTCATGCATTACTGCATTTTATAGCTTATGTATACATACGATGGTTCCATATATTGCAGTATATTTCATTTGTATGCAGTTGGCGTGTCGATGTACTAAGTCCTAAGTATTTTGGGACTGAGACGTTACACTACTGACCTCATGACTAGATAAAATAGATTATGCCACATGTTATCGACCTGATGTCGTAGTAGACATGTTTCCATGAGTTCATCGTCTTGTGCCCACAGTTGCAGATGCAGTTGCAGTTTCCAAGTCTATTGCACTTATGGAACATGTTTTGTTCAAGTTAAGTAGGAAGGCCATGCAGTTCCAGTTTCCAAGGTTTTTAAAAAGATGGAAAGTATATGCAATCGTTTGTCGTCGAGGAAGTTCCTCGTCTGGGAGTCTCGAATGAAGTACGAAAAGTATGGTTAATGAAAATGACTTGCAAAGGTTTGAATTATAACACCAGTGAGGCCACGCATTTATGTTAAGTCTAGATGTCTCATTGGTGCGTGGTCATGGACAACTTGTGCGCAAGGTATTTGTTCCTCGAACGATCTCCAGGGCACCGAGTTCGTGTCGGCCTAGGAGAATGGTCATGGTCATGGACAACTTATGTAGAAGTTAAGTAGGAAGGCTGACCACTGAAGAGCATATCGGTGATATGATTATTTCAGGACCTTTGGAGGAGACCGCGCCTCTCACACAAAGCATTTCCATCTTATATTTACTCCAAGATGGCTTGAATTGCCAGTGACCTTTTATAAAGAAGAGTCATTGTGCTGAGCAGCAATCTGCATGCACAGTGTCGATTGAGTCACAATAAGTGTAAGCACGACACGAATAAGTCAAAAAATGTGTGCACAGTTTGCAACACAACTTTTATTGAAGCCTAAGATTTGGATATAGTAGAGACACGTACTTTGGCACGAAAGGTGGCATCGTGTTTGAGTCATTGGCACAAATTTTATAAGATTATAATTGACTGGTTTGTATTTTGAAACAGAGAAAGTCGTAAGGCAAGTCTTGAGTTGTCACGACCCGCACCCTAGAGTAAGGGCACGAGACGTGAATACGCCCAGCCTACGCCGCAGTGTCGGCGGTAGAACGCTGTCCTAGGTCACAACATCTAGCAATGTAAATATCTAAACAGTTTATACTCCCCGAATGGGGGTGACATAGCAATAGAACTCAATCACAACTAAGGAAGATATAGCACGATATGAACGGAACTCAAGAAAATGAAATAGATAAAACAGTAGTCTAAGATAATCCCAGCAATACAAAATCTCAGATAAAAGAATATATACAACAGATCTCCAAAAGAGTCTAACTAGAACATGTCTCAAGACTATAAATGAAAGACAAGCTAGCTAATGTAGTCTAGGCAGTCGGGGGAAAGTCCTCAGCTACTGCTGGATCCTCCTGAGGGTCCAGCTCACAGGTGTCATCTAGGGCTGCCCTGTAGTAGGTGTCCAGGCAAGCCTCCTCCTCGTCCTCTGTAATATTTTCAATAGGTCCAGTCAGGACAGGAGCGAGTACAGTACATCTCAACAGATCATAGCAGGTTAGAAAATAAAAACATGCAGTAAAGTAAGATACGAGTACTGAAGAAATGCTGTATGTAAATAGGAAGAGAACTGTAATGTAAATATCTACTATACATAGAGAACTAACAGTGGCTAGTGAGTCAGAGTACGAGATAGCACATGTGAACAGGACGGATTTGCACAGGATCGAGGTGCACAAGATCTACACTACTTTGGAATTGTTCACACAACTACTAGCACTCCCCCGTATCCCCAATCAATACACAAGGATCTAAACAGGTTATGTTATTGCACAAGATATCACATGGGGGCCCATATAGGGTGCACATGATAGTATATATGGGGGCTCCGTGAACATGAGAGTACAAGATTCACAGGAGTGCACATGTAAAATAGAAGCACAGGAGTACATGATGTAAGTGAAATGTACAAGCACAATGTACCCGATGCTCCCGAGGGGGATAACATCGCATGTAGAGATCCATATAGTACCAATCCGTGTGACCAACGTGACAGTACAAGTAAAGTAATCTACTGCAGGAAATAATTCTAAGCAGGATATGAAATGATCATAGAATGTACTCGCCTGTAACTGAGTGTCCGGTATGAAACGTACTGTCCAAGGAGTGGTGTCTGGCTCCTAATCAGAATAGCACAAGTCACAACAAGTCCAGAATATCAAAATGGAGTCCTACTATGCATTCTATATGATTCTAAGTCAATCTAGACCAAAGTCAACTCTTGCTCAACTCTGGTCAACCCTAGAAGTCAAACTAGGTCAACTATGGTCTAACAAGACTAGGTTATATCAAGTCTAATAATATAGTACAAGCCCTATCTAGACTTACCAAGCTATACCACACTGCCTAGGCCTATTTTCAACACAAAAGCATACATTTACTATTATAGTAGTATTCAAGTATACACATGGCACAAACATGAACTTGCACCCATACAACCCCATGGCCCACTAACATGGTATCCCCCAATCAATACACAATGTAAACATCTACAAAAGCCATACACATCTATATAGGGACCCATACATCACAAAGCATATATTAATTTACATTCATATAGTACATTGCATTATATATGTATATAGTCACATATAGAGGCTACATTAGGTAGGCATATAGGGAAAATGAATAAATGTAGGTGTGTGATAGGGCTATAATGATAGGGAGGGAAATTAGTGGTAAGTGACTATGTGTGTGTATAAAGTTGTGTGTGTGGTGAGGGTGAACAGGAGTGTTCAGGAATTTGCAAGGCATGAAATAACTCTAGTGTGTGTGTGTGTATATTGACAGGAAAACAGAACAGTGAAGAGTGTGAATACTGTGCAGGAATAGAAAATAGTGAAGAAGAGGAGTGTGCTCAGGTGATTAAGTATAACAGTAAGGAGAGGAAAATGTGTGTGTGTGTATAACACTGTGAGAGAGGAGAGTGCTGTGTGTATAAAAATGATAATGTGGCAGGAATTACAAAGTGACAGTGTGCTTATGTGTGCAGGAAGTGGTATGCAAGAAAATAGTGTATGTGAGAGCAGTAAATACACAAACAGTGAAAGAAGACTGAAAAGGGAAGGAAGGAAATCAATCCATGTAACCGTAACAATTCAGAATTTAATCCATAAAGAAACGAAGTCAACATTGAATTAGAAGGGAAATATGGTTAATACAAATCTCAGTTGACAGCAACTTAACAGTGAGGAAATAAAGAATTTAACATGGCAACCCAATTTCAGATTTACAAGTGATACATCAAGTTAATCTTAGGTTTCCATTTGCAGCAAACATTGCATCATATGAAAGGAATAACAAGAAAAGGAAATCAATCATGTATCAAATCCCAATTTTCAGTCCATTTAGTTTTCAGGTTTTGAAACTCCCATTTCGAACCCAACATACAACCAAATCAACCCAAATTCGAACTACAGTTAGATTACACATAGGGGTAACATTTTAGGGACTGAAACTAAACATTAACAGTATTTAATTGGTTTAAATTAGGTGACAAAGTTCATGTATACAAACTGGAAAATTTCTGTTCATACATGTATCAGGAAAAAAATTGGAAAATGATTTTAACCAACCAATTCACTACAACAAAAAACCCTTTTAATGACGCTCGACAGGGAGTTTTAATGACGGCTGATACATAAGCATTATAAAGTTGAAAAATACCTTTTTTCTATGACGGTTTGGACTAATTTTGGGCTTTTTATAACGTTTATAAAATAAAACGTCATTAATACTTTAGAGCGGTGGCAAACTTGTAATTTTTTCACTCTATAAAAGCTAAGTGGGAGAGAGAAAATTCATTTCTCATCCATTTTCTAAGGAGCAGCATCTCTCCAAACCTCTTCTCCCCCAATTTCCTCAAGAGTTAGGTTAGGGTTTCTGATCAATGGATCTTAGCCGAGGTGCGAACTCTCCAAACCTCTTCTCCCCCAATTTCCTCAAGAGCGGCCGTCCCCTCGGGTCCAAGAACAAGCCGAAGCCCCCAGTGATCATCACCCGCGAGAGCGCCAACGCCCTACGCGCACATGCTGGAGATCGGCGGCGGGTGCGACGTCTTCGGCTCCGTGGCCGCCTACGCCCACCGCCGCCAGCGCGGCGTCTGCGTTCTGAGCGGGAGCGGCGCCGTGTACGACGTCAACCTCCGCCAGCCCGGCGCCGCGGGCGCGATCGTGACGCTGCGCGGGAGGTTCGAGGGGAATATTGTCTCAATTTCTTTCTCTGATAGAATATTGTCTCAATTTTCTATTATTCTTTGAGGGGAATTTTTGGATCTGATGCCATTCTATAGTTTTTTTAATACTTTTTCTTATTTATCTAGGGTTCATACTCACCATTCCCATTTTGAGTTAGGTTAAGCAGGTCTAGGCTCGGTGGCGGGGACAAGCAGAGGTGTCCTCTTCCTCGGGACTCCGTCATGTTTTGGTACCTGTCTCTTGAGAGCTGCAGATTTTGGTTCCCTGCTCAAGTCTACAATCGCGAGGTATATCGATTTGATCATCAGTTTCTTGGATGTTATCGGTTTCATCTTTCTGACATGCTCTTGCTCTGTTTGAAATGGCAACTTCAAGTTCTGGTACCAGTCTGGATGGTTATAATTATGGACATACTTATTCGATATGGAAACAATTATTCATACTTCACTTTATACAAGATTAGCTTGTCAAGTTTGAAGTTAACAGGTTATATGAAACATTGCATAATATAGCAACTTCAAGTTCTGGTACAAGTCCTGATGGTTATAATTATGAACGGATTATTCAATATGGAAACAATTATTCATATCTTACTTTATCCGAGATTACGTTGTCAAATTTGAAGTTACAGGTTATATAAAATATTGCATACTATAGCAACTTCAAGTTCTGGTACAAGTCTTGATAGTTATAATTATGAACGATTTATTCGATTTGGAAACAATTAGAAGTCATACTTTACTTTATACAATAGCTTGCCAAATTTGAAATTACAAACATTGCATAATTTTAGTATAGCAGCTGTGGTTAACCATTTGAACAAGCAACTAATCAGTGTCAAATGTTCTTTTCTTTTCTTTTTTTGGCAGTATGGGCATGTAGGATTTATGCTGTCATGTTATGATGCTGAACAAAGCTATGATAGCCACACCGATAGCTTTCAAGCGAGGTGCGTGTAGCTTACTGCAATTGAAGTTCCCCTTCTGCTTCTTGTTCATCAGTCTTTTTCAGGAAAGTAGGAAGAGTGTAGAATTTGGTTTCGTTTTATGACATGATACATGAAGGAGATCTATAACCCAATTGGTAGCGATAAAAGCATTTATGCTCGACCTGTGGAAACCTTCTTTAGATTTTATAATTTGGGAATCAATTCTATACTTATTGCATTGTTTCCCCTTTGGGAATCAATTCTATACATGACTGTGACTCGGTCTTTCCACCCCTAAAGTTTGGGTAACAAGTCTTCCATACAACTTAACATGGATTTATTTAAGTTCAGTTAGCTGCCTTAGTTTCTGCTCTGTGAGCTTTTACTTGTGTTAACAAAGTATATATTAGTCTTGGATAAGACCAGTTTTATCCTTATTTAGTTGATTTACCTTTTACTTTCATCTATGTCATACTTCTGTACTTGCAAATTGACCTGAGTTACTACGAACTATAATATAACTTGAATGAAAGAATGAGCTATTTTACATATGCCAGAAAAAGCAAATACATTACATGGTAACAACTATGTGTTTGTGGTGAATCCTTGGTTGTAGAAATTGGAGTATTGGTGGCATAGATTTTAACATGGTATTATTTTAAATTGGTTTACCAATTACAGTTTTATTTATTTAGAAGGTTCAAATCATGAATGGCATATTTTAAATTGGTTGAAAAAAATAATTCCTTTCCCTCTATGTTGGGACTACATAATTTTTTCCCTCTATGTTTTATTGCTTGTGTTTCAAGGACTTACTTGCTTATTGGTTCATAATTTTTTCTTGACCGGTCTGGATGGCTCATTGGTTGGGGAGTTTCCTAGGTACTGTTATCCCTAACTATAAGTTACATGTTGGTGCTGCTTGAGAAGTTTGATGCTGGCTGCTCAGCTTCCAATGTAATCTTTTTTAAGCTTATTCATGTTGATTTAAGAGAATGTACTGTCAAGTTTATTCATGCTTACAATGTAATCTTTTTTTTGTTTGTTTTTTTCAGCTTTCTTTCTTTCATATGTGGACCAATCAATTGCAAAAGACATTAAATTCAAACAAACGAGGATACTGCATTTTTCCATAAAGATTTTAGCAGTTGGAGGACCTTTAGTCCCTGGTAGTCCAACAGAGCTCTGGGTGCAGGTTTTTTGGTAGTTGTAAATGTATATATGTATTTGTAAATGTATATATGTATTTGGATATTCTATTTTAAGAATGTAATGAAGATGTTGATATGTACTCTATTTTGAGAAATATAATAAAGATGGTGATATATAATGTTAATTTGATTTTTAGGCCTGACAATTATATGGACTGATTTGGATGTGCTAATTTGAATAGTATAAAGTGTTATAAATGTGCTGCATTGAGCCTATACATGTTATCTATTCATGACGTTTTAAAATTGTTCTGAATTGTGCACTATATATTAACTATTCATAACGCTTTTATAGAAACTATTCATGACGGTTATTTTATGACGCTTTTAAAAAACATTTATAACACCCGTTTTCATGACGGTTGCTGTGGAAAAAAAAGCGTCATGGTTCGTCATTAATGACGCTTTTTAGCCGTCATTAAAAGGGTTTTTTGTTGTAGTGATTCGACCTAATTTACTAAACCAATGGTTGGTAACCAAAATATATATCATACATGTGTCCCATAATGCAATGGTGTCCACCCAAGTGGACACAATGTGTCCAAACTGGAATAAAAACCAGAACAGCAATTGGACACAGTGCAGTGAACAAGGTCTCGTGCACGTATGCACGAGTGTCGTGCACACGACACAGCACGTGGTAGGCCACGTGCTCGTGCACCTGGGTACCCCTAGACTAGGGTTAAGTCTAGGTCCTCCTGTCCTGGGTCCTCGTGTCCGCGTGTCCAAGTTAGACACGCGTATCAGAGCCCATACACACGAGTACACAGACTCAGTATAAAACCAGTGTGGCATGTCGTGCACCCTCGACACGACACGAGAAGTAGTACCACTTGGGGAGTGTCATGACAGACACTGCCCCATAGTGTGTGTCAATTTATTTATGTCCAAGTGTCGTGTCCAGGGAGTTGTGGGCCCCGAGTGGCAGGGGACTCCCTGCAGCAGCGCGCGACATGTGCACGCGCGTGTCCAGCCATGAAACCGACACGAAAATGACACGACACAAGAACTCAAGCACAGGGATCAAAATACCAGATCTAAACTATTAATCCTATTGAAAAATAATAAAATAAATCGATCGAAATGCCCTTTGAGGCATTTCGTCGAACACAATGCGTGGTCACTGATACGTGTCCAGAACGGACACGAAAGCTCCGACACCAGGAACGAAACTTATCCAAACCCTAGGGGGACCCTTAGGTCTTCCTATTGGTGAAGACTACAAGAAATTTCATGGAGAAATGAAGAAGATACCTCTATGTGAAGTTCCAATAGAAAAATGGCTCTTTCTAGCTCTTTGCTTGATGTCCAAATCACTTTCAGTCAATAGCAAACTGAACCAAAACTTCCATAACAACAAGAATATTAGTGTTAGAAATTATTGCAACTGATTTGGAGATTTTAGGACCTATTATGGAATTAAAATGGATTTATTAAGACAAGAACTCACCTCTTTCTTCTTGGATCTATTTTTCTAAGGAGGGAGGCTAGCCCTAAAAACTAGGAGGATATTTATAATGGGGGAATCCCTAGGTGGATATGGTGGCTGGCTAAGTGGGTTAGGATAGGGTTGAGCTAGGTTTAGTTAGTCCTATCTAGCTAAGTCACAAAATGACTTGTGTAATCACAAGCCATTTATCAAATAACTTGATTTCTACATTCCTAATTCAAGTTCTATGAATCACTAACCACTAACTTGAGTCACACTAGGTTAGACTAGGGTCACTTGACCTAACCAAGCCCAACTAACCATGGTTAGTTCCTAGGTTGGTCTACATGAGTCAAAACTGGCCAAAAAAATAAACTAGTCCAAATAAATCAAAAATAATTTTTAAAAATTCCCATAAATTCTAATTAATACTAATAAATTTTATTTACCCCAAAAATGACAATTTTACCCTCAAACTAGAAATGTGGTAATGACAAATCTACCCTCCTTAAAAGAATTTCGTCCTCAAAATTGAAAGGCGAAATGCAACTGATGAGAAGGATAGAAAGTATACCTCACGGTCCAAAAAGAGAAGGGTACCGCTCGCGCATCTCATCCTCCCGCTCCCAGGTAGACTCTCCTGGAGAATGATGCCTCCATGCGACGCGTACCAACGGTATCACCTGGTTCCTCAGATCCTTCTCCCGTCGATCCAGAATCTCCACAGGCTGCTCTGGATAGCTGAGAGAAGGACCCACCTCAATCTCCGAATGATCGAGCACATGGCTAGGGTCAGCCACGTACCGTCTCAACTGTGATACATGGAATACGTTGTGGACTCCCACAAGTGCAGGCGGCAAGTCTAGCCTGTAAGCCACGTCACCGACCCTCCCGCTGATAACGAAAGGGCCGATGAAGCGCGGGCTAAGCTTCCCGCCTCCACCAAAATGTATCGTACCACGAGTCGGAGATATCCTCAAAAAAACCTGGTCTCCGACCTAATCACAAGCAAGGTCTCAATTAAAATAAATAACAAACATGATCAAAAATCACAACAAACAACCTAAATCTAATCCTACTCTAATCTGTACCTCAAACTCCAAGGGCCTCCGGTGGCTATCGGCCCAGTGCCGATGTCTGTCCTGCGCCACGCGAAGTCTGTCCCTGATAAGCTTTACCTTCTCGGCCGCATCTATAATCATCTCTGGCCCCAGCAAAGCTCGCTCACCAACATCATCCCAGGATAAGGGTGTACGGCACCTACGCCCGTACAGAGCCTCGAAAGGTGACATCTCGATGCTGGCCTGAAAACTATTGTTATAGGCAAACTCCACCAAATGAAGATGATCCTCCCAGGAACCTCCAAAGTCCAGAACGCACGTCCGCATCATATCCTTAAGGGTCTGAATAGTCTGCTCTGACTGTCCGTCCGTCTGGGAGTGGTATGCAGTACTAAACTTGAGCTGAGTGCCCAAGCTGGTCTGCAGACTCCTCCAGAAATGAGAAGTAAAACGGCTATCCCGATCTGAGACAATGTTGACCGAAACTCCGTGGATCCTGACTATCTGTCGCATATACATCTCCGACAGTCTCTCTGTAGACGTGCCCACCTTGAATGGCAAGAAGTGGGCCGATTTGGTCAACCTGTCCACGATGACCCAAATCGCGTCTTTCCCTCCTGGAGTACGCAGCAATCCTGATACGAAGTCCATCGTGATATGCTCCAATTTCTACTCGGGAATGGGCAGCGGCTGCAACAAACCACCGGGTCTCTGTCTCTCTGCCTTGACCTGCTGACAGACCAAGCACCTAGCTACGAACTGGGACACCTCCCGCTTTATTCCTGACCACCATACATGCTCCCGCAGATCTCGGTACATCTTGTTGGCACCCGGGTGTATAGAGTACTGAGATCTGTGGGCCTCCTGCATAATCTGCTCTCTGAGCTCCCCGCTAGGCACACATAACCTGGCACCGTGCCTCAGGACACCATCCTCTGTAAGTGAGAACTCAGGATCCCCCACTCCTATACTGATCTGCTCTCTGATACTCTGAAAAGCCACATCCTCGAACTGGGCCGCCTTGATCCTGTCCACCAAGTCTGACTGAATCTGCATCCCCCATAGCTGCATCTGTACTCCCGGCACGATCACCTCAATCCCAAGGCTCTCCAAGTCGGCAAGCAAATGTCGATCCATGGTCAAACACATGGCTGTCGGATACCTACTCAAGGCATCGGCAACCACGTTGGCCTTCCCTGGATGATACTGTAGTGCAATATCGAAGTCCTTCATCAACTCCAACCATCTGCGCTGTCTCATGTTCAACTCCTTCTAAGTGAACACATACTTTAGGCTCTTGTGATCTGTGAAGATCTCCACCCTCTCACCATACAGATAATGCTTCCACAGCTTCAATGCAAAAATCACTGCTGCCAGCTCCAGGTCGTGGGTAGGGTAATTCTTCTCATGGGGACGTAACTGCCTGGAAGCATAGGCAATTACCTTCCCGTGATGTTGCAACACACAACCCAGCCCCTTTCCTGAAGTATCACTATAAATAGTGAATCCACCTGATCCTGAAGGCAACGTCAGAATCGGAGCTGTCGTCAGCCGTTTCTTCAACTCATCAAAAGCTGCCTGACACTCCTCTGACCAAACATACTCAGCATCCTTCCGGGTCAACCGTGTCAACGGCTCTGCAACCCAGGAGAAATCCTGCACAAATCTCCGGTAATATCCTGCCAGCCCCAGGAAGCTCCTGATCTCTGCAACTGAAGTCGGCGCTGCCCATGCCTCAACTACTACAATCTTCTTGGGGTCAACTGAGATACCATCTCCAGTCACCACATGCCCCAAGAAATCCACCCGGTCTAGGAAGAACTCACATTTGGAGAGCTTTCCGTAAAGCTGCTCCTTCCTGAGAATCTCCAGCACTATCCTCAAATGCTCCTCGTGCTCCTCCTCAGTCTTGGAATATATCAAGATATCATCAATAAACACTACTACAAACTGATCCAGATACTGATGGAACACCTTGTTCATAAGGTTCATAAACACTGCGGGTGTATTGGTTAGCCCAAACGGCATAACCAAAAACTCGAACTGCCCATACCGCGTCCTGAAAGCGGTCTTGGGAATATCCTCCCCCTTTACCTTCACCTGGTGATATCCCGACCTCAGATCAATCTTGGAAAATACCCGAGCTCCGCTCAACTGGTCAAATAGATCGTCGATCCGCGGCAGTGGGTATCTGTTCTTGATCGTGAGGTTGTTGAGTGCCCTATAGTCAATACACATACGTACTGACCCATCCTTCTTCGGCACAAACAACACTGGTGCACCCCATGGCGACGAACTCGAGCGGATGAAGCCCTTGTCCTGTAGCTCATCCACTTGCTTCTTCAGCTCCACCAGCTCGCTGTTGTTCACCAGATAGACATGCTGAGAAATAGGCTCCGCTCCTGGAACCAAGTCTATCGAGAACTCAATGTCCCTGTCTGGTGGCAGTCCCGGTAACTCCTCCGGGAAAACATCCATATACTCTGCTATCAAGGGGTATGGAATCGTCTGCTCCTCGACCGAGACTCCACAAAAGACTCCGCTGCTCTGCTCTGCCTGACGTCTGGAGTACTCGAACTCTGGCTCCCCCAGCGCTCTGAAGAGAACTCTACCCCCTCTGCAATCAATGCTGGCATGGTGCCTGCTCAACCAATCCATGCCTAGTACTATATCGTAGTTCGGCAATGGCATTACGAGCAGGCTCACCTCCAACTCACGGCCTCCCAAAACTACTCTCCGACCCTTACAAACATCACTCACGAGGATAATACCACCCCCGGTCGTGATCTTGTAAGTCCTAGGCAACGATTCAGCTATGATACCGTATCTAATCGTAAAAGATACTAAAATGAAGCTATGCGATGCACCGGAATCAAACAATGCAAATGCTGGACTGGAGTCAAGAAGAATCGAACCTGCAATCAGCTCTCCAGTCACCTCTGCATCTCCAGCTGCTATGGCGAAAGCTCGCCCCTGCTGGCCTCCCCTGGCCTGCTGTTGGTGCTGGACAAACCTCTGCTGCTGCGTCGGCAGGGCTGGTCCCCGCTGCTGACCTGCTGGAGCTCTGGCTCCTCCTCCTAGAGCTGCTCGTCCCACAGACCTAGGATACTCCCTCATCTGGTGATCTGCTGCTCCGCACAGGAGGCACCTCCCGAGCCTCTTTTTGCAGTCATTCCATCCATGCCCTGGCTTCTTGCAGAAGGGGCAACTGACTGTCTGCCTGGGTGCCTGATGCTGCTGCTGAGCCGGCCTCTGCTGAATCGGCTGCGGCTGAAACTACCTGGGCTGCTGGTGCTGAAAATGAGGCCTCTTGGCCTATCCTTCGCTGCTGCTACTGCCCCCTACTGGGTCTCTCCCTCTCTTGAGCCTAAGCTCAAGATCATCCTCTGCTAGCAGGGCTCCCGTCAAGATCTCCTCAAATGTAGCATCTCTGTTCCCCTTGGTCAGGGACTTGACCTCCTTGACCAGACCCTTCCGGAACCTCTGGGCCATCGTTGTCTCGCTCAACCCCTCAACAAACCTGCCGAGACGGCCAAACTCTCCCGCATACTCCTCAACTGAGAGGCTCCCCTGGACCAAGCTCTCAAACTGTGTCTCCAAGGCTCTGACTGCTGAATCTGGAAAGAACTTCTTCTTGAAGAAGCCCCTGAACTGCTCCCAAGTCTGTCCTGGTACCCCCACCCTGGGGTTCGACTGATACCAGGTGCGAGCAAGATCTCGCATCCGGCTAGCTGCGGCATCTATCTGAAGGTCTGCTGGGATCCTGGCCAAGTGGAAGATCTCCTCCATATGCTCGATCCACTCGTCGGCATACAGGATCCCCTCTGTCCCCATGAAGTCTCTGGGGCTCATCTTCTGAAACTGCTCGATCCTTGGTGTCCTCTGCTGCTGCACCACTGGTCGAGCTGTGGCTGTCGTGACGGCCAACTCTATGCCTCTGTCCTGCCGAGCCTGTTGTCGGTCCATGAACTGCTGGAAGTATGCGAACATCTGAGCTGCGTCCACATGTCCTGGAGGCAGTGGTGGCTGAAAAGGATCCTCTAGAAAGTCCGGGTCCTGCCTCCCAGTCAGTGGGTGCATACCCCCTGCTGCGACTGCCGAGGTCTCAACACGAGCTGAGGTAGCAGGAGCTGCAGTCCCCTGGCCTCGCCGTACTGGCTGAGAGGTAGCAGTCCCCTCTATAGCATCCTTATGGGTGGCACGCTGCAATCGAGTCTCTACCATCCTGAAGATAGACAAACAAGAGTATCAATTTCTGAGAAAGAAGCGAAATAACAAAGGCGGACAATTATAATTCAAAGGATTAGCTGACAAAAGGATTTAGATGGCAATAAAAGGAATTTTCCTAAAGTGATTGAGTACCTTAAAATTAATGTCCTATATTTTATAGCAGGCTGCAGTGATACTCTAGTTCGAGCACCACTACACTTCTAGTCTAGACCTGCATGGGCCACCACTAAAAATGTATCATGACTCGCACCCTAGAGTAAGGGCACGAGACGTGAATACGCCCAGCCTACGCCGCAGTGTCGGCGGTAGAACGCTGTCCTAGGTCACAACATCTAGCAATGTAAATATCTAAACAGTTTATACTCCCCGAATGGGGGTGACATAGCAATAGAATTCAATCACAACTAAGGAAGATATAGCACGATATGAACGGAACTCAAGGAAATGAAATAGATAAAACAGTAGTCTAAGATAATCCCAGCAATACAAAATCTCAGATAAAAGAATATATACAACTGATCTCCAAAAGAGTCTAACTAGAACATGTCTCAAGACTATAAATAAAAGACAAGCTAGCTAATCTAGTCTAGGCAGTCGGGGGAAAGTCCTCAGCTACTGCTGGATCCTCCTGAGGGTCCAGCTCACAGGTGTCATCTAGGGCTGCCCCGTAGTAGGTGTCCAAGCAAGCCTCCTCCTCGTCCTCTGTAATATTTTCAACAGGTCCAGTCAGGACAGGAGCAAGTACAGTACATCTCAACAGATCATAGCAGGTTAGAAAATAAAAACATGCAGTAAAGTAAGATACGAAGAAATGCTGTATGTAAACAGGAAGAGAACTGTAATTTAAATATCTACTATACATAGAGAACTAACAGTGGCTAGTGAGTCAGAGTACGAGATAGCACATGTGAACAGAAAGGATTTGCACAGGATCGAGGTGCACAAGATCTACACTACTTTGGAATTGTTCACACAACTACTAGCACTCCCCCGTATCCCCAATCAATACACAAGGATCTAAACAGGTTATGTTATTGCACAAGATATCACATGGGGGCCCTTATAGGGTGCACATGATAGTATACATGGGGGCTTCGTGAACATGAGAGTACAAGATTCACAGGAGTGCACATGTAAAATAGAAGCACAGGAGTACATGATGTAAGTAAAACGCACAAGCACAATGTACCCGATGCTCCCGAGGGGGATAACATCGCATGTAGAGATCCATATAGTACCAATCCGTGTAACCAACGTGACAGTAGAAGTAACGTAATCTACTGCAGAAAATAATTCTAAGCAAGATATGAAATGATCAGAGAATGTACTCGTCTGTAACTGAGTGTCCGGTATGAAACGTACTGTCCAAGGAGTGGTGTCTGGCTCCTAATCAGAACAGCACAAGTCACAACAAGTCCAGAATATCAAAATGGAGTCCTACTATGCATTCTATATGATTCTAAGTCAATCTAGACCAAAGTCAACTCTTGGTCAACTCTGGTCAACCCTAGAAGTCAAACTAGGTCAACTATGGTCTAACAAGACTAGGTTATATCAAGTCTAATAATGTAGTACAAGCCCTATCTAGACTTACCAAGCTATACGATACTGCCTAGGCCTATTTTCAACACAAAAGCATACATTTCCTATTATAGTAGTATTCAAGTATACACATGGCACAAACATGAACTTGCACCCATACAACCCCATGGCCCACTAACATGGTATCCCCCAATCAATACACAATGTAAACATCTACAAAAGCCATACACATCTATATAGGGACCCATACATCACAAAGCATATATTAATTTACATTCATATAGTACATTGCATTACATATGTATATAGTCACATATAGAGGCTACATTAGGTAGGCATATAGGGAAAATGAATAAATGTAGGTGTGTGATAGGGCTATAATGACAGGGAGGGAAACTAGTGGTAAGTGACTATGTGTGTGTATAAAGTTATGTGTGTGGTGAGGGTGTACAGGAGTGTTCAGGAATTTGCAAGGCAGAAAATAACTCTAGTGTGTGTGTGTATATTGACAGGAAAACAGAACAGTGAAGAGTGTGAATACTGTGCAAGAATAGAAAATAGTGAAGAAGAGGAGTGTGCTCAGGTGATTAAGTATAACAGTAAGGAGAGGAAAATGTGTGTGTGTGTGTATAACACTGTGAGAGAGGAGAGTGTTGTGTGTATAAAAATGATAATGTGGCAGGAATTACAAAGTGACAGTGTGCATATGTGTACAGGAAGTGGTATACAAGGAAACAGTGTATGTGAGAGCAGTAAATACACAAACAGTGAAAGAAGACTGAAAAGGGAAGGAAGGAAATCAATCCATGTAATCATAACAATTCAGAATTTAATCCATAAAGAAATGACGTCAACATTGAATTAGAAGGGAAATATGGTTAATACAAATCTCAGTTGACAGCAACTTAACAGTGAGGAAATGAAGAATTTAACATGGCTACCCAATTTCAGATTTACAAGTGATACATCAAGTTAATCTCAGGTTTCCATTTGCAGCAAACAATGTATCATGTGACAGGAATAACAAGAAAAGGAAATCAATCATGTATCAAATCCCAGTTTTCAGTCCATTTAGTTTTCAGGTTTTGAAACTCCCATTTCGAACCCAACATACAACCAAATCAACCCAAATTCGAACTACAGTTAGATTACACATAGGGGTAACATTTTAGGGACTGAAACTAAACATTAACAGTATTTAATTGGTTTAAATTAGGTGACAAAGTTTAAGTATACAAACTGGAAAATTTATGTTCATATATGTATCAGGAAAAAAATTGGAAAATGATTTTAACCAACCAATTCGACCTAATTTACTAAACCAATGGTTGGTAACCAAAATATATATCATACATGTGTCCCATAATGCAATGGTGTCCACCCAAGTGGACACAATGTATCCAAACTGGAATAAAAACCAGAACAGCAATTGGACACAGTACAGTGAACAAGGTCTCGTGCACGTGTGCACGAGTGTCGTGCACACGACACAGCACGTGGTAGGCCACGTGCTCGTGCACCTGGGTACCCCTAGACTAGGGTTAAGTCTAGGTCCTCCTGTCCTGGGTCCTCGTGTCCACGTGTCCAAGTTAGACACGCGTATCAGAGCCCATACACACGAGTACACAGACTCAGTGTAAAACCAGTGTGGCGTGTCGTGCACCCTCGATACGACATGAGAAGTCGTGCCACTTGGGGAGTGTCATGATAGATACTGCCCTATAGTGTGTGTCAATTTATTTGTGTCCAAGTGTCATGTCCAGGGAGTTATGGGCCCCGAGTAGCAGGGGACTCCCTGCAGCAGCGCGCGACGTGTGCACGCGCGTGTCCAGCCATGAAACCGACACGAAAACGACACGACACAAGAACTCAAGCACAGGGATCAAACTACCAGATCTAAACTATTAATCCTATTCAAAAATAATGAAATAAATCGATCGAAATGCCCTTTGAGGCATTTCGTCAAACACAATACGTGGTCACTGATACGTGTCCAGAACGGACACGAAAGCTCCGACACCAGGAACGAAACTTATCCAAACCCTAGGGGGACCCTTAGGGCTTCCTATTGGTGAAGACTACATGAAATTTCATGGAGAAATGAAGGAGATACCTCTATGTGAAGTTCCAATGGAAAAATGGCTCTTTCTAGCTCTTTGCTTGATGTCCAAATCACTTCCAATCAATAGCAAACTGAACCAAAACTTCCATAACAGCAAGAATACCAGTGTTAGAAATCATTGCAACTGATTTGGAGATTTTAGGACCTATTATGGAATTAAAATGGATTTATTAAGACAAGAACTCACCTCTTTCTTCTTGGATCTATTTTTCTAAGGAGGGAGGCTAGCCCTAAAAACTAGGAGGATATTTATAATGGGGGAATCCCTAGGTGGATATGGTGGCCGGCCAAGTGGGTTTGGATAGGGTTGAGCTAGGTTTAGTTAGTCCTATCTAGCTAAGTCACAAAATGACTTGTGTAATCACAAGCCATTTATCAAATAACTTGATTTCTACATTCCTAATTCAAGTTCTATGAATCACTAACCACTAACTTGAGTCACACTAGGTTAGACTAGGGTCACTTGACCTAACCAAGCCTAACTAACCATGGTTAGTACCTAGGTTGGTCTACATGAGTCAAAACTGGCCAAAAAACAAACTAGTCCAAATAAATCCAAAATAATTTCTAAAAATTCCAATAAATTCTAATTAATACTAATAAATTTTATTTACCCCAAAAATGACAATTTTACCCTCAAACTAGAAATATGGTAATGACATGAGTTAATTACACTTTGTTGCTAGGCACGGTCTCGATGTTGATGCACAATTGGGTTTTGTAGTACGGTCACGAGGATTATTTGTACGATCACGTTGGTTGCAACATGAATAGGCCATGAGTCTATGTAATCGAATTGATTCTAAGGCATGGTTAGAAAGACCACAAAAGAATAAGTTGTACTCACTAAAATTACGTGTTGGTTGTATGTGTGGGCGAGATTCCCTCCACCTTTACGATTGTGAACTGACAACATACCAGCTTTCATACGCAGGTTACATGTACTTATGTCATGCCCCGATTCCGAAGAATCGATAGTCATCCTCCAGGCGTGATGCCGTGCAAACCTAAGTTGCGCTCGTACAAGGCATAGTCAAAACATTATCCGAAATCCAACATCTAATAGAGTACTTAGAGAAATTAAACAAAACATTTAAAACTAGAAGGAACTTTCCATTTTATTAATAATAAACATCATTTATAGGACTCTGTTACAATGATTTCCATACTGGCTCACAACTTGACTCGAGTATAAAATTAACGCTGATAAAATAGTCATTCAATACATTACATCCCCTTTTATATAATCAAAATACTTCAAAACACCTGCTGCAGTAGGGAGTCGAGCCATCTTCTTTTTGATTGATGAAGAGCCTTCAAAAAGGATTTAAAATAAACCTTTAGCAAACGAATACGGTTTCAGAACACACTAGAATCGCCTTCAGCGAAGAGGCACTTCCTTGTTGATTTGGAGAACTTGTGGAGAGCGAGGAATAGTACATTGTCGTGTACTGGCGCGTGACTAATTAAATTCTATGCTCTTATTTAGTTCAAGAAGTTATATGAAACATGTAATATATTTTAGTAAGCTTCCTGCCATCCTAGTAAGTTTCATGCAAGCAGTTTGATGAGCATAAAAACATAATTACACTATAACTTACCCATGGCATAGTGTGCTGTACAATGTGAATATTACAATGTTCTTCCCTATAAATTGTTATCATTTACTAGCATAGTGTATACAATTTGTACATATGAAGGTCACTGGCATCATAAGCCATCTTGGACTATAGTTGGGTTTAGATGGCACCCCTTCCAGCTTGAGTAGCGAGCTCCACTGAAATTTCGTCGAATGACAAGTTTTTACTTTTATCTAGCACAACTATCTTTTGCTTTCTCCAAGGCCGAATGGATCTTATGCCCCAAGATATTGTTCGAGGGAGCCATTTCTTGTGCATAAGTTGTCCATGACCATGCTAGGCTAGACTAGTTGTGCAAGCATGATCTTTAATTAATGAGCAACTTAACCATTTTTATCGTTGTTTTGCCATATTATGGCGACGGTTATTCAATGACTTAAACTTTGCTTATTACCGTTCTATAACAGGCATAACATATTAAGCATGCGACAGTTTATGATATAACAGTTCTATAGCAGACTTACATAAGAAAGTATGTAGCAGTTTCATGGCATAATAGTTATATAGCAAGCATGCATGAGAAATCGTATAACAGTTCATTGAAATTAAGCATTCGTGTCCTTTTCATATTCAACTAACATTCTATCGATTGATTGGAGAACAAGAGGGCCAAAGGAAAGACTCACCTTGATTGTTTGAGGCGAGAGGAAAGAAGGTCTTGTTGTGCTAGACGGTGCCTATGCGATCACCTGAAATTACACAAGCAACGCATTGGCACTCTACCCTTCTATTCAGAGTTCGATATGAAATACGAAGTTGGAAGAACACGAGCAATAACATCCATTAAAAATATTCACGAAAATGCATTCTTAAAACCAATGCCAATGCAAAGAAGGAAGCACAAAATAAAAAATAGTACACCGAGAGGTCTCTTTCGACTCAGCCGCAGAGTCCATCCTCGAGGCGCAACCCGCTGTATATGGGACCTAATTCTGAAGAAGCCATTCCATAAAGAGGAATGGATCTTAATTCAACCAGTCCCGACCAATCGATAGTTATAGTGTTTCTTAACCGCGTTTCCTGTGTCGCGACAAAAAACATGCAGGATGTTGGACGAGGGCACTACAATGCGCTCATCCCTGGCGAAGCTCGCTTGGATGCGTCGAGGCATGGATTTTTTTGATGTTTCGAAGCATATGACCATGTTGAGACTTCACCTATACGAGACATAATGTATGGACAATGTCTTCTTCTAGCTGTATGTCTCGAGGCATGATCTTTTGTAATTAAGAGATGAAAGAGGGCTTATTGATTGTATTCACAGAGTGTGAGCTTGAGTGACTTGTAAACTTGGCCATGTGCCTTTATAATCATATTTTTAATATCAATAATGATTTATCATTTTGTATATCATTGCGTTATTCAACTTCTCTGCTCGAAATTTCTGTGCGACGACCCCATCGCTAAGCTGCTGAAATCGACCTTTATGAAAATTGTCTTGTGCGAGAGTAACTTCGCTCACGTGACAACATGCCCTAGCGAGGATGATTGAAGTTCAATACTAGTCTCCATAACTAAAAATATAAGAATATACAGTATAAAAAAAATGACGTTTCTTGACGGTTTATAAGTTGACAGTCGTCGAAAACCGTCAACAATAGGGGTTATCTTGACGTTTTTAGGCTTACGTCAAGACATGACATTTTTTTTGGTTACTTTAGCTAATTGACGGTTTTAGATGATCCGTCAAGAAATATCAATTTATTTATTGACAGTTTGGTGATAACCGTCAAGTAATGTATATGCAAAAACTTGGCAGGATTTTTTTAGCTGTCATTTTAGTAATTTTTTCAAAACTTTAATATTTGTTGACGGTTGAGGGTCTTTCTAGTCTAGGAACCCAGCAAACTTTCTCCCGATCGTCCCTATCCTTCCTTCTCTCTCCCTAACCTTCTCATTCCTAAGAAAGAGAGCCCCCATCTCCTTTCCTCTCCTCTCCACTCCTCTTCTCTCCTATAAAGAGTCTCCCATAGCTCCTCTTTCTTTTCCCTAAGAGAGAAACCCTAACCCTAATTTTTCCCATGGACGACTTCGATGATCACCTAGTGATTGAGGTTGACCCCATCACCTCTATATGGTCCCTCTCTCCCCCTTCGCCCGTCCACCACCTCCTCTTACTCCTCCTTTGCGAGCGCTACTTCGTCGAGGAGGTCATTACAGGCTTCGACGAGACCGATCTCTACAACTTACGGGTCAAAGTATCAGTCCTTGCCACTCGCCCTTCTCTGATTCTTTTTTCTCTACTTCTGCTAAATTTTTTGGGGTTTTCTTTTTTTGGTAGGCGGCGGCGATGAGGAGTCCGCATGAGAGGTTGGCTGGAGAACATGTTCTTCCAGGTCCGAGGAGGACGTCGACCTGGGCCTCAGTTTCGACATCGAGTCCGCCGTCGAGCACCTTCGGAATGTGAGCACCCCCTTCCTCCTCGCTCTATCTCTCTGAAACATTTGAAATTAGGGTTAGGGTTTCAATCTCTAGATCCAAAAATTTTGTCTCTCTTCAATTCCTCCATCATCGCTAGGAACTTCGAAATCTAGGGTTTCAATGTAGTCCGATGAGTGCCTATGAGCTCGGAGGAGGCGGAGATGATGAACACCCAGCCTCGGGATCGAGGAGGCCGACGGCGCTGGTACCGCTAGCGATGCTGATCGGCCAGAAGCTCCACGGGGAGAGGTCGGAGAGGCCCTCGGTCAGGGACGGGAGTGTCGGGCTTGCGAAGAGAGGGGATGAGCTGTTCCTGATCGAGCCGGACTGCACACGAATCGCCGGGGCCCCGACGAGTAACTTCTCAGTCTACGCGGTATTGTTAGACTAATGTAAGACTGTTTTAAAATGTTCTAATTATGTTAGACATTGGCTAAAACATCGCTATAATTTTTTAGGTAGTTTCTTTGTATGTTAAACATTGGCTAAAACATCGCTACCAAGAGTTAATTCTGGATGCCTCAAGTCCTAAGTCATTGTTCAATAGTAAACTGAGAGGCCAGTAGACACTATTGTATTGAACTCAAACTTGCATCATAATTTTGTATAACTATAGAAAGTAGGCACACTATTCTACAACAAACAAATGTATGGCAAACCTCTAAAACAAAAAATATATATATCATATATTTTTTAGGTATTGTTAGACTAATGTCTAACATACTTTTGAATGGTTGTTGTTAGCTATATTGTATTTCTAAAGCAATCCAAACCTCTACTTAGGTCTTTCATCTTAACCACTATAATTCATCTTTATCCTGACATGGGAGTCATGGACATCTCTCAAGAAATCATGAGAAGTTAATAACCTTTTGAAAATGCAATCTTTGTTGTAGTTTACTGTTCTTAACATTCTTATCCTAATATTGTTACTTGAACTAAATAATCCAAAAACTGGTACAAAGTTAATGCTTTTAGATTTCATTGATACACAATTGTACTGCACATGGCTAATACTCTCATTGATACACAATTGTACTCCACATGGCTGATACTCTCATTGATACACTATTGTACTGCACATGGCTGATACTCTAAAGAAATTAAACATGAATTGTACACAATTGAAGAAGAACTGGAATTGGAAATTTTTTAGCTAGGATTGTTACTGTATATATTGATACACTATTGTACTGCACATGGCTGATTCTCTAATTTTACACTACACAGACTATATTATATGCTGCATAATATTAAGAAAAATTAACAACCATTTTCATATAATGATGACAATGTCCATCCTTTGAGAGTAGATCCACTTTGGATGCCACAGTGGATGCCTTAAGGCTAAATTTAGTTTTGTCCATTTCTGTAACGCCCCAGTCCCAAAATACGTAGGACCGAGTACGTGAACATGCCAGCTGTACACATACGAAGAATACTCCAATATATATATAGAATCCTCGTATATGCACATAAGCTGTAAATAAATAATCACAGGCCAGAATAACATATCTAATCTCATCACAGCTCAATACAGAAGATAATAAAGTCCAAATGAATAAAGCAGAGTATCAAAAGATAGCCGGGTGAACATACTCACTCCAAACAGCTATGAAAAATAGTCTCACAAGATCGGAGTCCATCCTCCGCAAAATAGAAAGAAAAAAAGATGTAAAATACTATCCACTAATGTCTCATATATAGAATAGACTAGAAATCAGTAGTGACTGCCTCGTCATCGATGCAAGATAGCTCCAATGCCGCTCCGTACTCCTGTGAAATATCGTCTAAACCTGGAGAGATAACCAGGTCCTCAGGGGACATAGCAAGATACAAGAAAATACCATGCCATATAAACTATGGTAATATAATAAGAGAAAAGGTATGCATACAATCGGGTTCCTGACCATTCTACTGTAAACATGCAGTTGAGATACAATCCTTCGACGCATGAGCCCTGGTTGTAAATGGGATCGACATAGTTCCCATAAAGGGTACCAGGGGCCTACGTCCATAATGCTCGAGAAGCGTCAGAGGGCACCATGTGCAAGGGCTACGTCCATAACACTCTGGGAAACATCAGAGGGCGCCTGGAGCCTGCGTCTCCGGAGGAGCGCACAGGTATTCATGAAAGTGTAAAGAAGCCCATACGTCAGGTATTGTTCTCCCCACCCAATGTCTAGTATTATCATCTCCATGACTGATATGAACCTCTAGTAACCGCCAAGTCTTCTAACTCGCATCACTATTGGCAGTTACTCCTATCCGTCGCACGCTCTATACGTATCAGTGGCCAACCAACTACGCAAAATTGTGTCCTACATGTGACTCACATCACGTGATACAACAAGTGTCAAGGCCGTATGAGATATACCAATACCTCAACATCAATGGGTGGTCAATAAACTAAGTCAATGCAAGAGAATAAATAAAGCAAGGAAAATGACCGATAGAGTCGCTTGCACCCAAGTGTGACTTGGACGCACAGTTTAAATATCATGAAACAAAATGCTGAAAATAACAACTAAAAATAAGAATATAATAATCACAGAGTAAGGTGGCAAGGTATCTTGCCTGCGGTGCGAGAAGGGCAAATCCAAGAGTAGCAAGTGTCAGCACCAAAACTCACAAATCACAGATGACTCTAGACGCTGAAACAAACATCAAAAATGATCTCGGTGTAGAAGATATACCTAGGAAATGCCTGTCCAAAAGTCAAATTCTGGAACAGGGGCAAAATCGTAATTTTGGGTCAAAACGATGTCCGCCGTTGGACTCGCTTTGCACCGAAACACGTGCCAAAGTCTACGGTCTCTAAAGTCATCAAACTACATGTCTACAGTTTCAGTTTGAGGAGAAGAACTCAACGGTATGTCCAGTTTTGAATTCTGAGGAGCCGTGTACAAAATCGCCCGTTTGAGTGGTTTGCAGGCCCGCCAAAAATGGGTTCCGATTCGACCACCTCAGAATCGAACCAAACTTGGCATGCAGGACCAGAATTTCGATTCGGACCTATTGGTGCAAGTTTCGTCTCGATTCGATGACTGTACACGAAGTTATAGGCAAATTTGAAAAACGTCGATACGGGGGTATCTCGACGGATATGCGTTGATTTCGTCGCGCACACGCGACAAAACTGAGTTCCGTCAGTTCCCACACGTCCGCAACATCCATACACGCCTTTCGATGCATATAGCGTGCAACCATGTCACCCGGTTTGTCGGGACGTACGTCGTATCGGACAAAATTTTCTAAAATCCATTATTTCGAAAACAGTTTTTCACACAAGTTTAACACTGATTTAATTCTCACACAGAACTCGAAATATAGATCTACATGTTGCGTGTCAATCATGGTTATGTTGCCTTCACACTTTTTCAATTAGTTTTTGAAAAATCTCGACACACAGTTTAGAATCCGGCATCTACGTGTTGGTTTAAAACTAGATTCAGATTCTGTTTTCGACAGAGTTTTACTCGACTTTGCATCGAGTTACCTGTCAAACCAGAGGGTTATAGATGATTCCCTTTGAAGGGACTCAAAGAGGGTTACATAGCCTACACGTAGCATCTTTCGGATCGCAAAACGATCAAACGTGCGAGAAGTAATCGAGGCCGAAAAAGAGGGGTACCTCGTTGTCAAGTTCCTGAACGGGGGTCGGTTGGGGCAGCACTCGAGCGATACTGGCGGCGGTGTGGTGGTTGTCCGACGAGTGTGGTGTACACGGGGAGTTCGGCCTTGGGGTCGAGGTGGAGAGGAGATGGAAAGGTGAAAATTTTGGAGGGTTAGGGTTTCACTTCGACGAGATTGCAATATATAGTCGCTGACTTCTATTACTAATACCAATAGAGTTTGGGTTTGCTAAGGAGTTGGTAACGTGGGTTGGGCTCTAAGCATAGAAGCTGCTTCTCGATTTTAGGGATGTGGGGTCGGACCCCCCCCCCCCCCGCCCCTCTTTACAGCACAGCTGCTGTATTGGTGGGGGGTTCGGCCACCATGCAATTTTTTTCTCTTTTAACTAATAGATATATATATATATATATATATATTTTTTAACTAATAGATATATATATATATATATATATATATGAATAAAAGATTATAAAAATTCTATAATCTTTAATACGTAACAAAATACTTTTTAATAATTGAAGACTATATATATTAACAATTCAAAAAAAATATCAAGCACAATATATATCCATAACTACAAATATCAATTACCATATTAATTCCAAATAATATCAAAAAATTTTATTTTTAAAACACTAAAATAATTAGAAAATATTGGGGGTTTACATCCTACCCAACTTAAAGAAAATTTCGTCCTCGAAATTAAACTAAGGTCGGGGGATCAAATGCAATGCATGAAAATATAATTGCAAGACATACCTTCGCCTTCGAACAACTGTGGGTAGCGATTTCGGATGTCGTTCTCACGCTCCCAAGTAGACTCCCCTGGCGAGTGATGCTTCCATGCCACGCGAACCAATGGAATAGATTGATTCCGCAACACCTTCACTCGACGATCGAGGATACCTACTGGTTGCTCTTCATACTACAAACTTGGTCCAACTGTGATCTCGGAGTGATCAAGCACATGATTGCTGTCCACCACGTACCTCCTCAGCTGAGATACATAGAATACGTCATGCACTCCCTCTAGCTACGGTGGCAAGGCCAATCTATATGCAACCTCTCCAATACGTTCCAAGACATCGAAAGGCCCGATGTACCTTGGACTCAACTAGCCACGTCCTCCGAATCAAATCGTGCCTCTAGTGGGGGATATCTTCAAGAACACATGGTCACCCTCTTTGAACTCCAAGGGTCGACGACGATTATCTGCCCACTGCTTTTGACGATCCTGTGCTGCTCGCAGGTGGTCCTGAATCTTCTTCATTATCTCCACTGTGCTCAAGACCAACTCGGGACCCAATAGCTGTCACTCTCCTATGTCGCTCCAACAAACAGGAGACTGACACTTCCTACCATATAATGCTTCAAACGGAGCCATTTGAATACTTGCTTGATAGCTATTGCTGTAGGAAAATTCGACAAGATAAAGATGGTCCTCCTACGAACCGCCAAAATCAAGCATATATGCTTTCAATATATCCTCTAGCGTCTAAATAGTATGCTCCGACTGGCCATCTGTCTGCGGATGATACGAAGTGCTAAACTTCAATCGAGTGCCCGAACTCTCTTGCATGCTCCTCCAAAAGTGCGAGATAAATCTCGAGTCACGGTCCGACACAATACTAACAGGCACACCATGTAATCTCACAATCTGCTCCATATATATCTCTGCCAATACCTCTGTCGACTGGCCCACTCTAAAAGGTAAGAAATGTGCTGACTTCGTATGTTTATCAACAATCACCCACACTGCGTCACGTCCCCTAGGACTCTGAGGAAAACCCGTGACGAAATCCATAGTATTGTGCTCCCACTTCCATTCGGGAATGGGTAGCGGCTACAATAATGCGGCCGTCCTCTGGTGCTCCGCCTTAACTTGTTGGCATACCAAGCACTTGGCAACGAAATGAGCTATCTCCCGCTTCATTCTATGCCACCAATAATACTGTCGTAAGTCACGATACATCTTGGTCCCTCTGGGATGAATAGAGTAAGTCAAACTATGAGCCTCGGCCATCAGCTCTTGCCGTAGATCTCTATTGGGTACATAAATACGATCACCACATCGCAGTGTCCCATCTGAGTGGATCCTCAAACCTGTCTGCTCTCCTGCTTCGGTCCTCTCCTTCAGCCGTCGAAATCTAGCATCATTAGGCAATGCTGCCTTGATGCGCTCTACCAGTGATAATTGCACTTGAAGGTTGGCTAGTACGCCGTCTGCTCCAGGCAATATTACCTCAATACCAAGCTGCTCCAAGTCTCTAATCAATTCCTTCTGTGTAGTCAAAAATTGTGCCATGGACTTACGGCTCAATGCGTCTGCTACAATATTAGCCTTGCCCAGATGATAATGAAGCTCGATCTCATAATCCTTCATCAACTCCAACCAACGACGCTGTCGCATATTCAACTCCTTCTGTGTGAACACGTACTTGAGGCTCTTATGATCAGTGTAGATATCAACCTTCTCGTCGTACAAGTAGTGTCTCCATAGCTTCAAAGCAAAGATAACCGCTGCGAGCTCTAGATCGTCGGTCGGATAATTCTTCTCATGCACTCTCAACTGTCGTGATGTATATGCTACTACCCGACCGTGCTGTATCAATACACATCCTAATCCCTTCTCGGATGTGTCGCTGTAGATCACAAATCCTTCTGGGCCCGATGGTAGTGTCAAGATCGGTGTTGTGGTCAATCGCTTCTTCAACTCGTCAAAAGTGACTTGACACTCGTCTGTCCATACAAACTCATGATCTTTGCAAGTTAATCGAGTCAAAGGCCCCGCTATTCGAGAGAAACCTTCTACGAACCGTCGGTAGTAACCCGCAAGTCCGAGGAAACTTCTTACTTCAGAAGCTGTTGTGGGAGCGGTCCATGATTTGACTGCGGTAATCTTCTCTCGGTCTACTGATATACCATCGCCCGTGACAATATGACCAAGGAATGATACCTCCTTGAGAAAGAAATCACACCATCGCAAAGAGTCTTTCGTTCCTCAATGTTCCCAAAACTTTTGTAGATGCTGCTGATGCTCCTCTTGGCTCTTAGAGTAAATCAAGATATCGTCTATAAAGACTACTACAAATTTGTCCAAGTATTGGTGAAAGATCTTGTTCATTAAATTCATGAAAACTACGGGAGCGTTGGTCAAACCGAAGGGCATGACCAAGAACACGTAGTGTCTATACCTCGATCGAAAGGCCGTCTTTGCAATGTCTTCCTTCCGAACCTTCAATTGGTGATAGCCTGATTGTAAGTCAATCTTGGAGAATACTTTTGCTCCACTCAGTTGATCGAATAGATCGTCTATACGTGGCAAGGGATACTTGTTCTTCACCGTCACTGCATTTAATGCTCTGTAGTCGATGTACATGCACACTGTTCCGTCTTTCTTAGGCACAAAAAGAACGGGTGCTCCCCATGGTGACGCACTGGCACGAATAAATCCCTTCTCTAATAAGTCATCAATCTGCGTCTTCATCTCTACCAACTCCTTGGGTGCCAGACGATATACTCGGGATGAAATAGGCTCGGCTTCGGGAATAAGCTCAATAGAAAACTCAATATCTCGATCGGGTGGTAGTCCTGGCAACTCTTCGGGAAATACATCCTCGAACTCGGTGATAATAGGGTGCTGTGGGGTGTCATACATCATCATATTAGTTCCCGATGCGAGTGCATCACAACTCTCTCCGTCTTCTTTGGTGAACTCAAATTCTGCCGCATTCGGTGGTCTAAAGATAATACTGCTCGATGGCAGTCTATGAGAGCGAAATGTTGGCTCAACCAGTCTATTCCAAGAACCACATCAAATGTTGGCATAGGGAATACAAAAAGTCGTGCCATCATCTCTTTGTCATTTATCACTATAGGACAAAGTCTACAAATGCCACTAACAGGTACAACTCCTCCTCCAGTAAGGATTTTAACATTCTTAGCTAGGGATGTGATGGGAATGCTGTGTCTAGTGGAAAAACTAGTGGTTATAAATGAATGTGTGGCTCCAGTATCAAATAATATAATAGCAGGAAAAGATGCAACTAGAACCATACCTGCTATAACCTCCGCCTCTGTCTCTATATCCTCAACAGCAAGTGAGAATGCCTGTCCATAATTCTGTCCCGTGCCCTGAGCTCTGGCCTTGTTGTACTTTACGCCTTGGGGAGGCAATGGTGGACGAGGTGCTTCTGCTATGGGCTGTGGTGCTGGGAGAGCTGGGCTGTAGGTCTCGGGTTCTGTCGAGCTTGTACTATTGCATGTTACTCCTGACAATCCTTGAGCATGTACTGATTGGATCCACATCTCAAGCATAATCTTAGGCGAGTCCGGCTGTCGTTCTGGATATGTCCTTGTTTTCCGTAGTAATAGCAAACGGGCTTCTGAGAATGTGAGGGCCTCTGCTGGAACTGTCCTGTGGTCCTCCTGATAGGTCCACTCCGAGTAGCTCGGACTGGTGTAACTGCTGGGGTATGGCGCCTCGAAGTCTGCTGCTGTTCCTTACGAAGAATCTCCTGAGCACGAGCTTCTTCTAAGACAGCTGAATGGGAGACTCGAGACTGGGTAGTCGTATAAGACTTGAGCTCTGGTGCAAGCCCCTGGTGAAATCTCTTTGCCTTCTCTAACTCTGTCGGAATCAATCCCGTACCAAATCGACTCAGGCAATTGAACTCCGAGTCATACTCATCAACTGTCATATTCTCTTGCTTCAGATGAAGGAACTGGTCATAGAGACCATCTCTGACATGAATAGGGAAGAATCTCTGATAAAATGCATCATAGAACTGCTTCCAGGTGATCCCAGTGCCTAATCGTCTCTCTTCTGTCTTCCACCAGTGGTGAGTATTGTCTTCTAATAGTAGGTCCACTGTTGTCATCCAATCTTGAGCTGGTAACTGTGATGCCTTCAGTAGCTTCTCGGTACTAATAAGCCACTGTGACACCTCTAATGGCTTTTCCATCCCTCTAAAGGGCTTGGGGTTTATATCTGTGAAATTCTTGATAAAGCCTTCATAGGGATGCAGAGCCGGTGCTTGTACTGGTGCTGGAGGTGGTGGTGAAGGTCTAGCCATAGCTGTCATCATCGTCTGTCTCATCAGCTCAGTCTGCTGCCACTGAGCCTGCATCATGGTATACATAAACTGAGTAGTATGGCTCCCATCAGTCGGTGGTGGGGGCATCTGAGGTCCCGACTGTGGGGGAAACTGCTGAGGGAATGGTGGTGGTAGAGGCAGTAGTACATTCCCTCCCGGTGGTATGGTAGTAGTCTGTCCAGCCTGGCTGTCTGGGGGTACTGCGATATCTGGGTACTCCGTCGTCGGTGTCGTAGTAGGCTGCGACAGTCCTAGCTGGTAGGGTGTCGCTGGAGTCATAGGAGGATTCTGTCCCTCCGAAGTAGTCTCCTCACCAGATGTGAGGGCCAAGACAGAAGTGCGTCCGCTTCGTAGATTCATACTGTTGGCACGAGGAAGATAAGTTAATATTAGGAAGGATTAGATATGAAGCAAATCGAATAATCAAGGATGTTTCGAAAAGATTGGAAGTCAAGGGATAGTAGTAGTTCTGGATAAGATATTCCTATTCCTATATGCAGGCTTTGTTGGGCACAGTCATGTAACCCAACAATATTAAATCTGACCTGCATGGGCCACCACAAAAACATGTAATGCCCAGTCCCAAAATACGTAGGGCCGAGTACGTGAACATGCCAGCTGTACACATACGAAGAATACTCCAATATATATATAGAATCCTCATATATGCACATAAGATGTAAATAAATAATCACAGGCCAGAATAACATATCTAATCTCATCACAGCTCAACACAGAAGATAATAAAGTCCAAATGAATAAAGCAGAGTATCAAAAGATAGCCGGGTGAACATACTCACTCCAAACAGCTATGAAAAATAGTCTCACAAGATCGGAGTCCAGCCTCCACAAAATAGAAAGAAAAATAGATGTAAAATACTATCCACTAATGTCTCATATATAGAATAGACTAGAAATCGGTAGTGACTGCCTCGTCATCGATGTAAGATAGCTCCAATGCCGCTCCGTACTCCTGTGGAATATCGTCTAAACCTGGAGAGATAACCAGGTCCTCAGGGGACATAGCAAGATACAAGAAAACACCATGCCATATAAACTATGGTAATATAATAAGAGAAAAGGTATGCATGCAATCGGGTTCCTGACCATTCTACTGTGAACATGCAGTTAAGATACAATCCTTCGACGCATGAGCCCTAGCTGTAAATGGGATCGGCATAGTTCCCATAAAGGGTACCAGGGGCCTACGTCCATAATGCTCGGGAAGCGTCAGAGGGCACCATGTGCAAGAGATACGTCCATAACGCTTTAGGAAACGTCAGAGGGCGCCTGGAGCCTGCGTCTCCGGAGGAGCGCACAGGTAATTATGAAAGTGTAAAGAAGCCCATACATCAGGTATTGTTCTTCCCACCCAATGCCTAGTATCATCATCTCGATGACTGATATGAACCTCTAGTAACCGCCAAGTCTTCTAACATGCATCACTATTGGCAGTTACTCCTATCCGTCGCACGCTCCATACGTATCAGTGGCCAACCGACTACGTGGAAACATGTCCTATATGTGACTCATATCACGTGATACAACAAGTGTCAAGGCCGTATGAGATATACAAATACCTCAACATCAATGGGTGGTCAATAAACTAAGTCAATGCAAGAAAATAAATAAAGCAAGTAAAACGACCGATAGAGTCGCTTGCATCCAAGTATGACTTGGACGCACAGTTTTAATATCATGAAACAAAATGCTAAAAATAACAACTGAAAATAAGAATATAATAATCACAGAGTAAGGTGGCAAGGTATCTTGTCTGCGGTACGAGAAGGGCAAATCCAAGAGTAGCAAGTGTCAGCACCAAAACTCACAAATCACAAATGACTCCAAATGCTGAAACAAATATCAAAAATGATCTCGGTGAAGAAGATATACCTAGGAAATGCCTGTCCAAAAGTCAAATTCTGAAACAGAGGCAAAATCGTAATTTTGGGTCAAAACGATGTCCGCCGTTGGACTCGCTTTGCACCAAAACGCGTGCCAGAGTCTACAGTCTCTAAAGTTGTCAAACTACATGTCTACGGTTTCAGTTTGAGGAGAGGAACTCAACGGTATGTCCAGTTTTGGATTTCGAGGAGCCGTATACAAAATCGCCCGTTTGAGTGGTTCGCGGGCCCGCCAAAAATGGGTTCCGATTCGACCTTCTCAGAATCGAACCAAACTTGGCATGCAGGACCAAAATTTCGATTCGGACCTGTTGGCATAAGTTTCGTCTTGATTCGATGACTGTACACGAAGTTATGGGCAAATTTGCAAAACGTCGATACAGGGGTATCTCGATGGATACGCGTTGATTTCGTCGCGCACACGCGACGAAACTGACTTCCGTTAATTCCCACACGTCCGCAACGTCCATACACGCCTTTCAATGCGTATAGTGCACGACCACGTTGCCAGGTTTGTCGGGGCGTACGTCGTATCGGACAAAATTTTCTAAAATCTATTATTTAGAAAACAGTTTTTCACACAAGTTTAACACTGATTTAATTCTCACACAGAACTCGAAATATAGACCTATAAGTTGCGTGTCAATCGTGGTTATGTTGTATTCACACGTATTCAATTAGTTTTTGAAAAATCTTGACACACAGTTTAGAATCCGGCTTCTAAATGGTGGATTGAAACTGGATTCAGATTATGTTTTCGACAGAGTTTTACTCGACTTTGCATCGAGTTACGTGTCAAACCAGAGGGTTATAGCTGATTCCCTTTGAAGGGACTCAAAGAGGGTTACATTGCCTACACGTAGCATCTTTCGGATCGCAAAACGATCAAACGTGCGAGAAGTAATCGAGGCCGAAAAAGAGGGGTACCTCGTTGTCGAGTTCCTGAACGGGGGTCGGTTGGGGCGGCGCTCGGGCGATCCTGGCGACGGCGCGGTGGTTGTCCGGCGACTGGGTGCGGGGAGGTCGCCCTTGGGGTCGAGGTGGAGAGAAGATGGGAAGGTGAAAATTTTGGAGTGTTAGGGTTTCGCTTCGACGTGATTGCAATATATAGCCGCTGACATCTATTACTAATAGCAATAGAGTTTGGGTTTGCAAAGGAGTTGGTAACGTGGGTTAGGCTCTAAGCATAGCAGCTGCTTCTCGGTTTTACGGATGTGGGGTCGGACCCCCCCGCCCCTCTTCACAGCACAGCTGCTGTATTGGTGGGGGGTTCGGCCACCATGCAATTTCTTTTTTTTTCTCTTTTAACTAATAGATATATATATATATATATATATATATATATATATATATATATATATATATGAATAAAAATTATAAAAATCCTATAATCTTTAATACGTAACAAAATACTTTTTAATAATTGAAGACTATATATATTAAAAATTCAAAAAAAAAATATCAAGCACAATATATATCCATAACTACAAATATCAATTACCATATTAATTCCAAATAATATCGAAAATTTTTATTTTTAAAACACTAAAATAATTAAAAAATATTGGAGGTTTACAATTTCTGCAAGAAACCCCATAGCTCTGTTTACTTCACCATTCTCCAATAAGCCCTTAACAATAGCATTAAGCATAACAGAATCTGAAGAGTAACCATCTTTCTTCATTAAAAAAAAACAACTCATCAAATTTATCCAACAACCCTTCTTTAATAAGGCCTTTCATAATTATAGTGTATGTTACAACATCGGGTGACACTACATCATTTGCAAGAATAAAGTTAAAGAGATCCCTTGCTGCATTAAACTTACTAACTTGAAACATTCCTTCAATTAAAATATTCAAGGTCCTAGCTTCTAGTTTTTCCTTCTGACATGATATGGTGTTGAACAGATTCATGGCCTCATCAACATGGTGATTTTTATAAAGTCCGTGTAAAAGTATATGATAGGTATGGAGTTCTAGGAAAGTTCCATAAGCAATCATTTTATCTTGTTTTTTTGCGTCAGTAACTCTTCCAGTTTGCTATAATTCATCTAACATAATATTGTAACTAGCAAGTACTTGTTGCAATTCCTTATAAGGCACCTCATCAAAAAGGTGTCTAGCTCTATCAACCCTTTCTGCCTGTGTAGCAAGGCATGCAGCCGCTGCTGTGGCATGCTTCCCTGTAAGGCATGAGCCCCTTTGCTGCTGCTGCTGCACTTAGCAACCATCAGGGAACCATTTGCTGTTAACATGAGTCCCCTCTTTAACATACTGCACAAGTCTCAACCTATAGCAGTATTTACGACTCCCCTCCAACCCGAAGTTGAACTCCTTAACCCCAAATTCTTCCTGTTCTAGTTTGAACTACCACATACTCTAGGCCCTAGCATGGCTTGCTGTACCATTCCTAGGTATCAAGTACCCTGCCAACCTCCACCGGTTCTTAATCTATGCTTCCCTCATAGTTAAACACATGGCTGCACCCCTCTTTATCTCAACCCCCCATGCCACAGATATCTTAGTGAAACCCCAAACTATTTAAAGATATGCATTTGCTACTGTACCTAAAAACATCCCCCACCAATTAATAAATCCCCTCTTTATTTCATACTTACTGGACCCTCTCTCAAATTCCCAGTTTTATGATGCCTCTATCCAGATCCTTTATTAGACTCTCGTCTGTCCAGTCAGTCCAGTCAGCCACCCAGTTAGCCATAACTGCCAACAGGTCAGTGGCACTGCCTCTCTCTCTCTCTCCTATATATATTCGTTAAATCCAGAAAAATGTTAGTTAATTCCAACCCCTTTTTTGGAGGGTTGATCGTGGGATTCTTTTACTTTATGGAGCGATTGCGATCAACTCCAACATACTTAGTGTGCTGTCGTAGGCGCCAAAAATTAAAGCCTTTACTCTTAAAATTATATGTAAAAGTGTAAGAGTAAGGATCGATTCCACGGAGAGTAATTAGTATAAATCTATGCTCTGTGAACAAGGATGGGGGGAGAGAGTTTTGAATATGATAAAAGAAAATTTAAAAAGAGCTAAAAACAATTAAAGTATTGAAATCAATCAAAGGAACAAATATTGGTCTCAGTCAACATTCACCATTGGGATCTTAAAATTGATCATCAATGCAAGCATAAATTAACTCATACTTTGAATATTCACCATTGGAAGTATCTTCCTCTCTCTCTTAGGCTTAGTTAATTAAAAATAAGCGATCTAATTAACTTTAATTACTAAATAATTCAAGATAAGCTCTGAAGATTTAATCTCATAATTTCTTAAAGAACCAATAGAACGATGAAGCAAAACAACACAAGCACAAGCGGTTGCATTTAGTTTTGTCAAATTTTTTTTGCCTAAGATCTAATAAAGCAAAGCAGTTCATTAAATCTTGGTAACTTCACAAATGAGAGAAATGAAAAAAATTACGTATTTGATATCAAATTAAGTAGTAGATCGAAATAAATAATAAACTAGTAGGCCTCCTAGTAATTAAATAAAATAATCATAAAGATAAGCATAGAAAAACATTCAATACTCAAAGTATAAATTGAACAAATAAAAACAAGTTAGATCTCACAAGTTTATTGATTCTAAGACTTCCATTTTCTTCGACCAACAAGACATTTAGCCGCACATGTTCATAAAAATTTCAAAAGAAAAGTTGGAGAAGAAGAAGTGTTGTGTGTTGTTCTCGCCTTTACTCGTGATTACTACCCCATTTATGCACTCTAAATTGGTTGTTTGAAGCCCACAATATCTTCCCACAAATACTCTAAAAGTTACAACTTCTCAAAAAAAAAAAAAACTAAGTCATATAACAAGTAGGAAAGTAGTTATTTTGGTTCCTATTTTTGTTCACGATATCTTTAACTTAACTTCATGCCTGATTTTTTCCATGATACAGCCTGAATCTCGAAAAACTCAAAATATGAAAGTTCTTTGTCTTAACTTTCCAAATCTTTTGGAATCACCTTAATTACATTTCGGATGAGAAAGTTATGCCCATTCTCGTAAAGGTGTCAAAACTGTCAAAATTACTATTTAGATCCATTTTGTACTTAGTGTCTCCAATTGCATGCTAAACCAAAATATAAGAATAATGAGCACCTTTAGTCCTGAAATGACCATAAAATGGTAGACATTAAGGGATAAAAATATAACATTTTATGTTCTCATCAGTACTTTTTCAGTGCCTTTTTTTTAAAATTCGTATCGAGGTTTGCTTTCTGAAAATATAATTTAATTTTTGTAATTATTTACATAAATTTCTTGAGATTTATTTGATTGTCATTTGTTCAAAAATTGATGCGTCGTATGATTTTCGAGATTCCAGGAGACCCCGAACTCCGTTTTATGATCCGTTTAATGTTTTGGAAAGCTAATACGTAGGTCTACAGCTTATAATTTTTTCATAAATTCTTATGTTTATCTAGTATTTTATTTATTTCTTATAACTCAAATTTGGCTGATAATTTATCGAATTAGTCATGGTTGCTTCATTGATTCCAGTGCACTCGTGGTACTGAAATCAACTAGTTTACACGCTCAAATCATGGTGTTTATGTCATTTGACCATTTAGTCAATGATACGTCTCAATTTGTGTGCCACGAGTCCCGAATTTGAAACTGTGACTTTATATAGCCAAAAGTTAGTGTTTAATTCAGAATATAACTAGATTTAATTTGGTTTTTAGATGATTTATTCCAGAACTAAATAGAATTAATTCGATTAACTCATTAGCCACTTTCTATAGTTTTACAAGTGAGATTTTAGATTTAACTTGTGATTATTCATGGGACGGGATAGATTAGCTTATGATGTTTTAGGTTTGTGACTTCATAATCTGTCATAGCAGGCAAGTTTTACTATGACCTATGTTACCTTTTTTGTATTGTATATATATCTTTGTATCATCTTTTTACTGCTATTTTTTCATATTTCCTGTTGTCATTTATCTTAATTCATCATACTTAATACTTATACACGAGAGTCAGAATCGTTAGATTATAGGTACATGTTTATATCTTACTTTTTGTTTATCAAGTTTACTGTTTATCGTATTGTATGTTCGCCATCGCATTTGGAAAAAATATGTTTGGGATGATATGTATCTTTCAAAGAGATAAGGAAAGAAGAGACAGGTTGAGACAAGACTCATTTCCTTTTCTTTATATATTGTAATTTTGAACAGTACAACAAAGCCCTAAAAGTAAGGATTTGCTAGTATAAAAATAAATGAGATTGATTTGGTGGATTTGATACTTAGTAGCTTCTTCAAATGCTCTCTATGACTCTCTCATGTGTATCTGGTGCCCTAAGCGATAAGATTGATTTGGTGGATCTGATCACTTGATGATGTGATCTTATCTCTGATTTTCTCTTCCTCGATTTTGTGTACCTCCTCTCTAATTGCCTTTCAGCCGGAAAGCTATAAAGGAGGTAATGATGAGGGAGGATCTCCTGTATGGAAGATGCCATATGGGTTATTGTAGCTATTTAGGTAGGTTCTTTAACCACTAGGCCTGGTCGAGGCACTAATTGTGCAGTCGTTGCTGTAGGAGCTCCAGGTGAGGACTTAACAATCCTCGGGTGTGATTGATAATAATTTTGACTGTTCATCCACAAGGCTGGATCACAGGTGACCCATCACGCATGAGTCTTTAGGGCAATCTACCTTTTGAATAATACGGTTATCTAAAGCGTGCGCCATAAATGGGAGACTTAAATCAGGTGGTACGATATTTGATTGATGCATAGCGTTGGCTATGATTTGAAGGGAATCTCTAGTTTTAATGGGGTGGAATGGTGCACACACAACAAACATGGTGGATCCTTTCAACCGTTACCAACGGGATTTAGGATAAACTAGTTTGGGACGCAAACCAGCTTATGATGATCCGGTTCAGGACGTAAACCAGCTTCTGATGATTCTGTTCGAGGTATGAACCAACTTGTGATTATACGGTTGGTGATACAAACTAGCTTGTGATGATCCGGTTCGGGGTACGAACAAGCTTGTGATGATCAAGTTTGGGGCACGAACTAGCTTGTGAAGATCCGGTTAGGGGGGCGAACCTGCTTGTGACGATCCGGATCGGGGCACGAACCAGTTTGTGAAGTTCTGGTCAGGGCGTGAACTACCTTATGATAATCAAGTTTGGGGCACGAACCCGCTATCTTGGTATAGAGGGTGGCTCAGCCAAGGACTCGAGTTGTTCGCCTTGATTTGGAGACTAGTTAGGCCATTTGAGACCCATGCCCCTTTGGTCGCATGCAGGCTTCTTCGACGGGAAGCCACATAGTGTCTGGACCGCATATGATCTGGTCGCTGATTGAACTGACGATTCCCAGGACCACGGATTGGTGTGAATATTGGTCGATAGAAAGTTAACCGATTTAAAACTTGTTTTAACCCATCATAGGCAAAAAATAGGGTTCACGATTATACCTGCGATGAGAAAAGAACGACAGTTCCAGTAACCTCGAGCTGTCTGCGATCCCAAGATCTTATGTACGTATTCATTCCCCGGATTGGATGTCGTATAGGAGACGATCCTCCAATATTTTCTTTCCTTGGCTATCCTCCCTTTCTCTCATCTCGTGATGAACGAATTAGAGAAATATGCCATTCTTGTGATACATATGACGGCCAGAAATAGAGGGTATATATAGGCTACGCCAGGGAACATGAGGAGAAATTAGGTTTAGGTCTCCTAACGGGTCTAGGTATCCCGTGTTCAGCCCGAACACACAACCCAAGCATATTAACAATAGCTCGGTTCACTAAAGAGCTACTGTTGTACTACCTTCCTAATCCTAAATTACGTTTATGGACTCCTAATTATATGCTTGTTTATCTTCCTATGTTAAGATATCAAATGTCTATCAATCAAAATAAGTTACTAACAACTATATTGATCGACATCTTTTATCCTTAAGCAGTACCACTCAACTTTATTAATCTTGTCGTATATATTCCACCTGCAGGGTTTATATGACAATCCTTGTGAGTTCCTTAAGGGGACATCATCAACCAGATACATCGGAACATGGATTCATTTTCTAATCAACAGCCCACCATACACATAATATCAATATCAATTCATAGAGGCTATTGACTCATTATGGATCCCACTCTTTTATGAATCAAAGTAATGCACACTACATATACATGTCTGTTATTATATCCAAATTAAGAGTACAAGCATCCATAATAACTGAGGTATTTGTTCTCTAATGTAGTCAATTCAATGATAACAAAATCAACTGGTCCTTTTCAATACACACAAATTGTACTAGTATAAACCTATAGTCAAGATAGACTAATGCCTGATTACACTACAACCTTACCTATAGTTTGTCCAAATCCATCTAGGTTGTGAACTATTACATATTTTATAAGGGACTGATAATATGATCATCTGTGTGTCACCACACACCATAATATCTACGATGTAGAATATCAGATACTTGCATTAATATATAACAAATATAAAATGTCAATATTTTCCCATATGATTTTCATTCAAAACTAATAAGAACATATAGTTAATACAAAAGTGATGCTTACATACACTCAAAGCATTACTTTTTAGTATGTTGTTAGAAATCTCCCCTTATACTTAAATACCATGTATTTGACTCCCATTCCCTCAACATGACTATTAAAAGCCTTACCAGTAAGCTCTTTGTAAAGGGATCGGCTAGATTGTCTTCTGATGCTATTTGTAGGACCGTAGAGCACCTTAAGAGAGTGGGTAAATAGAGTAAGCGTGTGTACAATGGAATATGTCATCAATTAAAAATTATTCAGAAGTTATACTATGGCAGGTAAATGACAGCAAATACATTATCGTAAAGTAAGAGTCAAGAAGATCAAACTTAGTAACACGGTAATATATATTGGTTTACCTCCAAGAGGACTAGTCCAGTCTCGATTACTCTTGCTCGATGTTAATCCACTATGTCACAAGCTAATTGAGAGCTCGTAGTCTCTTACAACATCGTGCTTGGCGACGAGCGCATGACCTTCTCTAGTTGGTAATTTGAAAACTAGAACATTTTTTAAATGCAGCCTCCGATACAGCTTTTCAACACCAAAACTCTAGATTGAACAAAACTGTATTGGCTTTGGCTAAGAGTGATATAGGCTTGATTTGAAAGCTTAACTCGTAAAAAACACTTCAGAATGAATAGAGAAGAAAAACAATGAGTGATTGAATGATTTGAAAATGGGAAAGTTCTTCTCTATTTATAGTACTTTATAGACAAAATTCAGACAGAGTTCGGGCAGAGTTCGGATGCAGAAATCTCGCATTCGAACGTTGGATACAGAATTGGAGGGAATTCAAATCAAATATCAAAACTAACTCGACCAAACTCAGGCCGAGTTTTTCCCGAGTTTTGCCAGGGTTAGGTCAGAACAGTTGGAACAAATCTGTTGGGTTTTGGGCTTTTTAGAAGTGTCAAATTTTGGATTTTGTATATGCATATAGGTAGGATAATTTTTGTGGACTGATAAAAACCCAAGCCAGTACCGATCCTGATCAACCATACATATTTTTCATAGACTCAATTAAAGTAAAAATACAGAAAAATATAAAAAAGCTTGATTTTGATTCCATTGCATTTGGTTCTTGATGACGATGTAATATTTGTACTTTCCAGTAATAGGATGCCTATTTAGTATGCAGATTCTTATAACTTAAAATCTATAAACTTATAGCAGTATATGTATTTTGTGTATTGATCAAAGTTTATGTTTATTATCAAAATCATGTGTGATCATTAACCAATGGGCCAACACTATCTTGGTCACAACAACATCTTCTCTTTTTACGATATCTCGTATTAGGTGGTACTTGCGTTCAATGTGTTTATCTGTCTTACGGGCTCGTGGTTCCTTCGAGTTTGTAATTGCACCACTATTATCACAATAAAGTATAATAGTCTTAGGCAAGGTACCACATCCATGTCCAATAGGAAGTTTCTGAGCCAAACCGCTTCTTTAGCTTTCTCAGAGACTGCCATATACTCGGCTTTCATGGTGGAATCAGTAATACATTTTTGCTTGATGCTCCTTCATACTATGGTACCATCTCCCAAGGTAAATACATAACCTGAAGTAGATTTTCGGAATCCTATATCTAACTAAAATTCTGAGTATGTATACCCCAAGGTCACTAAACTATATGCCTAGTAAACCAGCATATAAACTTTAGTCCTTTTCAGGTACTTCACAATATGCATTATCGTAGTCCAGTGATCTTGTCCTGGGGTAGACTGATATCTACTAACCATGCCTATGGAAAAGCAGATGTCTAGTCTCGTACATAACATTGCATATATTAAGATTCCTACTGTCGAAGCATAAGGAACCACTTTCATGTCCTCTACCTTTTTAGGTGTATCTATGAAACTATTCCTTTGATAGAGCTATTCCATGCCTTATAGGGTAGAAAACTTTCTTGGAATTTTGCATGCTAAAATGAGTTAATACATTATTGATATAGGCCGATTGAGAAAAGCCTAACATTCTTTTCTTGCGATCTCGTAAAACTTTGATCCCAATGATGTGACCTGCTTCTACCAAGTCTTCATATCAAACTATTTGGATAAGTAAACCCTTACTTTAGACAACACCTTCAAATTGTTTCCTATGAGTAATATGTTATCCACATAAAGTAATAGGAAAACCACTACGTTTCTATCACACTTTTTTTACACACAAGATTCATCTGGACATTGATCAAATCCATTAGATTTTATCACCTGATCCAAATAGATGCTCCAAGATCTGAAAGCATGCTTAAGTCCATAAATGGACTTGTTAAGCTTACAAAAAAGTTGCCCTTGGCCCTTTTCAATGAACCCGTCTGGTTGCTTCATATAGATGTTTTCCTTAAGACTTCCATTAAGGAAACAGTCTTCACATCCATTTGCCAAATCTCATAATCGAGATGAGCTGCAATAGGTAAAAGAATCTGGATAGACTTAAGTATGGCTACTGGCGAAAAGGTTCATCATAATCAATACCCTCTTTCTAAGTATAACCTTTTGCAACAAATCGTGCTTTAAAGATTTCAACCTTACCGTCTGCTTCTCCTTTTCTCTTATACACCCACTTAAATCCAATGGCTTTTATACTAGTGGGTGCTTCTACAAGTTCCCAGACCTTATTACAATCCATTGATTCTATTTCCAATTTTATTTTATTTTGCCAAGATTGAGCATTTTTATCTTGTAGTGCTTTATTATAGGTGCAGGGATCATAGTCTTGTTCCTCAGGGGCGAAGTTTGAGGACTCTACCAAGAACATAAACCTGTCCGGTTGTATAACTACCCTCCTACTATGACGAGACACTATAGGTTGTGGTGTGACATTTGTGACACGTTGTGTTACTTGTGGTTCCTCCTCTTGTACTGTTGGTATTAAAGTATTAGGTGTCTCTTCTCTCAATTCTTCTAGAAAAACCCTACTCATGAGTTTATGGTTCATCACATAGTCTTCCTCTATGAATCGGGCATTGATGCTAGCAATGATCTTATGATCCTTAGGACTATAATAAAGACCACCCTTTGTTCCTCTTGGATAGCCTACAAATAAGCGTACTTCTGTACGAGATTCTAACTTATCTATTTTTTTTTTACTTCATGTGCTGGACTACCCCAAATCCGAACATGTTTCAGACTAGGCTTCCGTCCGGTCCACAGCTCTATGGGAGTAGTAGGTACTGACTTTGAGGGTACCATGTTTAGAATATAAGCTGCAGCCTCTAAGGCATATCCCCAAAACGAATCTGGCAAATCCGAATAACTCATCATTGAGCTAATAATCTCCATAAGAGTCATATTCCTTTCTTCTGCTACACCATTCTGTTGGGGTGTTCCTAGTGCAATCAATTGAGACGTAATACGAGCTTCTGATAAGTAATCACTACTCTCCAAAAAGGAACTCACCACCACAATCTTGTGGGATCGATGGCACGTCTAGAGGGGGTGAATAGAGTGTAGTGGAAAAAATATCCCTAATTAAAAATAATACAGGTAAAGGCAGATAAAGACAGATACTTAAATGCAGTAATGTAAAGTAGTAAGTAAATAGGGAGAAGAAAGCATTACGCAGACACCGAAATTTTATACTGGTTTCCCTCTGAGAGGACTAGTCCAGTCTCGAGTACCCCTGCTCGATGTTAAATCCACTATTTAAAATAGAGGTTACACTGCGTGCTTTACTCCGAAGGACACGCCGACTTCTTACAAAATCGTATTTTAATCCGAAGCCCACGAACAAACTTCAATATTGTCTCAAAAGTTTTTATAATCCAAGCTTATACAACTCGAATACTCATAAGCGGAAACCATCGACACTTAGAAGAATGTGTGTTGTCTTAGAAATGTGAAGATTAAAAAGCTCTTTGGAATAGGAAGGCTTAGAATGAATAGAGAAGATGAAGAATGAGACGAGTGAGTAAATTGTCAAATTCTTCTCTATTTATAGTAGTTTTTGAAACATGGTTCGTGCAAAACTCGGTTAGGGTAAACGTTCAAGTTTATGAAGATTGGAGATCCAAAAGACTAGAAAATCCTTCTGACTAGGAGTAATACAAGTGGACCGAGTTTGGTCCGAGTTCAAGGTGAACTCCTACCGAGTTTGGCTGCTAGTAATTTAGGATTTATTTGGCTCAGAATGAGTTTTTGGATGTATGTTTGGTTTAGAACAAAGGATAGGTTTGTTTTTATGAGAGAAGCTTCTAAATTCCAGCGATCCGACTCACAAAATAATATAGACTCAATAAATAAAAAAACGTAGAATAAAATAGAAAAAGTTCATTTGACGAGTTCGGCTACGATCTTCTGTAGTCGCCTTTGTAGTCTTCTTGCTTGCCATATCCAAGTCAGTGTTTTAAGTCAATTATCAAAATCAGGTTGATCATGACACATGGGCCACAATGTCCCTATTTTGATAATTTGATGGAATTGCGATTGATACTTAACAAACTGTTCAGCTTGTTCGGAAGTAGGTTGGTACGGTACGGAAGTAGCATGTACGGAAGTAGACTGTTCAATGGTACATTAGCTTGCTTACAAATTTGCTCCCCCGCAATAAATGACCAAGTCTTGTATTCAGAACATTTGACATTTAGCAAGACATATCTCAAACCAAAAAAATTAGAGCAACATGTATCATAAAATTAAGTATCTTGGAATTTCTCCCCCGTTTGTCACATAATGAAAATGACAGAAATTTGAAGTTACTCAGCACAAAAAAAATAGTGCACAAACGAGTAAAGCATAGAGGAGAACTAGAAATTCATATATAGAGTGCTGAAATAAGAAACTGAAACATAGAGTGCATAAACTATCTCATAAAAATCAACTAATACATGTCAAACTAAATACTAAACTCTTACGCAGAAAGATAAAATGCTTTAAAAATAACATCACTGATACATAAAAAAGAAAAAGCAACTAGAACATAATAGTGACTCTATATCACTAAACGTCATCCTCAGTCATCATCCTCTCACCGGCATCAGCAGCCTGAGAAGTGTTCTTGGACTCAGAAGTGCGATGTGGATCATAGCGAGCAGCAGCAGAGTCAAATTAGTGATGTGCTTCCGTATCATCAATCCGATAACCGAGCACCGAAGGGTCACGAACCATGGAAATGGGACCACAAGGATTATGAGCAAAGCTTTAACTGAAGTCCCTCATGGTGTTGGCCATGGCCTAAAACTGTAGTATGGTACGAAAGTCCATAGATCAAAACTGATCCATCATCAAAGCTTGTAAGGACTCAAAAATGAAGCCTGTGGAAGGATGTGAAGGATGGGAACCAGTTGATGGATTAACAACAAGAGGAGATGGAGCCTGTACGGTTGGAGTAGGAGAGAATCGATGGTGTGCATGAAGAAAAGTGGGTAGTGCATCTCAAGAACAATCATTTAAAATAATTTCAAAATACTCAAAGATGTACGGATGATACATCGCGTATAGAAGGTTTCGTATTTTCTTATGACACCGTTCCATAGCAGCAATAAGAGTCTTCGGTAGACTAAACGGAGCTTGGAAGTGGAGATGATAAATGGTAGAAAGCTCCAGATAGGTGATCTCATAGGTGGAGATTTGTTTGGGAAGAAGAGCAGAAAATACCATCCGATGTAAGTCATAAAAATAGTCGTTCATAAACTTCGGTCGAAGGCAACCTTTGGGATGTGGATTGGGTTCATACAATGAGTCACAAAATGAATCAAAAGTCGTGTACGAAGAAAATTTGACTTTAGTGATATCCACCAGTGCTTTCCCTTCATTGGAAATATGAAGCATAAGAGCCAGATCATCGACGTCAAATTCAAAGTCTATCCCACCGGCTTTAGATTTAACTGTGTCGTTTGTGACCGTGAGATTACAATAAAACATTCGAATAGTGTTTGCAAAAACAAAAGTTTCTCAAGAAAACTTAAATACAGACTATGAGAAGAAAAGTACAAAGTACAATTTGATTCTGGGAAGTACAAATTTAGGAATCTGATCAGAAGATGATCACTTTATTCCTTGGACGATGAGATGTAGGAGAAGAAATGCTCTAGAATGTGCTGCAGCAACTTCTCAGAAGATTATGATCATTCGGGATGCCTTTTAAGAGTGATTTTGAACTCTACTTACAGAGTTTTATGATAACTGTCAGGTAGTTATAATGATTGGCGCAACATGTTTTGTTTCACACATTTGCGCGAACGGTTAGCTTAACTGCATGAGACGCATGGCATTCTGTGAGAGAAGTGCGCTTGGTCATTGACAGTATTGCGTGTATGTTCTTCGAGATTAGTGGCATACGTGCCACATCATCTTAACTGCTTCTGGATGATAGTTGAATGTTTGGCGCCAGTTGATGAATGGTGTATAGTGTTATGGAGCACAATTGATGAAATGTGCTTAAATATTGATTATGTGAGGAGTTAGCCACTTTGCGCTAATGATAAATGGCACAGATTAACTGACAAAGCTCATTATGATCGGTCTGACATAATTTTTCTCGTTCACTGTGCGCTCAGAATTCAAAGGGATGTTTCTCGACCTTCGTATTATTAGTCATTATGACTGACGACTTAGCTTCTCGAGAAAGCTTACACGTGGCAGTCAGGCACCATTTATTGTCCAACACCTTTTATCTTGTGCACTATTTGACCTCAGGCACTATTGATAGGTCCTGGCGCTATCTGTATGTAGCGCAATGCATTCTTTTGTTATTTTTGAAGTTTCTATAAGTCCCCCTTCAAAGTTTTTAAATTTCAAAAGGTTTGAAATTTGAAATACTTTGAATAAGAAGCATTTCAAAAGATTTTGTGTGCACAGAATCTCACCCGACCCACTGTTACATGCGTAATTTGCGCGTCTGTGACACGAGGCTAAAGCTATAAATAGCTTATTGAGAGGAGAGAGAGAGTCCTTTACTTATAAATTTCCTCTCTCGAGTTCTCATCTTCTCTCTCTCGTTCTTCCAAGTTCTTCGATCATCGGTAATGGAACCAAGGATATCAGTCGCTGACAAAGGCATGGGAGTCACCAAAGCTTTGTCACGCGCATTGCCACTGAGGGCACCATGGCACGTGCCGCCGTCGACAAGAGTCGAGGAGACCAACACTAATCTCGAAGGTGAATGTTTGGTCGAAGAAGACGAACGGTACACTCAGCGCCATTTGATGGTAGCCCGAACTAAAAGCCAATGTCGACTGCCTCTTTTAGAGTATTGTTTTGTGCTGCACAATTTCTAGAATGTGCCACATCTTTCAGAGTGTTGGCCAAAAAATATCACGCACCCTTTGTTCATTCAAAGTGCACTGCACGCTATGTGTCAAAATCTTGTCAATAGTGTATTGTCTTATGCATGCAAAAAACAAGAATTGTCATAATATATATGCAAATTATGAACTGCTATGTTGTACGCACAATTTGAGAACTGTCATACTGTATGCGCAATTTAGAACTGTCATGATGCATGCGCCATTTAGAAAATTGTCATACTATGTTGAGTCAATTAGAAACCATCACACTGTGTATTGTAACATCTATGATTTGTGCAAGGCTAAAAATCACATAGATTTTCTTAAATTATAAGAACACTCTTTCATGATTTTAGTTAAACTCTTGTTTCTTCTCTTTTCTGCAGTTGATATCAGAAAAGACCCTCATACGAAGATATTGGCCTCGGCTTTCCGGGTATTGGAATACATAGAAGATCTTTCTCCTGTCAACTTTCTGCAGTACGACATTCTTACTACCAGGAAAGCTCTGATAGAGTCCCAAGATGAAAGGACGGTACTATGCATGATGAACGGTGAACCCTTCTTAAGTATGGATCAGGCTCCCTATAAGAAACCGACGTTCTTATTTGGAGAAGCCATTCAAAAATCCTCTCAGCCCAAGACGAAATGAGAAAAACGAGTCTACCAGAGTGGAAAAAATTTGGCATAAATATATCACAAATTTGGGATCCAGAGGAGGGACATATTCTTTAGTTCCTCTGAGAGACACAACATGCATTTGAGAGGCTTGAAACCAAGTTGTGTGCCTGCCTAGGATTCGTCTTTGATGATTCCGGTCATAATACCATTCTCTGCCAATATTTTTGCTGTAGTTGGAGGAACATATCCGGCCCCAAACATATGGCTGACGGGTTTGATTCATCCAGACATTAAGCGCTGGAACCATTTTTCAGTATGGGCTCTGAACAACTTCAAGGACTAGCTGATTGAGTTGGAACTTTATGATGTCGTCTTAACCACCTCATGTTCTTATCCATGGTGGAGGGGTACAATAATAGGATGGGTAGTTTCGTGACTCCTCATAGGGAGATAGGCCTCGCCTTACACAAGATGCAGTTTTTATCACATTTACCAATGGCTGAGAACCCCTACGGGGAGTATGTGCCACCTGAAGAACTAAAAAAATTAGGCCAAAGAGAACCCTCGGATGGTGGCATCCTTCGAGGAGCTAATATTTTATTTCAGGATTTGTACCATCTTGTATAAGAACGGGGCAATTGGGTCGTGTTATACGTCTAAGTTGATGGTGTATCTCTTCTTCGGTCATGTCACGAAGAATAAGGCACAAGAGCATTTAGAATCAACAGCAACACAATTAAAAGGCTGATTGAAGAATCAGGACATATCGATAATAAGCTGGAAAAAGATTGGCATGGCTTTGCTGCTGGCACCCCTATCGAGACTTATATATAACAAGTTGGTATAACCATGTCTCTGGAGGCTACTTTGGCAGGCTTTCTTTCTATTTGGCTACAACGGTTTGTTTTTCCTGGAGCCAGTATGGTCGATCGCATCCACCGAGGTGTGCTATTGGCCGCAGTGCATTTAGTGTTTAGATATAAGATGGATATCCTTTCTATAATGACTTGTCAATTAAATATGAAGTACGTGTAGGCAAGTCTAGAGGGGTGGGTGAATACAGTATGTGTTGACAATACCAATTAAAAATTAATTCTATTCAAGTCCAACCAACAGAAATAATAATCAGAGTATAAGTCCGGAATATAACTATAGATCAGAGAAGCATACGCAGACACAGCACTTTTTAACCTGGTTTCCCTCGTGGAAGGACTAGTCAAGGCCTGAGAACTCAAGCTCAGGATTAAAATCCACTATTTGTGAAATAGCGTACAACCACGTGCCTTTACTCAGCAGAGCACGCCAACTTCTTATAGATTTGCGGATGGTGAAACTTGGAATTGTCCAAGTGACTTCTTCTGAAACTCTTACACACAAACTTCTAGTTGACTCGCACTGAGCACCTTGGAAGCATGAAAAGTTTTATGGCTAGTTAGATGAGAAGAATAAGCTCTTGAATGTATCGGCTATATGAGAAGAGAAGATGAGAAGATTGGATGATTGAAAATGAGAGCAATCAAGGCTTTTATATACTAGTCCAGAGAAGAAGAGTTCGGCCAGAACTCTGTCCCATAATTTTAAATATTTAGCCGTTGGACAACTAGCAACCAATAAGCCCTAAAAATCAGTTCCTAATTTTAAGGGGACAGAGTTCGGTCCAAACTCTGTGTGGGGCAAAGTTCGGCCCGAACTTTGTCTCCTAGGGGACAGAAAGTTCAAGTGGGCTATTTGGGCTTGGCAAGTTTTGTAGTTTGTTTTGTGTAGCTTGGGTATTAAGTCTAGGGTTGAGATACTCAGTACGACTCAACTTACAATAGCCTAGACTCAATAAAAAGTAAAAATACAGACTCAGAGTACTAATAACAGCGACACTGTCGAAACAATCGTCGATGATGTCTATCTTGAACTGATATGTGATGATGTTCTATTTTGGAGCTTGATGGAGCTTGATGTGTCAAGTTAGATTATAATAGATATTATCTTATTAATTATTAAGATTAGGTTAACTGCGATCCAGTTTGGGTTAACAATCTCCCTCATTTTGATAATTAACTAAAACAAGATATTTGTATGTCGCAACATTCATACCTGGACATATGGAATAAAGATAATAGGTCCCCCGTAGATGAACATGTCGGCTCTTCCGTAAATATATATGTCCTAAGACAAGTTCTAATCCAAGCAAGCACAACATAAAAAAATATATATATAGAAGATCAAAGCACATATCAAGTATTCTCCCCCTTTGTCATTTAGCAAAATAAAATAATGGCACCCCCACAAAAATAGACAAAATTAATACATGCAATCACACAATTAGGAACCATAACCATAAAGAGAGAAATTACTAGCAGCTCAATACTAACCAAAGTGCATAGTTTTAAAAGAAATACAATGCATAAAGGAAATAAAAATACTATAACTCAAATTCTTTAAAAACTACTACATAAAACATAATGAAACTACAGCCTAACATCAGCAGCATCAGCAGGTAATAAACCATGACCATCATGGAGCACGGGATGGACCAGCAGAGTCTGAATGATTGCTGGCAGAGCGATGAGGGTCAACAAATACCGTATCTGGGTCCAGATACTGTCTGACCCATGTGTCATCAATACGATAATCTTTGCGAGAAGAGTCTCGTACTATAGGGGATGACATAGTAAGATGGGTGGCCAGGGTGTACTGGAGGTTGTGCAGCGAGTTATTGATAGCACTCATCTGAAGGGAGATGTGGTAGTCCAACTGGGTCCAGTGGTCATCTTCCAAACGGAAGCGATCGCGTAATATCGCCTGGATGGAGTCAAGAGTAGCAGAAGGCTTGGGCTCGGGCTCAGGTGCATCAGGAGCGTCAAAATCAGAGGATACAGCAGCAACAATAGTCCTACGTGCCTTGGACAAAGAGGTAGGAGCAGGTAGGAACTGACAGTCATCAAGAGGGATATTGAAGGCACGAAAAATCATTGGAAGGTACATGGCATAAACCAAGGATTTTGGTTTCGGTCTCGCACGAATCATCCAATCCATCGTCGTGTGAGGGAAGTTGAACAGAAGACAAAAGTATAGATGATATAGAGCCGAGATCTCAAAATTAGTGACTGCAACAGTAGATCCCATTTTGGGCAAGATCGAGGAAAAGATGATCCGATGGAGTTCATAAAAATAGTAGTTAAGATATTTGGCTCGAAGCTTGTGAGGACATGTGTTAGGAGAACACAACACATCCTTGAAACCCTCAAGAGTTGTATCACCGGAAAATTGGAACTGTCGAGCATCAACAAGTTTTTCTCAAGTGTTGGGTTTCGGGAGGTCAAGGTAATCGACAAGTTCGAAATCGTCAAAAGATATGTCAATGCCGCCGACACAGGAATAAATCCTAGTGTCGTCATGAGTTAAATTACAGTAAAATATTTTTATGGCATTGAGATAGACAAGAGATGAAGTTGTGACGAGTTCATCTAGGCATAAATCATGAAAAAGTGCGTCATATGTCGAATTTTTTTGATGTTTATCGGATGGCCCGGGAACACACTACGTGAGCGGAAGTCCATGTACCACTCATTGGATGCATCCAATGAGACAAAAATTTGTTCATTGTAGGTGTTGGAATTTGGTGGTGGTGGATTGAACAAAGGATGACTAGGAGGATGAGGAGGAGGAGGGTTAGATAAAGACGCTCACTCACTTCTTAACCTCTTTTCTCTACAAAATAATTTTGGATCCATTGATAATAAAAAGATGAATTTGAAATTGAAGTAGAGGAAAAAAGTTATACCTCAAAAAAGTAGATGGAAGAGATCCACCAGAAACCTATATATCTTGAGTTAGGTGAAAGATAGCCCTAAGATTTTAGTTTTCTAGGGTTAGGGTTTGAGAAGCAAGGGTTTTGAGGGAGGTAGAAGAAGAGAAAAGTGATGTGAGAGAGAGACAGACAATGGGTATATGAGGATTAGGGCCAGCAGGTCGGGTTAAATTGTGGCTGTCAGATCAACAATTGGATGGCCAGGAGCAGCTGGGGGTTCTGGAAGCAGGCACACAGAGTTCGGCCCGAACTCTATGTAGGGTAGAGTTCGGCCCGAGTTCTGTGGCTCTGACTCCAGAATAGAAAAGGTTTTAAAAAGAAAAGTTTTGATAGAAAAATTCTTGAATTTGAATTATTGAATGTTACAAGCCATAAAAATATTTTAGCCATATAATAAATATTGTTTAAAATGGTGATCATCAAAGTGAAACTGCTTTAGATTAGCTGTAGGGGCCGGATCCCAGCTAACGGTAGTCCGAAGACTAGTGCACCGTGTCGTCTAGGCTTTTACGCCTTGTTGTCAGAAGGGCCCTTTCGGCTTGTACCCAAAGCAATATTACCATAAATAATGTACATTATAACCGTTATTTACGCAGGTACAACTTATTGTTTGACAATTTTATCTAAAATTTCTAACTCTTGACGGCAAAAATTGAAGCGCTCTTTGGCTAGTGGTTTTGTAAAGAAATCTGCTAGCTGATGTCCAGTATCAATGAATTCGAAGTTAATAGTGTCGTACTGTTGATGATCACACAAGAAATAATGTCTAATCTCTATATGCTTTGTGCGTGAGTGACATACTGGATTCTTGGTCAAATTTATTGCACTAGTGTTATCATAGAAAATAGGTATGTGCTTGAATAATAAGTTATAGTCTTCAAGAGTTTGCTTTATCCAAAGAATCTGTGCACAACAATGACCAGCTGCGATGTATTCAGCTTCTGTTGTTGATAGTGCGACAAAATTCTGCTTCTTGCTAAACCATGAGACTAAAGCCATTCATAACAAATGACATGTGCCACTGGTACTCTTACGGTCAACTTTGCATCCCACAAAATCAACATCGAAATATTAGATTAAGTCAAAGAAAGTGGTTTTGCAATATCTAAAAATATCTAAACTACTATTTTTTAGGATTAGCTTGATATCTAGCACATAAGCGGTCATGTGTGATTCTTTAGGATTAGCTTGATATCTAGCACATAAGCAAACACTAAACATAATATCGGGACGACTAGCAGTTAAAGACAATAGACTACCAATCATACCTCGATAGTTACGTTGATCGACCGGTTTGCCGCTTTCATCATGTTCCAGCTTTTTTGTAGTAGCCATAGGAGTGATGATAGGTTTGATGTTATCAAGCTCGAACTTTTTCAGCATATCCCTTGTATACTTCGACTGACTGATGAAGATGCCTTCCAAGTATTGTTTGATTTACAGTCCTAGGAAGTAGTTGAGCTCCCCCATCATGCTCATCTCAAACTAGTTCTACATACAACTCGTTCTACATACACTTGGCAAAATCTTTGCATAGGCCCTCATTAGTAGACCCAAATATGATATCATCTACATAGATTTGTACTAACAAAACAGTGTCATTAAGGGATTTTATGAGAAGTGTAGTTTCAATTTTTCCTTTTAAAAAATCTTTATCAAGCAAGAAAGTACTAAGGCGTTCATACCAAGCTCGAGGAGCTTATTTGTGGCCATAAATAGCTTTTTTAAGTTTAAAAACATGGTCAGGAAATTTATGATTTTCAAAACTAGGGGGTTGCTTGACAAAAATCTCTTCTTTAATAAAACCATTTAGAAAAGCAATTTTCACATCCAATTGGAAAAGTTTAAAGTTTTGGAAATTTGCAAAGGCGCAAAGCATCCGAATAGATTGATGTCGTGCAACAGGAGCATACATCTCATCGTAGTCGATACCCTCCTCTTAGTTGTAACCTTGAGCTACGAGACGAGCCTTGTTGCGAGTGACCGAACCGTCCTCATCAACTTTGTTGCAAAAAACCTATTTGGTACCAATGATTGAATGATCAGCAAGTCTATGAACAAGTTCCAAACCTGATTTCATTCGAATTGGTTGAGTTCATCTTACATTGCAGATATCCAAAATTTATCGTTAAAAGCTTATAAAATATTTTTAGGCTCAATTTGAGAAATAAAAGCAGTGCTAGCAATAAACTCTCTTAAAGAAGATCAAGTAGTAACCCCTTTCGATACCTCGCCTACTTCCAAGTTTCCTGGATGTGAAGGTTTGAATTGGAACTTCTTTGGTAAGCTCTCCAGAGAACTGGTTTCAGGTGGTGTATCCACAGGAGTGAAAGTTGATGGTTCATCATTATCGGAAATTGTAGAAATGAGTCTAATTTCTCAGATGATATTATTGAGGGCTACTGCCTACTACTTATAGAGGGTCCAACCCCTCTTCATATTACATCTAACCGATGTGGGACTAAAGTCCCTTATTCACTCTCAACACTCCCCCTCAAGATGGACGATAGATATTAATCATCCCCATCTTGTTACATAGCTTTGACAGACTCAATGAACTAAGACCCTTAGCCAGACAGTCTGCCACTTGTTCTTCTGAACGAACATAGTCAATCTTCAGTATCTGTCACGCCCCAGAACCAGAATACTGAAGAACGGGGACGTGCACAGCCAGCTACGTATAACGGAACGACAACCATCCCGCTATACGGTCACGACTGTCTAGCTATGTGAGGGTACGCTACAAACCATCAGTCTCTTAGGGTCAAATCAAGCTATTGTCTCAATCTCAACAAGTAATGATAGTAACAAGATATCAGACCACCAAATATACAATTGTAAGGCATCCCAAACATTACATATCCAGATGATCATGAAGCTAGTCGTACAAAATGTAAGGACTAGCAAGAGTTAAGTCATACATGATCAACCTCGAGTTGCCAATCATGATTACAGCCCGTAGGCAGACAGAAAGTAAAGTGCATCGAGCTAACAAGTGCTCGTCGGCTAAACGCCTCAAAAGAATATCAGTTAACAATACAGTAGGAGAAACAAAAAGAGAAAACCCACTCGTTGCCCGGGTTCCGTCTAGTGTTCACCATCGGGCTGGAAAGCAGGTAGATCCTTTGCTGCTGCTCCAGTATCTGGCCATACAAAACCAGCTGGGTCAGACCCCAGAAAGAGCAAGTGCCACAAAGGAGGCCACGAAATAAGAACAAAAGCCAGCAATCAGCACAATAATATAATTACATAATAAAAGACAGTAATTTAAGAAAAAGGCATAATAGTTAGATATAAAAGACAATTCTTGTACAGAATCGATAAAAGACAGAACTTATGGAAAGGCATGACAGGATGATATACGATGAGATGACCATGGGACTATTCAGATAGCCAGGTTACAACCCGTAAACCAAACAAGGACCGGGGTTGTAACCCTTCGTCTGAATGGAACTTGGTTTCTCCCACCATTTATCGACAAGATAAAATACGCGAATTCAAGACTTGCAATTAAACATGATTAAGGTAAAGCACGAGTAATCATGTCATGTCATGACCTTGCACAGGATCAGGACAGGACAAGAGGGACTAGACTCCATCCAATCAATCACGGCCAAGCAAGTACTACGGCTTACTACTTTAACTAACTAGGGTTATCACAGACCTGATTACTAACAAGATGCAATGAGAATTCCAAGTCCGGTTACCTGTTTGTTACTACCTGAATGCTCCCAGCAAGAAAAGGAAAAGGTAGCATGATATAGCAGACACACTGTAGTAAGATACATGTGTCCTAAGGTACCACGCTCGATGGCGGGCTGGAAGTGCGCTCATCTCGACGGATAGCAACAAATCCCATGTATATATATAAGGCCGGGACCAAAGGGGCAACAAGTAACTGGGAAATTCTTCATGAACTAATTGATCAATCTAGTCATTAACCTAGCCAGATTCAGTATGAATTCCTGACCGTAGAAACCAGGGAGTCACGTCCTAGACATGATGCAAGACAATACGAGTGGATTGCACAAGCAAGCAGGAACACCCACGGTGTCAAGACAGGTCAAGCTAAGTTATCAAGTCATGTCAAGTCAGGAGTACGCCGCCACGGGCTACTATCAAGTTATCAAGATAATTCATGTCAGGGTACTTGTCAGGAGTGCACCATTACGGGTCACTGTCAAGTCAGGTTGGTCATGTCAGGAGTGCACCATTACGGGTCACTGTCATGTTATGCTAGTTCCCTGTCATACCATGCCATGTACAATAGTCATTCCAACATATTAAGTAAAATCAAGTTCATGACAAAAGGCGTAAGGATATAAAATGGGCGTAAAATATCTAATAAAATATCAATATACAGGGCTATAGAAGAGCCAAGCTCAAGAAATAAACAAATTCATCATAGACAAGTGGGTTGTGCAAGAGGGTCAGGGGTTGGGCTGCGCAGGGTATGCACTGCGCATGGAAGAGCTGCGCAAGAGTTGCCTTGCGCAAGGGTTACCTTGCGCAAGGGTGGACTGCGCATGGGGTCAAAGGGCACAGGGTTAAAGGGGTACAGGGGATGTACTGTACAATGGGTCATTGCGCATGGACCAAGGGTACAGGGGCTGCCTTGTGCATCGATTGGATTGTGCAAGAGAGGATTGCGCAAGGGTAGACTGCGCAGAGTATGGACTGCGCAAGATCAGGTTGCGTAGGAATGGATGGTGCAGGGTCAGATTGCGCATAAGATGGATTGTGCAGAAGTGGACTGCGCAGGAGTAGATTGCGCATGAGCAGACTGCGCATGGACAGACTGCGCATGGGCAGACTGCGCATAGGCAGACTGCGCATGAATCCATGCGCAGTCGGGTTGAGCGCAGTTCACCAAGGGGCAAGCTGCACGGTCGGCGCTGCACTAAAGAGCACTGGCCGAGGGGGATGCGCAATCCAGCAATGCGCTAAAGAGCGCAGGCTGCAGGCTGCTACTCCAGGCCGAGAAGAACACCAAGAACACCAAAAAATTCAAATTTTCATATCTTTGTCAAATCAAAGCCAAATCTAGATTTTCAAAGTTCTAACTTGAGTAAAATTGAATTCTCTTCCACATGGAAGCATCAAAACCCATAAAAATCCAACCAAAATAGATCAAAACTATGTAAATCCGAAAATAGTTAAAACCTAGATCTAGAACAATGGAAACTCCAAATTACAAAATGTCAAGTTCTAATGTTGATCTCCATGGCCTAATCTAGCTAATGGACAAATAAAAAGTGGTTCTCATATGGTGGCAAGGTGCACTTGCCTAATGGGTTGGAGAGTTGTGTGGAGGAAGAAGAAGAAGAATTAATGAAGGAAAATAATGAGGAAAGAGAGTGTTAGGTAGGGATTTTAATGGGAGAGGATAAGTTGTGTTGAGGGTGGAGGTTAGCTAAGATGGTCCAATGCATAATAAACCAAACCAAACCAATTCCTTTTCCTATCCAAATAAAACCAAGCTCCATTAATCAGAATTAATCCAGGAATGATAAATGACAATTAAACTACAATGCTAAGTATGAAATATACCACAACTTAACTGGTCAAGAAAAATGAAAAAATACTGGTCAGAAATACGATCACGTATAAAATACGTATCACGAATTTCGGGGCACTACAGTATCCCTTATTCCAGCTTTTCCTTGATGAAGAATCGATCGATCTCGATGTGCTTCGTTCTGTAGTACTGAACCGGATTGTTCGCTATACTTATCGCAGCTTGACTGTCGCTCAGAAGGTGCAATGGTGTCCCCTTGTCTAGCTTCAACTCTGTCAGCAGCGCCCTTACCCATAGCAATTCTGATACTCCTAGAGCCATTGCTCTGTATTCTGCTTCAGCTGTCGACCGTGCTACCACTGACTATTTCTTACTTCTCCATGAAACCATGTTTCCTTCTACAAAAACACAGTACCCTGTGGTAGACCTTCTGTCGTCTATACAGCTTGTCCAGTCTGCATCGCAGTATCCCTCAACATCTGTGCATCCATTCTTCTTGAACCACAGTCCTTTTCCCGGCGTCCCTTTCAGATATCTTAGAATCAGAAATACTGCATCCATATAACCCGTTCTTGGATCATGCATATAGCGACTTACAAGACTTACTGCAAATGAGATATCAGGGCGAGTATGCCCTAGATAAATCAGTCTGCCTACTAGCCTTTGATACCTTTCGCGATCAACAGGCTTTCCTGCTTCTGCTCCCATCTTGCACTTTTGGTCAACTGTAGTGACTGCTGCTCGGCATCCCAGTATTTCTGTCTCTTTCAGCAGATCTAGTGCATATTTTCTTTGTGAGAGAACAATTCCTTGTTCACCATCACACACCTCGATACCCAAAAAGTATCTCATCTCTCCCATGTCCTTCACCTCAAACTCTTTGGCGAGTTTCGTCTTCAGCTTAGTGATCTCAACTACATCGTCACCTGTGATCACTATATCATCTACATATACAGCAAGTATAGTAATGTGGCCTCTTGCATGCTGGAGGAAGACAGTATGATCTATATTTGTCTGATGGTACCCCATGCCAGTGACAGCCCTTCTGAATCTGTCAAACCAGGCTCGAGGAGATTGCTTTAGCCCGTACAGTGACTTCTTCAGTTTGCACACTTTTCCATGTGACGTTCCTTCACCTGAATCTGACACAGAGTAGCACCCCGGAGGAGTCTCCATGTATACTTCTTCTTGTAGGTATCCATGAAGAAATGCGTTCTTTACGTCTAACTGGTGTAGCTTCCACCCATAGTTTGCTGCAATGGAGACCAGCGTTCTTACGGTACTCATCTTCGCTACTGGGCAAAAGTCTCATCATAGTCGATACCATATGTCTGGGTATAGCCTTTTGCAACCAGTCTCGCCTTGTATCGTTCAACTTTTTCTTCTGGTGTCTCCTTTACTGTGTAGACCCATTTGCATCCCACAGCTTTCTACCCTTCAGGTAATGGTACCAGCTCCCATGTCTTATTTTTCTCTAGTGCCCCAAGTTCTTCCATCATTGCGGCTTTCCATCTTGGGTCCTTCTTTGCTTTCTGCCAATTCTTAGGTAAAGAAGTAGAGTCTAACGAAGTGAGGAATGTTTGATAAGTCGGAGAAATATTAGAATAAGATAGGTAATTGGCAATATCATGTTCATAATCTTTATAACGAATAGGAGCCTTTCCCGCATTAATGCGAAAAGACCTCATTAAGGGAGCAATGGATGGCGGAGAAAGCAAACCATCCGAATCGGAGAGACCGCTTCCGAATTCGAGCGATCCGGTGCGGGAGTAACATCTTCAGGAGTCGGGGCAGGAGTAGACGAGGGACTTGGCACTATAGGCACAGGGCACGGCACAGTACTGGACCTCTGCTGTCTTCTTCTGTAAACTTGGAGCTCCTTTTCCCTTGTCTGCTTCTCCTCCTGCGTAATGTACGTATTGTCTTCGTTATCCTCTGTATCAGTATCATTGATGCTTTATCCCCCTTTCTTCCAGTGTGTCACGACAGGACAAGGTACCGATTCGACAACTACGTTTGGGCGTACTACCTCCCCCTCACGTCCAACACCCGCTGTATGAGGCGTGTTCCCAAATGCAGAACCTTCGTCCGAACAATAATAATATTCCAGCTCTCTGAATATAACGTCCATGCTTACAAACAGCTTCCGTTCAACCGGGCTCCAGCATACGTAACCTTCTGTGTCCCGGTGTACCCAACAAAGACACACTTAACTGCTCGAGGATCCAGCTTACCAACGCCAGGCCTGTTATCGTGGACGAAGCATACGCAACCAAATACTTTCGGAGGAACGGTGTACGCAATTGTCCCCGTGAGTATTTCCAAAGGCGTCTTCCAGTCCAGTAATTGAGAGGGCATCCTGTTGATGAGATAAGAGGCTGTCAAGACAGCCTATCCCCACAAAAATTTAGGGACATTCATAGCCAGCATCATTATCCGAGCTACCTCCAGCAGGTGCCTATTCTTTCGTTCGACAACACCATTTTGAGCCGGTATATATGCACAAGAGGTTTGATGCAGTATACCATGAGAGGATAAATACGTAGCAAACCTCTTATGGGTATATTCCATCCCATTATCCGACCGGAAACACTTAATACGAGCATTATATTGTGTCTTTACCCGTTGTTGGAGGCTTTGAAATGCCTCAAAACATCACTTTTATTCTTCAGCAGGTAGACCCACGTTACGCGGGTAGAGCAGTCAATAAAAGTAACAAACCATCTATAACCGTTAACACCGTTTGTAGGACAAGGGCCCCACACATTGGAATGAATCATATCAAAAGCAGCAGAACATCGATGCCCAGAACTCACATAGGAGCTTCTGGTATGTTTCCCCAACTCACAAGCATCACAAACTAACAACTCTTTATTTGCTTTTTGATATAAGGACAGATACAGTCGACTAATAATGGGAAAAGAAGAATGTCCAACACGCTGATGATGGAGGAGCAGCTCGGCTTCGACACTTCGACTTCGGACTTCCGGTTGTGCGTCTGCAACCAAAGATGCCAGTACTCTATCCAGACCGTTCCTGTCCAAGTACCATAGACCCTTATGCCATGTGCCAGTGCCTAGTCGTCTCCCCGTTCCCTTCTCCTGAAAAGGAATATCAAAAGAAATAATACAGTTTAGATCAAGAATAATGGCGCTAATAGATATAAGATTGACAGGAAAGGAAGGAGCATATAAGACATTAGATAGAGTGATGGAAGGAGTGCAATCAATAATGCCTTTATCCGTAACAGGCCTGGAGGTACCATCAGCAGTCTGAATGCTTTCTGGCGGCGTTAGAGTAGAGTATTCCCAGAACTCACCTCGGGACCCCGTGACATGGCAAGATGCCCCATAGTCCATAATCCAAGCTGGCTGAGAGACAGATGCAAGAGTACGCGAAGGTATACCGGCACTGGTTTGGGAGAAGTAAGTGCAGTAATCTCCTGTAGTGGACGACGCCCCAGGAATAACTTGTCTTTCACCAGAATCAAGCTTTGAGCCGCGCATCTTCTCGAGAACTTCTCTCTCAAATGGAGTGATGTCCGCCAGCTGATTATCCCCACCTTCATCCGCCAGATGTGCCTTGTTGCCTCCAGAGTAAGTGCCCCTTCCACCACTGTAGCTGCCTCGACCACCTCGTCGTCCACCGTGACCACGGCTCCGACCATTCGAGGGAGTCCGTGTCTGTTTTGGGAAAAAGCAGATGTAATGCCCTGTGTCACCACAGTTGTGGCAAACGCCTCCCGTAGAAGGAGGCTGTGTGAAAGTGGCAAGAGCAGATGTGTCAACTCCGGCCTGCTCCCCCTGGAAGATACCTATGGTAGGCATCAGCTTCAACCGTGCTTCTTCTTGTGCCATGGCAGCTATAGCGTCTTCTAATGTCGGCAGCTGCGGTTGTGCGAGAAGTACATTCCTCCGTTGCTCAAATGCAGGGTTGAGTCCCTTCAAAAACTTCATCATCCGTTGCCGCGAGATATAATCCAGAAATTTCTGGAAATGTTTTGAAAAAGCCGGTTCAACCTGAGCATCCTCCATGCCAAGAGGATCATAATGGTCAAGATCAGACCAGTACTTTTTCAACAAGGCAGCGTACTCAGAGATGGTACGATCGTCTTGGATTACCCGATCGAGCTCATCCTGCAGTTGGAAGACTCGCATGGGGTTATCCAAACTGGAGTACATGTCTTTCAATGTTCTCCAGATATCAGCAGCTCCCTCCATTGCTTCAATGTTACCCGACACTTGGTCGGTCAAAGAAGCTATCAACCAACCAGCCACGATATTGTTGATAATGTCCCATACAGCAAACTCCTTCGAGGAGTGATTGACATGGGCCTTGGTGTGGCCATCTACATAACCAACCAAGCCACGTCCCTTCAGCGTCCGCATCGCCTGCCGCGACCATTTCAAGTAGTTGGTCGTGTCTTCCAACTTCGTCTCCAACTTGTCCAACTTCTCCATTTTGTACGGTGACGGATCCACATCAGTATGGGTCACGCGTGGGGTTGCCTCCGATAATCTCTTGGTCAGAAGATCCTCGACCAGGGGCTTCATTTCTTCTGCTGTCAACTTTCCATAGATGGAATCCATGACTTATTCAACTGTAATCAGTGAGGTATTATTGTTTCCTGAGTCGTTTTCTTATGAGTTGTCTTCGTCTTAGTCAGCTATCGGGGGGAAACAACAAAACGAGATCCCTCACTGATATGTCATAGTTTATACGACCAACTAGAACCGCGTCATGATAACGCGTTCGGACGGCTCAAGGATAACCAACGTAGTTGTGCCTCCTTGCATGAGACAAACCAGAGGTATACCAGCCATGCAGAAACGATTATAAAGACAACATTTCTGAGATACGAAAATCTAAAGAGATTTCGTATTCGTAGTAGAGCTTCTAAAAAGAAGGTACTGATTCTCGAGGCAACTACAGAGATCTTCTAAAGAGAAGGAAATCTTTTTTTTTACGGCTAGGGTTAGGGTTTGGATGGGGCTGCTAGAGCTAGGGTTAGGGTTTCCATTGCAAGAGAGGCTAGGGTTAGGAGGGGGGCGGAAGGGTGCTGACGGGTGGCGGGAGGGGGGAAGGGTGCTTATTGGGGGGGTACTGCTCCGGAGGGGGCGGAGGGGCGCTGCTCCGGGGGGGGTCGTGGGGGGCGCTGCTCCGGGGGGGGTTGGGGGGGCTGCTGCTCCGGGGGGGATTCGACTAAAAATTTTTTTTTGTGGAGAGAGCGAGAGAGAGAGAGAGAGTTATGGCTCTGATACCATGTAGAAATGAGTCTAATTTCTCAGATCATATTATTGAGGGCTACTGCCTACTACTTATAGAGGGTCCAACCCCTCTTCATATTACATCTAACCGATGTGGGACTAAAGTCCCTTATTTACTCTCAACAGAAATGATAGCTGCACTATTGTCCTCATCAAAAGTTACGTTAGTAGACTCATCAACAATAATGGAGCATTTGTTGAACACTTTATATCCCTTACTCTTGGCAGCATAACCAAGAAGAATACCTTCGTCAGCTTTGGCATCAAACTTGCCTAAGTTGTCTCTGGTATTCAGGATAAAGCAGAGACAGCCAAACACTAGAAAATAAGAAACATTTGAAGTTCTACCAAACCAAATCTCATAAGGTGTTTTCTTCAAAATAGTTCGAATCAAAACCCTATTCAAAATATGGCACACTATGTTGATAGCTTCTGTCCAAAAATATTTCGGAAGAGAAAATGGATTCAGCATGACTCTAGCCATATCGCCAAGAGTACTATTCTTCCATTCTATAAAACCATTTTGTTGAGGAATTCGAGGACAAGAAAACTCATGATTAAAGCCATTTAAATCACAAAACTTTTCAAAATCAGAATTTTTGAATTCGCCATCATGATCACTTCGAATAAGAGTAATCATGTAACCTTTTTTTATTTTAGATCTTTTTAGGAAAAACTTTGAAAACTGAAATGGTATCACTTTTATTTGCAAGAAAGAAAACCCAAGTGAATCTTGAAAAGTCGTCAACAATAACGAAAGCATAGAGTTTTCCGCCAAGAATGGCTACTCTACTAGGACCAAATAAATCCATATGGAGTAATTGCAAAGGTCGAGTGGTATTTACGGTATTGTTGGATTTAAAAGAAGATTTGGTAGCCTTATTCTTTTCACATTCGGCACATACCGTGTCCTTTTTTAATATGATTTTAGGCAATCCTCTTACTAGCTTCATGGTAGACAGTCTCGATATGGTGTCCATGTTAGCATGACCAAGACGTTGATGCCATAATAGCCTTTCATCTTTGAGGGCATAAAGGCATCTACATATACTGTTAGTATCTCTAGATAGAAAATATATATGTTATCTTCTCTTATCCTTTCAAAAGCGATGTCTCCAGATGATCTATCATAGATAAAGTATTTAGTTATACCGAAGTTAATATCATATCCATGATCAGCAAGATGACTAATGCTGAACAGGTTATGCTCTAACTAGGTCACTAAACAGACATCCTTAATAACGGAAGAAGGAGGATAACCAATTGTACCATTACCAATGATATAGCCTTTCAGATTGTTGCCGAAGGATACATATCATTTCTTTTTCATCGATAGTGTTGCAAATAGATTAGTATCTCCAATCATATGTCGCGAGCACCCACTATCGAGAATATATTTGCTTCTAGTTTGAGAAGGAAGGTCCACCTACACCACGAGTTGATGTAACATTTGGTAACCAGATTCTTGTGGGTCCTGAAAAGTTAGTCTTCGGTACCCATGCATATAGATTAATATCCACTAGTTTTCTAATTCTACACTGTGGTGATATGTGTCCATGTGAACCACAGTAAGTATATGTAGCATGTATATTGGTATTGGGTGCAGGATGATAGTGATGTCTATATGTGGGTGTAGGATGATGATAACTACGTTTAGTAGTAGGATGATGATAATAACTGTGTCTATTAATAGGATGTTGATAATTATTACGTGTATGTGTTTTACGTGCTGCATGGGAGTAGGTGTAGATAAAGGCATGTTTTTGTGTGGTATGTGGATGAGTGTTCTTGTAATGACGTGCTCTCTTGTGTTGAGCCATCTGGTGTTTAGTGTAAGTGTTGTGATTATGAGACTAAGTTTGAGGTTGAATAACATGTTTACCCAGTCTAATCTTAAATTTATTAGAGACGGCATGCAACTCATCACATTTAGCAGTAAGACCATTTATTCTATCAGTAGCAATCTTGTACTTATTTTTCTCTTCAGCAAGTTCTTTATTTAAAACAGTGATATCATGTGTTTGCTTCTCAATAACTGATTCAGAATCGCTTAAGCTTAACTTAAGCTTAGATACCTCCTCAGTGTTTTCCTTGAGTGTAATGTTTCTAACATTTTCTAATAAGCATGAATGTTTATGGATCTCAGCTTCAAGAGCCATGATTTTATCCTTAACATGTTTATATTTGTTAATAACCTTTTTTTGGTCTTCAAGTAGATCACTAAAGGTTTCACTTAGTTCATCAAAAGAAAAGTTGTCAAAAGAATCATTTACCTAATATGAAGTTTCCATTAGGCAGACGTTGCCGTGTGTTATGAAGAGTCCTCTTCTTTGTCTGAATCACTGGCCTCACTTTCGTGCCTGATGCTAGTGTTGGCATACTTCCTTGAGGTTGGCTTCTTGTACGACTTTTCATATCTGCTTCCTTTCTTTGCTACAGGACAATCTTTTCTGACATGTCACGTCTTCTTGCATCCGAAGCAGGTGGGTTCTTTTTCATCGTCTTTTTGTTCCTTCTTTCTACGGTTGAAGCTTAGGAACTTCTTGAAATTTTGAACCATGAGTGCTTGATCGTCACCTTCGGAATCGTCGTCATCTGTTTTCTCTGAAATGGTTCTTCGGCGATGAGTTCTTAAGGCAATTTTTTTTCTTTTGGAGCAATTTCTTCAAAATCTTTGAGGCCGAGCTCATGCGTCATCAGCTTGCCCATCAGAGTTTTCAGTGACATAGCTGTAAGATTATTTCCTTCGATAATCGTCGTGACCTTGGGGTTCCAGATCATCGGCAATCCTATTAGCACTTTGTATATCTTCTCATGGTTGGAATATACTTTGCTAACGAAAGATAAAGGGTTGACGATGTCGAAGAATTTGGTGAACATCTGAGTAATCGTCTCATTTGGCTTTATTTTGAATGCCTCATATTCTTGTGTCAAACGGGTAATCTTTGATTCTTTAATCTCTGTGGTTCTTTCATGAGTCACTGTTTACCATTGATTGTCAGAGAACAAAAAAGTTTTATAGGAGGACTGAACTTTAACTCACAATTACAAACTCGCTTGTACAAAGAGTGCCTAGGAACAAAATTTATGAAAAGCAATCTAAGTACAATTGCTTAATTTGGATTCTGGGGTTGACGGTAGAGGCTCGGGAAAGTGCTATCAACTCTGCCTTACTCCTTTGACGATCGAACGCAACCTCGGCTCCAGTGAAGAAATGCTCTGTGTGTATCTCTGTATCTCTCTGTGTGTACCAAAAACCCTAACCTCCTTGTTCTCCCTCATCCAAGCTTCTCAAGCCTTCAAACTTCAGATTCGAAGCTCTCTCGAGGTTCTCTTCCACTGTTCACCATCAATTCCTGTATGTCTTTCTCCTTTCTCTCCGTGCTTATTTTTCATATGGCTCCCAAGCAACCTATTTCTTCTCAAAAGAAGAGGAAGGTTGATGAAGGTTCATCCTCGACTCCTCATGAGGTGGCCTCATTTTCACTTTACATCCCTTCGAGACCCGATGGAGATTTCTACGATGAATTTATTTTGTGCCCAAGATGCTTCGGATTCTTGGTTCACGAATTTTCATAAGAGATAAATTTGTCCGGGCGCTCCTATCAACTTCACACTATTTCCTGATCACTCTAGTGTATTCACATATCATCATTTGCTAGAGTTAGTTCAATCCATATTTCCTGTTTATACAAACACCATTCGTATCTTTTATTGTAATTTCTCGGTCACAAAGGGCACGGTGAAATCTAAAGTTGGTGGAGTCGACATTGAGTTCGATGTCGATGATCTCGCGATCAATCTCCACGTACCCAATGACGGGGAAGCACTTGTAGAGATTACATCTGTTGAGTTTCTCGAGGGAACAAATTTTGATTCCTTCTGTGACTCGCTTTGTGAGCTGAATCCTCGACCCCATGGCACTCTTCGCCCTAGACACATGAACAACTACTTTTATGATCTCCATCGTATGGTGTTCTTCACTATCCTTCCTAAGAATACTACCACAGATGAAATTTCTTAGATGAAAAATTTACCATCTTCACTTCCATGTTCCCTTCAGTCTATCCAAGACTATCATCTCCGCTATGGATCGTTGTCGCAATAATTTCTCGTGACGTCTTCTATACGCGATGTATCTTCCTATCATATTTCAGTATTTTGAGGTCAGTCTTAAAGACTGTGTTGAGGATACTGCTTCTGTCTATCTTCATGAGCAACGTCGCCCAGCTCAGCCTGTACAGCTTCCACCTCCTACAGTCACTCCCACTTCCACTGACTCCCAGACAACTCATCTTCTTGCCGGTGTTACTCTTAAGTCCCTTCGGATTCTCATGCTGGATTAGTTTCGAGCTATGGATTTCTGTACTACCCTTCAGCTCCAGGCCATCTCGAACACGATTCATGATTTGTCATATAGCCTTGCTCACAACCCTAGAGGCCCCATTCCTGTAGTTTTTGATCCATCCAGGCTTGGCTATCGTATTGTTGATCGTGAGGTACAGTATTACTTTGATCATGTTGCCGCTCGATATGACCCCAGCCGATCTACTGAGACCGGTCCTTCTAGTGCTGCTGGTGCTGTAGCTGTTGATGATAATGAGGATGATAGATGAGGATATGTTTTTCCTCGTGATAGTTCAGTAATTTTGTTATATTTTGACTTTATGTATGTACTAGTGATAAATGCTTCTTTCAAGCATTATCAGTTATGACTTTTATAGTTTTTTTGGTGATGTATGCAAAACTCTTTTCAGTTTATGCTAGTATTTCTATTATTCCATGCATGTCATCTTTTATGTTTTGTGGTTTCATAATATTGCTATACCACTTTTGCTATTATAACAAATCGGGGGAGTAAGATTAATAATTGATAAGATTTCATTGATAATAACATTGATTTAATTCATCTTGGCTACAACTTAAGATTTCTGATGCTTATTCACTGTATTACTAATTAAGTTTGAAAGAATGTTGGTTTAAGACTCTACAGATATAGTTTCAGCATAATGTTTTATTACGGGGGAGTAATAAGACTTAATCGTACACTACGGGGGAGCATTGAACATTGCATTGTACCATTTTTGACGGACAAAAAGCTACTACCATACCTTCCGTACTCATCAAGTCTACTTCCACTTAAAGCTGAACCATTCTTTAAGTATCAATTGTAAGTTTTGTCACATTATCAAAATAGAGGAGATTTTTGGCACATTTAGCCATAGTCAAACCGATTTCGATAAGTGTCTTAAAACTTCGATCTTAATATAAAAAGAAACGAAGAATGCAGATTGCTCATCTCTAAGATTTTATATTTATTCTGTATTTTTTTATTTATTGAGTCTAGATTATTTGTGAATCGGGAACACTAGCAATTAGAAGTCTATCCTAAACAAAACCCATCTTGATTCATTCCTAAACCAAACCAAACCAATTCCTGATTTGATCCTAAACCAAACCAGATCCAAAAACCAAAAATTGCCCTAGAACTAGGCTAACCGAACTCGGCCAGAGTTCTGCCCGAACTCGGACCGAACTCGGTTTGACCAAATCTCTCCTGGTCAGAAGCTTTACCTATTCTTGTGGATCTCGAATGTTTGAATTTTTGAACTTTAGGGTACCGAGTTCTTCCCGAACTCTGTCCTACAAAAACCTATAAATAGAGAAGAAATTTTCATTTCTAAACACACATTCAATCTTTATCTTCTCTATTCATTTCTAAACTTCATATTCTATTCCCAAAGCTTTAAACTTCAAATCTCCAAGTTAACTCAATTCTTCTAAGTGCCAGTGGTTTTCGAGTAGGATTTTCGAGTTGTACAAGCTTGGTGTATAAAAGCTTTCTTCATAAAGGTGTTGAAGTTTGTTCGTGGGCTTCGGATAAAAACATGCGGTAGTGAAGTTGGCGTGTTCTTCGGAGCAAAACACGTGGTGTAATCTCTATTTTAAAAAGTGGATTCAAACATCGGGTTGAGTACTCGAGACTGGATTAGTCCTCACAGAGGAAAACCAGTATAAATCTGTTGTCTTTGTGTATTACTTTCTTGCCCTGATTTTACTGACTTACTTGTAATCATTACATATATATATATATATATATATATATATATAAATATATATATATATATATATATATATATATATATATATATATATATATTGCTTCACCTGATTATAGTTAAATTTTTTTTAATTGATAAATATTCTCCGCTGCACTCTATTCACCCCCCTCTAGAGGTGCCATTTTTCCTACAAGGCTCAATAGTAATATTATTATCCTCTGTTTGATCACCAGATACCATGTAGGCTAACAAAATTTCTCTACATATTGCTCTTACACTATGATCCAAATCCCATGCTGAAGAATCAGAAGAATGAGAATCGTCTTACTCTCTTCTTCATATAAGATCTCTGGAGTGGTTGGAGGGATTACATATCCTAACTCAGAATGAATACAATGATAATAGTGTTGCAGTTTCACTTTTAGAGTTGGGATACACAACGGTAAATGTCGAACTTTACCAAAATTAAGACCCTACTGGCTATTAAAATCATAGCCCATTTTTTGAATAATATTCTTTGCTTGATGAGTGTACCGATAAAGTTGTATTCTTCCTGTATCTGGTTCGAGATCATCGATCAAAGCTTCTTTAAGAACCTTGGCTCGGCCAAAATTGATTAGTGTCTCGCCAATCGACCTAGCTGGTACTTCGAAGTAAGAATCCTCGTATGACATGCATGGAGTTCTACTTCCAGAAGAAATAGATACAAGCAGTGATAAATTTGTATCCATGATAAGTGAACACAAACAGTCTATAGTTTTTAGACCAGTCTTAGGAATACCAAAGTAATCAAAGGAAAACCTCTTTCATTAGGTATGTACATGATTTCTTCTTCCAGGAAAACATCATCCAAAAGTTTGATATAATGAGGATTATTTACAATATTTGCTCCTGCAACGGTCGTAGCATGAGTCAGATCGATCACCAAGGGCTCATCTGGTTGGACTAGACGCTTGTTTCGACAAAGGTCAACCATAAACGGTTCGTATTTCTTAGTCGTCAAGTCAATCACCAAAGGTTCCTCCTTCTTTGTCCTCAGATCAATCACTAGAGGCTCCTCTTTCTTGATGTTCATTTTGTTCTTAGGTAGATCAACAACGAAAGGTGTACTACCCTCTCTATGAACCTCCTGCAGAGTTCTGACAAGCTCCTTCCATACATGACCTTTTAAATATATACCAAGGGCTAAAGGTTCTCATGTGGCTTGATCAGTAGATGCTTCTTCCATCTTGTCGTTAACGTCTTTCTCCTTGTCTACCAACAGATGTGATGTTTCATCGTTAGATGGCCTCTGATCTAGAGGTTTATAGAGCCTTGCATCAGAGAAGTATACTTCAACCCCTTTGAAAGAATCAACATCTACGAATTCTGTACAGACTACTCCCTCTTCCTTCACATATTTGAAACATTGGTACATAGTAGATGGTACAAGAAGGTTTTCATGTATCCACGATCGTCCTAACAGGATGTTGTAGGACACATTGGCATCAATGACATAGCATGAGACTTCAGTCCGAAGATTTCTGATCTGACACTTGAGACGGATCTTCCCAGAGGATGACTTCGTCCGGCATTGAAGCCAGTGGTAGTGGTAGAGGTAGCTAACAACTGGTGCATTAGAATCCCAAATATCTGAAGCAAGCTTCGAGGGATAACACTGACAGATGAGCAGGGATTAATATAGATGTGGTCCACCTTACAAGCCCCGATGTACCTGGTATAGTACAGGGGTCTATCATGGCGGTTGTTCTTCAGCAACAAATCTTCCTAAGTAAAGATGATGCTGGGAATCTTCTCTGACACACTATGACAATGAGGACAAGTCACAGGATCATTATCAGATTCCTCCATCTGGGATAACTATATATGAGTCTGCATGCTGCAAAGCCTTATTCAATGCATCCCATGTATCTTTGGAGAGACGAAGCAACTCGAATATGGATAACCTAGACAGAGTATTGGCAAGTTGTGCCAATATATCAAAATTAGAGGGCTCCTCAAGTCCAAGAAAATTATATTTTCTTAAGGATTTGTCAAACCTTACTTCTTTCAATTTTTCTTTTTCTTTGAAAATCTGTTTTGATGGACCTAGTTCAGATGGGACCGGAGTAGCATGTGGATTGGAAGCAGGGATCGTATGGAAATGATTATCATCTTGCCCTTGACCAGAAGTCCGTAAGTATGCTTTTTCGGACCTAGCCTTCCCGACTAGAGCTTCATTAACCATATTGCATGGCATATTCTTCTTTTTATTTTTCTGAATCTTGGAAGTAGAAGGGGCAAATTGTGAATCTATATCTTGAAAAAGATCAGGATGGGTCCACATAACCTCACCATGCTAAATAGTTAGTAGTACGAGTTCGGTTGTTTGATCATGAACCGGGGGAAGATTGACAACTTGTAATGCCCTTTTGGTATCGGTGTGTCACCGTCTTGAAATTCAATTGCAAGGAGCTCCCCAAACTGGAGGAAAACAAGAATTGCAGATATATATTTCTCATTTGTATGCAATATGATGGCCTTGGAATCCAGCAATTGTTTGATATGGTTCTTCAATATATAGCAAACCTTTGTAGGGTGATGCACATACTGATGATAGAAACAGTACTTCGGATCATTAGTCCACCCTACTTCCTCTGGCCTTCAAGGGGGAGGCAATTGTAACTTGTTACCCTTCATTAGTATATAGAAGATGTCTAATGTGACGGCTTCATTGAACGTGTATTATGGCTTAGGGCTCAGAGTAGTTGGAGCTTTTTGTTTAGGCTGGGAAGCAGCTGCAAAAACATCCACTGGTGTGCGGTCGTAAGCACCCAAAAATAAAACCTTTACTTCTAAAAATATATGTAGAAGTGAGAGTAAGGATTGATCCCACGGAGGGCAATTAGTGTACTTTTATGCAATGTGAACAAGGATGGGGAGGTCTTGAATATGATAATAGAAAATTTAAGAAGAGCTAAAAGCAATTAAAGTATTAAAATCAATCAAAGGAAGAAATATTGGTCTCAGTAGACATTCACCATTGGGATCTCAAAATTGACCATCGATGCAAGCATAAACTAAAGTATACTTTGAATATTTACCATTTGAAGTATCTTCATATCTCTCTTAGGCTTAGTTAATTATATACAAGCAACCTAATTAACTTTAGTTACTAAATAATTTAAGACAAGTGCTGAAGATTTAATCTAGCAATTTCTTAAAGAACAAAGAGATTGATAAAGCAAAACAACACAAGCAGCTGAATTTAATTTTGTCAAAAGTTTTTCTCCAAAGGTCTAATAAAACAAAGCAGTTCATTAAATCTTGGTTGATTCACAAATTAGAAACATCAAACAATTATGGATTTGATATCTAATTAAGCGGTAGATCGAAATGAATAATAAAATAGTAGGCCTCCTAGTCATTAAACAAAACAATCATGAATGTTGGCATAGAAAAAACATTCAATATTCAAAGTATAAATCAAACATATAAAAACAATTTAGATCTCACAAGTTTATTGATTCTAAGGCTTCCGTACACTTCGACCAACAAGACGTTTAGCCGCACATGTTTATCAAAACTTTAAAAGAAAAGTTGAAGAAGAAGAAGAAGAGTTGTGTGCTGTGTGGTTCCCTTTTCTCATGATTTCTACCCCTTTTATACACCCTAAATTAGTTGTTTGAAGCCCATAATATGTTCCCACAAATTCTCTAAAATTTACTTCTCAAACAAAAAACTAAGTCATAGAACAAGTAGAAAATTAGTTATTTTCGTTCCTATTTTTGTTTACAGCATCTTTGACCCAACTTCAAGCCTGATTTCGCCCATGACTGAATCACGAAAAACTCAAAATATGAAAGTTGTAGCCATTTGTCTTAGCTTTCAAATCTTTTTGAATCACCTCAATTGCTTTTCGGAGGAGAAGTTATGCCCATTTTTGTAAAAGGTGTCAAAATTGTCCAAAATCGCAATTTAGCTCCATTTTGTACTTAGTGTCTCCAATTGCATCCTAAAGAAAAATATAAATATAATGAGTACCTTTGTCATAAAATAAGCATAAAATGGTAGAGAATAAGGGATAGAATATAATATTTTATGTTCTCATCAATACCCCCACACTTAACTTTTTTCGTCCTCGGATAAAACTCTAATTTATTTTTTTTTAAAACGAAAATCAAAGTTGTAATGTCATAAATAAAGAATAACCAAGCTCTTCAAAACTCATAACATATCGTGAAAATATATTCTTAGACAACTTCTAATTACTTAGTAAGTATTTTCACTTGAAGATAGAGTAAACTAAATTGGTAGACCCTCACGGGAATAAACACTCAACTCTCATCTGTTTGAAGGGTATGTGTTTCGCTCAAATTTATTCCAAAAGAAAAGATCTACCATAAGCTTGCATATCTTCTCATTCTCCACCACTTGGATCACATGCATAACACAAATTAGAAGAAATTTCATGGGTTGTAATGGGGCTTAGGATCAAGGTGGGATATATTTGGGAGTATAGCTCGAAGACCATCAAAACTAGTGGAACAAAAAATAATTTAACTCAAGCTCGAATATATAAAATGTGTAAAACCAATCACTCCATTCAAAGCATTCAACATACCCCTTTGTTGAAAATTTTGGAAGGAGTTATGAAGATGGATATCAAAAGTAATTTCCTCCATATCACTTCTTTTTTACATTACTTATTCTTTTTTCTTTTTACTTTTTCTGAATTTTTTCTTTTCTTTTTTTTTCTTTTTTTCATTTTTATATTTACAATAATGGAACTCAATAATTTGAGAATGAAAATATATAGCCAAACTTGAAGTTCAGATACCCCCATACTTACTTTTTGTACACCCATACATATCATAATGCTCTACTAGTTTTTCGGTCTGGGAAAGAATTTTTTTCAGGTTAAAGCTTGTAATGTGGGTTCACAAAAATAAAAGCAATAAGGCTCAAAGGGGTAAACAAAGAAAAAAATAATTTCAGGGTAGACTATTTGGCTTAAGTAGCATAAAAAATGGTCTTAATCATGTTCATGTATGCATGTGTCGATGTGACCATGAAGAGAATCAAAGCAAGTTCTAGAGAAATAAATCTATAGGAAAATATCTCTCATGAAAGAAAATAGTGAGACTGATTGTCAATCTAAAGACTCAAAACCTCACCGACTTTTGTCTACCAAATTAAGTCACAACTATCCGCAAGGAAAATAACTAGACTAATTAATTCTAAGTTGAAAAGAGTATTTATTCAATCATGTTATGAATTTTTTTAAAACTTAGTTAAATCTTTCTCGTGACATACACAACCAAAAATTATATAAAAGTACAAAAAAAACTCTTATTAAAAAATTTATATATATTTATTTATTTTGAAAAACCATGCATAAAGAAATAACCAAACATAAATCTCTTCTCCTACATTTAAAACTGACATTGTCACCAATGTAAGTCTAAATGCAAAGAAAAAAAATAAAAATGCAAGAATAAGAATAAGAATAAGCTCCCCTTGGGTTGCCTCCCAAGCAGCGCTTTCGTTTAATATGTCGTTGGCTCGACTCTATGCACACTTGACACAATTATGCAAGGGTTTCACATATTGAATAGAGTCCTGCAAAATAGAGGGTAAAAGCATCTTATTAAAAATTGGAAATGCCATATAAGGAAAGTTAGCTGACTGTTGCATTTTCAGAAAATTAATGAATGCTACTACATTTTTCTGTAAATTAGATATCAAAGATAATTCCTCATGCACTTCTTCAATATGCTCACTAACGGCAATATCGAATCCACCTTTGCCATTGAGTTCAAAAACTTCTTGTACATTTGGTACTACGTTGTCATTAGGAATGTTTATGTCACAATACAATTTACTCTTCTCTTGTTTTGACGATGTGGTGCTTATTTTACTAGAATGTCCACCTCTATACCACTTTTCAAAATGATTACACTTGTATTTTGTTTCGAATTTACTATTGTTTGAGATTGTAGTTTTTTCAAACATTGTGCCTCCAGTTTATTAATTGTTGTAGCCATTTGGCTGATTTGATTGTTCAGATTTTGGATGCTGACCCTCGTCTCCTGAATACTGGCCCTTGTCTCCTGTTGAAATTGTAAAGTATTAGTGGCAAGAGACTTAACAATTGCTTCTAAAGACATACCAGAGTTAGATGTTTGGCATGATTGTTGTTCATGGGAATATGGTTGCTTGTACTGCTGGTAACTTGGATGATTTTGAGTTATAATGGGCTCGCCTTGAAGTATTTGGCACATATCAGTTGGATGCCCTACTACTAAACAAATCTCACAAGCCACTATTTTTGGCCTGTTGCCTACTACCATTTGATGAACAAGAGAAGTTTAACTAGCAATTTATTGTTCAAGAGAAGAAATATTTACCTTATTAGCATGCCAAGATGGAAGATCGAGCCAAGTGCCAAATTATTGAGAATTGGATGTTATGTCCTGCTAAAGATTTTTTTTCTAATAAAAAGAAATTATTTTATTACAAGAACGAAATAAAGATTAAAAAATCATAAAAATAAACTAAAATTTACTCCTCAGCAACGGTACCAAAATTTGGTGTGCTGTCGTAAGCACCCAAAAATAAAACCTTTACTTTTAAAAATATATGTGGAAGTGAGAGTAAGGATCGATCCCACGGAGAGCAATTAGTGTACTTTTATGCAATGTGAACAAGGATGGGCAGGTCTTGAATATGATAAAAGAAAATTTAAGAAGAGCTAAAAATAATTAAAGTAGTAAAATCAATCAAAGGAACAAATATTGGTCTCAGTGAACATTCACCATTGCGATCTTAAAATTGATCATCGATGCAAGCATAAATTAAAGTATACTTTGAATAATTACTGTTGGAAGTATCTTCCTATCTCTCTTAGGCTTAGTTATTTAGATACAAGCACCTAATTAACTCTAATTACTAAATAATCTAAGGCAAGCGCTAAAGAATTAATCTAGCAATTTCTTAAAGAATAAAGAGATCGATAAAACAAAACAACACAAGCATAAGCGATTGAATTTAATTTTGTCAAAAGTTTTCTCCTAAGATCTAATAAAACAAAGAAGTTTATTAAATCTTGGTAGCTTCCCAAATTAGAAATACTAAACAATTACGGATTTGATATCTAATTTAGAGGTAGATCGAAATGAATAGTAAACTAGTAAGCCTCCTAGTAATTAAACAAAACAATCATAAAAGATGGAATAAAAAAACGTTCAATATTCAAAGTATAAATCAAACATACAATAATAATTTAGATTTGAGAAGTTTATCGATTCTAAGGCTTCTGTACACTTCAACCAGCAAGACTTTTAGCCATACATGTTCATCAAAACTTCAAAAGAAAAGTTGGAGAAGAAGAAGAGTTTTGTGTTGTGTGGTTTCCTTTCCTCATGATTTTTATCCCTTTTATACACCCTAAATTAGTTATTTGAAGCCCACAATATCTTCCCACAAATCCTCTAAAAGTCACAACTTTTCAAACAAAAAACTAAGCCATAGAACAAGTCAAAAATTAGTTATTTTCGTTCCTATTTTTGTTCACAACATCTTTGACCCAACTTCAAGCCTGATTTTGTCCATGATGCAACCTGAATCTTGAAAATCTCAAAATATGATAGTTTTAGACCTTTGTCTTAGCTTTCCAAATCTTTTTGAATCACCTCAATTGCTTTTCGGAGAAGAAAGTTATGCCCATTTTTATAAAAGGTGTCAAAACTTTCCAAAATTGCAATTTAGCTCCATTTTGCACTTAGTGTCTCCAATTGAATCCTAAAGCAAAATATTATAATGAGTACCTTTAGTCATAAAATGAGCATAAAATGGTAGACATTAATGGATAGAATATAATATTTTTATGTTCTTATCATCCACCGTAAAGGACTCCTTCGCTTCGTTAGTTTTCCCAAAAGTGTTATTATTCTGGGAGCGCTTTCCTTTATCTTTCGGTGACTTGAGCCTAATTAAATGCAAAATCTGGATGAATTCTTCAGTCTTTTTGGCAGCAGCGATGAAAGGTAGTCAATCATTATAGTCTTCAGGCACAATAAAGAATCTGACCGTAGGTAAGAAATTACCCCTGCATGTATCAGTCAATACCTACTGAAGAGTGGCAGGGTGTAACTTTATTGCTAGTCTCCTGAATCGTTCAATGAATTCATGAGTTGGCTCTTTGTTATCTTGCTTTGTTGCCATGAGCTTTGACATGGAGAAATCACTTGTCCCCTAGTAGAATCTGGTCAAAAACAATTTCTCCAAGTCTTTGAAGATTTTAATACAATCATCAGGCAAATTGAAAACAATTTGAAAGCCGCTCCTTTTAGGGTACTAATAAATAATTTAGACCAAAGTGCATCATTCTTTGGTATTTGAACGGTCTGGGAGTAGAAGTATCTCAAATGTTGTCTGGGTGAACATGTTCCGTCCTAAGGAATTAGTGATTGGGGTTTGTACTTTGGAGGACAAACCACATCATCCCATTCTGAAGGATAAGGGCACGACATTCCTATTTGATGGAGCTCCTCCTTTGAAATTATATCATCCAATCGAGCATTGATGTCTCGAATATCTTCTAGAGTATCAATTGGCTGATATACAGAGGTGGACTATATGATAGTCGGTTGTGCATGTTGCATCACTAGCATAGGGACATTTCTGTAGGACCGATATGTTAAGCAATATATACTCTAGAGGGAGATGAATAGAGTGTGCAGCAGAATATCACTAATTAAAAGACAAACAATACTATATCACTATTGTGTCACGGTGGCTATGTCACAGTTATATAAAAGCAGTAAATAAGAGAAACATAGAGCAAACGCAAACACAACGATATATCCTGGTCTCCCACTTGTGAGGACTAATCCAGGCCAGAGGACACTTTTTTCGAGTTAAAATCCACTATTAGAAACACAAGCTTTTGTCCAAAGTACTTGTGAACTTCAAACAATACCGAGCTCTTATTCGAAGTTCTCGACCGACTTCAATTGTGAAGTGTGAACTTCTGAATCAAGCCTCTGATTATGTCTCTCTGAAACTTTTAGACCGTACCGTTCTGGCAAGTAGACTAGAGGTTGTAAAACAGGCTTGGAATTTGAAAATAAAAGCTTTGAATAGCTGAGAAAGCTAGAAGATAAGATAGAAAGTCAATGAGTGATATGAAATAAAAAAAATTATCTTTTTATAGGGCTTCTGAAAATCGAGTTCTGGTCGAATTCGGATGCATGTTCAAAAATTTGACTGTTGCATTCGAGTCTGCAGGAAGAACAGGTTTATAGGGTTTACCAAATTAGGTACCCGACTTCGGGCCAAGTTCGGGCCAAACGTCGTCGAACTTTGGTATGTCGGTTTAGGTTAGAAACCAGGTTCTAAAAATGGGTTTGGGCTTTCTGGGTTGTTTTTCAAATACGGGTTTTTGGGTTGTTTTAAAACAAGTTTATTTGAAAATAAAACTGGGTAGTTTGAAATATGTTTTTGGGTCGTGTTTTTGTCAGTACGATACGGTTTACATTTTTCCAGACTCAATAAAATTGTGTAAAATATATTTGTCAGTAAAAAATAAATATAGACACGACGACTGAGCAAACTCGAAAGGTAGCAGTACTGGTTGTCGTAATCCGCTGTGAGTAGCCCATATATCGAGCCTGAGTTTAGATGATTATCAAAATTGGTTCGACCATAACTAATGGACCAACAATCTCCTCTACTTTGATAATTAACAAACCTTGACCGATATAACACCTTGATCAAAAGAAATCCTTCAAATCTATAGTTGTACCTTCTCCTCGTGATAAGTGTTGTATTTTCTCCCCCGTTATCATTTACGAAAATGTACTACCGTAATTTTTGCTTACAAAAAGACAAATGTGAAGAAAGAGATAATAACAAGAAAGCAGATATTTCACAGAGAAGTTATATGTAAGAAGTTGTATCAAAGATAAACTACTAAGTATGAGATATGTGCATATTGCCAAAAGAGAGAATATGAATAAAAACTACTAGCTTTCATAGAGAAAACAACATGAAACTGAAAGAGTTTTAATCCATACAAGCAACTAGTAAATAAAAATTGCATACACTGATACTATATGTTCTCAGGATTTAAGACATTTCTAAGACATGATGACAATAGATAGAAAATATACTAAACATGATATCTAAGCTAAGGCAATGACAACTAGATATCATCAATCCTCGCCTATGTCCTGATCGACAGCGTCTTTATAACTACCAGAAGTGTGAGCAGGCTCACCGGAAGATCTTAACCAATCAAATGTGCCAGTAGGATTGAAGTACTGGCGTACTTTCTGATCCTCAATACGTTATCAAAAAAAATAGGATCTCTGGGAAAGAAGCCAGAGCCGCCAGACAGATAGACTGAGCAAAGCGGAGATCAGCTAGTATGTAAGAGATCGTCTGAGTGCGAATGACATCACGGTATTCATAATCTCTCAACTATTTAGTCCAACGAGTCTCTAAAGCACTAACTTGATCAAAAGTAGCCTGATGCTGAGCCTAGGTCAGCTGCATGTGATCTCTCATTATATGGTGGAGACCCTCAATAGTTTGTGGATAATCAGGGGATAGAGTAGCAATGGCTGGGATGGTAGGTGCTAGAGCAGGAGATGGAGCAACAGAAGGAGGAGTAGCAGAAATCTCAGAACGTCTAACTATACTAAGATGTACAGGTTCATCAAGGACATTGGACTCATCTAAGTCAATATCAAAGTACAAAAAGACAAGTATTAAGTACATCGCGTAAACAAGATTGCTCTTGTTCATGCGAGCACATACCATCATCTCGATCATAATCTTTGAAAATAAAAAAGATAACCCAAAGTGAATATGGTAGATGGCAGACAGCTCATGAGCAGTGATATCTTCAGTAGAAGTATGCTTTGGAAGGATAACAGAGAAGATGATCCTTTGGAGGTTATAGAAGTACAATCTCAAGTGTTTAGCCTTAAGTTTGTCGACAGAATAATGTTCGAGATGGAAAATAGAGGGCTTTGAATGTGTTCAAAGACATGTCAGAAGAAAAACTAAATTTGGAGAGGTCGGTTAGCTCTTCTCCTTCGTTGGGTACTCGAAGGATTGCCGCTCAATCTTCCGCATCAAATTTAATATCTATTCCCCCGACACGAAAAAAGATAACACCAGAGTCATAAGTCAAATTGCAATAAAATAACCTAATAGCATTGAGAGTGATAGAGAACGAAGTTGCTACTAAGTCATTGAATTATAAAAGCTAAAAAGCTCCAAGATTATCCGAAAAAGTATTAAAAATTTTGGGGGCTCCAACACAGACGGTGCGGCTATAAAAATCATTAAACCACTCTTTGGATTGGTCTAGCGTCGCCCACAAAAAGATTCATCATCCGATTGGATCAGACAAAAAATTGAAGGTTGTTGAGAGGATGAGGATCCTTCATCACTCTTATTTCTCTTCTTAAAGAATTTAGGTGCCATTGCAAGGAAAAGTTCTAAAAATTGAAAAAAATGAAAGAAGAAAAATAGAAATTATACCATCTAGAAATTGAGTATGTTGTAGATAATGAATCCGAGATCCCGAATCCGAAGTTTAGGGTTAGGGTTGTGGGGGGTTTGGTGCTGCTGATTATGGAAGAAAGGAGGAAGATGAACGAGGATTATAAATAGAAGAAGTGGGACCCACTAGGTCGACTATAATTTAGTCAATAGAGTTCGGCTTGAGTTCGGGCCGAGTTCGCCCAGAACTCTATTGAACTATACTTTGACTATTTTGCAACTTGAATAATATTCACTTATGCAAATTTATCAATTCCTTTCAACGTTTTAATTCAAAAATTATTATTTTTAAATTTTAATTAATATAATTAAAATTATTTAACAAATTAATTTTTGTTACGTATTATTTGTCTCAGATTAGCTATAGGGATATTGTCCCAGCTAGCGGAGATCCACGAGGGATGCTTAAGCTCCGTTTCACTGAAGCTCTTATCGCCTTGGTGAAAGGCAAATCCTTTGTAAGCTTGTTTCAAAAATAATTAATATGTATTAATATTACTTTAATAAATAAAGTTAATTTAAATTATTGATACCTAAAATTCCTAGTTTTTGACGTAAATAGTTGAATCTATCTTCTGCCAAAGATTTAGTAAAGATATCAGCTAGTTGATGTTCTATGTTAACATATTCTAAATTAATGTCTCCATTTTGTGGATGATCTCTAAGAAAGTGATGTCGTATCTCAATATGCTTGGTGCATGAGTGACAAACAGGATTTTTAGTCAAATTGATCATGCTAGTGTTGTCACAAAATATGGAAATGTGTGAATATTGCAGGTTGTAGTCTTCTACGGTTTCCTTCATCCATAAGATTGTGCACAATAACGTCTTGCGGCAATATACTCGGCCTCCGTAGTTAATAGTGCAAAAAAAATTTGTTTTTTGCTAAACCAAGAGACTAAAGCTTTGCTTAGGAAATGACACGTCCCGGTAGTAATTTTTTTATCTACTTTGCATCCAACAAAATCAGCACCGAATAACCGGTTAGGTCAAAGAATATGGTTTTAGGATACCACAAGCCAACAGAAGAAGTAATCTTAAGGTATCAGAATATACACTTAATAACTCGAAGGTGTGATTCCTTAGGGTTAGCTTGGAATCATGCATGTAAGCAAACACTAAACATTATATCAGGGCGACTAGCAGTAATATACAATAAACTACCTGTCATACCTCAATACTTACGTGTGTCGACTGGTTTGCCTTGTTCATCTATGTAAATCTTAGTTGAAGTTGCCATCAGAGTTTCAAACGGTTTGGCCGACTCCAGATCGAACTTCTTTAGTGGATCCTTTGTGTATTTGGCTTGGTTGATGAATGTCCCATTTGTGGTTTGCTTGATTTGTAGTCCAAGAAAGAACTTCAACTCTCCCATCATGCTCATTTCAAACTCACTCTGTATACACTTAGAAAAATCTTGACAAAGAGATTCATTAGTAGAATAGAAAATAATGTCATCAACATAAATTTTTATAATAAAAGATTATTATTCAAAGATATTATGAAAAGTGTTGTATCAACCATACCTTTTGAAATAGCTTTTTCAAATAGAAAAGAGCTTAGGCGGTCATACGAAGCACAAGAGGCTTATTTCTGTCCGTATAAGGCTTTCATCAATTTGAAAACATATTCAGGATTTTTGAAATCAGTAAAACCAGGAGGTTGAGCAACATAAACTTCTTCATTTATAAAACAATTTAAAAAGTATTTTTAACATCTATTTGAACTAGTTTCAAATCATAAAATTAGGCAAAATCATATAACATACGAATGGATTCTAAACGTGCATCTGGGGCATATGCCTCATCATAGTCGATACCTTTCTCTTTGTTGTATCCTTGAGCTACGAGTCGAGCCTTGTAACGTATAACTAAACCATTCTCATTAAGTTTATTTCGGAATATACATCGGGTGCCAACTACCGGATGATTAATGGGCTTGGGAACAAGTTTCCAAACTTGATTCCATTCAAATTGGTTCAATTCCTCTTGCATAGCATCTAACCAATAAATATCACTATATGCTTCTCTATATTTTTAGGGTCTAGTTATGAAATAAATGCTACACTAGAAATTATATTTCTAGTTGAGGAACAGGGACTTATACCGTTTGTGATTTCAACTATTACCAAGTCCTTGGGTTGATCAGCTATGAATTTCATCTTCTTTGGAAAACTCTCCAAGTAGTTTGTTCCAGGTTCCGCTTCGGTAGGTGCTTTGCTTCGTATACTGTGGTCCTCATCGTCACTATCATTGTTTGTTTGACTGTTCATCTCATCAAAGGTGACGTTGATTGATTCTTCAATTGATATTGATTTCTTGTTGAGAACTCGGTACGCGGTAACCTTTGCTCTTAGCTGCATAACCTAGAAAAATACCTTCATCAACTTTTGGGTCAAATTGGTCCAAATTATCTTTTGTATTTAAAATAAAACAGTTGCAACCAAAAATCTTAAAATAAGAAACAGAGGGGGTCCTATTAAACCATAGTTCATAGGGAGTCTTCTTCGATCTAGGTCGCATCAGAACCCTGTTCATAAAATAGTATGCTGTATTGACAACTTAAGCCAAAAAAATTTAGGTAGACTAAACTGGTTTAACATAATTCTAGCCATTTTGCTAAGAGTTCTGTTCTTACGTTCCACAATGCCATTTTGTTGGGGAGTCCTATGGCAAGAAAATTCATGCAAATATCCGTGTGTGTCATAAAATTGCTCAAAGTCAGCATTCTCGAATTCGCCACCATGATCGCTTCGAATATGAGTGATCATGAAGCCTTCCTTATTTTGTATATTTTTACAAAATGTGAAAAATTCTAAAAGTGCATCATTCCTATGAGCAAGAAACCCACGTGTATCTAAAGTAATCATCTATGATTACAGAGGCATATAGCTTACCATTTAGACTAGCAACTCTGATGGGGCCAAACAGATCCATATGTAATAATTGTAGAGGTCGAGTAGTACTTACAGCATTAATCGATTTAAAAGTTGATTATGTAGCTTTGTTCTTTTCACAATCGCTATATACCATGTCTTTCTTGAAAATGATCTATGGTAATTCTCGTACCAATTTTTTTGTGGATAATCTTGCAATTGTGTCTATGTTTGCATGTCCTAGCCTCATGTGTCGTAGTTAACTCTTATCATTTTTGGCGTACAGGCATCTACCTACAGTATTACTATTCTCCAAAAGATAGAAAACTGTGGACACACATAAAAAGAAGAAGAAATGATATCTTTTCTTTATTGGCATAAGGCACCACAAATCGAGTACGCCTGAGGGATCCAACGCTGAGGATCCCCGAGTACAAAAAAGAATTCTGGGGAATGGGACGTTGGAGATCGACCGGCAGTTGCTCCTTTACTCCGTTGACACTCTGATTGCAAAAGTGGGAGAAAACCTAAGAAAATTGCTCACTCTCGGCTCACTGGCAAGAAGTACAGCAATTTGGCTCATAAAAATGCTCTCCATTCTGCCTTTTGAAGAGGGATGAGACCCCTTTTATAGTAGTTTCTGAGCTGGAATGATGTTATGCGTCCACATGAAGCAAACATACTGGTTTTCATGAGGGCGTATAGTCCTGCCTTGGGTGTATAGGGTGTAGGTGCATGCAGACTGAGAGATCGTGGGTTGGTCGTAGTGTTGACGTGGCCGCATGCTTCGGTGCACGACTGCTCGTGGAGACTGACGTGGCCGTGCACTTTGGTGCACGTTTTGATCATGGCTTTGACCGAGTCAGGCTTGGGCACATAGCCCTGTTTTAGGCTATGCGCCCTCCTTCATAGGGTGGCTTAGGCACATAGAGCTTCACAGGGTAGCTTGGGCGCATAGAGCTTCACAGGATGACTTGGGCGTATAGAGCTTCACAGGATGACTTGGGCGCATAGAGCTTCATTGGCTTGGGCACATAAGGCTTCATTGTAAAAAAATTCATGCTTCTACAAGACCCCCTTCAAAGTTTTCGATACTTGAGCGAGTTCGAAATACTTTGAAAGAAGCATGGACCGTCTTCTCGTGATACAGTGGGCGCATAGCACAGCTTTATCTTTAGACGCATAGCATTTAGCCAGCCTGTCAGAGAGACGACTGTTGAGATCTTCCTCAAAAATTTGAACTGACAGATTCGACGGGGTAGAATTTGAAGAGGTCCACCCTTCAAACGTCGTCCACGGCAGCAAGTAGCAGGCGCATAGTATACAAGAGTCTGGGTCTTCACGTGGGCGCATAGACTGTAACACCCAGTTTTCCAGATGAGGGTAATTTTAAAATTTTGTAATTATAATTATTATTTATTGATTATTATTTCATATTATAATTTTTGGTGATTTTTAATTATTTTTAAACTATTTAAAATTATGACTTGTGATTTTGACATTTTACTATTGTTTGGTTTCAATTTCGAGGAATTTGTCACCCCCAGTTTTTAGGAACAGGGGTATTTTTGTCATTTTGTATTTTTGAAATATTTTTGAAATTTATTTTATTATTTATGATATTTTTTTGGGATTATTTGAGTCGGGTTCGAATTTCAGCTCAATCCGACGTGAAACGGGGACCCGGGGGTAGTGTTGACTTTAGTGGACCCACACACTAGTTAGACATGGCCCACATGATATTAATTTTAGTCCACATGATATTAAATTTAGTTAGTAGTTAGACTAATTATTATGGATAAGGTTAGTGTGATTAGAGACTTTAGAATGACTAATTTAGCCCCAACCAATTAGCCCTTTCCTAATACTAATAGAATAGGTTTGTGGGGGCATTTTGGACCTTACCATAATAGGACAAATAGCCCCATATGGCCAGCCACTTTGGGAGAGGATAGGCTCAAGTTTATTTCATTATTCTCATCCACACTCTCTCTCTTGTTCTTCTCCAAATTTCTAGAGAGCAATCCCTAGCAATTTCTCCACCAAATCCTTTCATTTCTCCACCAAATCCTTCCATTTTGCCACCAAATCTTCTTCTTTCCTTCTCCATTCTAGCCAAGGAGGAAGCTACCCAAGTTTGGGAGGATTCGGAGCTCGTTCGTGTCCTTTTGGAATCTCTACGTGTCGGTGTCGCTCCGGGAAGGCTTTTCATCGATTCGATCTACCGAGAGGTATAAATCCCTTCTCTTTTTCATTTCCTCATACATATAGGTCTATTTTGAACCCATAGGAATGACCCCCATAGTTGTATCACCATTTGTGTCTATTTTGTGTCCATTTGGAGGTCATAGGAGTGTCCTTTGTGTTGTGGTTGTGTCCATGTGGGAAAACCCCAAATTTGGACACACTATGTGTTGCTGTTATGTATGAATGAATTATTACATGTTTAATCTCATATTTTTGTATTGGAGATGTGTTCTATAGTGTCTTATATATATATATATTAGTGTAGAGAGTGACTTCTTGATATATTATGTTATATACTTGTGTTTCTTTTGTCTCAAACTACCTAAATTCGTCATAATTTTTATCCACATTTTTAGTAGCTAGAACAATTTAGAAATGCCATAACATTTAGCTCATAACTCCAATTAACCTCCTATTTTTTTTAAAAGAAGCGTATCGAAGTTAGCTTTCCAAATATATATTTTAATAAGCCAAATTCTTTCTGTAACTTTCTGTAGAATTATTTGAGTGTCAGCTATACGAAAGACGAACGTGTTTCGATATTTTCGCGATTTTGGGAGCTTCCGGACCCGAAAATGCGATCAGTTTAAAGTTTCAGAAAGCTAACACGAAGAGCTACAACATACTCTAATTCTAGAATTTAATGAATGCCCAATTGGTATAGTATTGGTTTTAAGTAGAAGAGTGACTATACGATATATGCATTTTGTGTAACTTATGAGCCAATGTGGTATGGATATTAAATGAATATATAATATGTAATACATGATATGTTAGATGAATAAAATGATATATATATGATATATATTCTCTTTATATTAATATATATATATGGTTGAATGCAAGCATGTAGGAATGCTATTAATATAATGCATATAAGCAATGCATGAATGAAAGAATGATATACAATGTATGCATGAAAGTATATAATGAATGCAAGATATGAATGCAAGATATATATATAATGATAGATATGAATACATAATGTATAAATATTGTAATACAATATATAATGATAACATGTATGGTAATGTAGAGTATATGATGCAAGCATGAATGAATGGAGGAAATACATGTATATAGGTAATATAGAATGTAATATATGAAAGGAATGAATGATAATATATAACATGATATGTAAGGTAATGCAAGGTATAAAATATATGATGTGTGTATGTTTGTATGTCTCTATGTTAATGTATGAAAAGATATGAATATACAATATATGCATATGTATAAAACATGTAGGTAATGCATAGATGCATGAATGAAATGAATGTTTGCAATATGTTAATATAAATACAAGTATCTAATATGCATGAATATAAGTATAATATAATACAAGTATACATGTATGTATCATGTAAATGTTATATACATGATATGTATGTATGCATGTATACAAGGTAAGTATGTATGTATTTCTATAAACTGAGTTAACCTATAACCTTTTACACACATGCATTCATACACCCTTTGACATCATGTATCCCATGTCACATACACCTACCTATCACTAAATTTTAGAACATTAACACATATCCTTTCACACACATGCCAAACACACACATACTCACTTACTCTTTTACCTCTCCTTCTATATATATATATATATATATATATATATATATATATATATGTGTGTGCCTATATATATAGCTTTCCTATATATATCTATGTATATGAATATGTGAATGTGAATAATATATATACATTATATGACTAAGTTTGTGTGCCTTGTTAGCTTATGGTTTAGTTTTGTGCTTGGTTTAGCAAGTGACTTGGGCTATGAGTTAGTAGCTATCTTGGATACTTGATTTGCGTATACTTTGTTTGTTTAGAACTAGAATAACTTGTTGACCTAATTTAGACTTGTTAGACCTAGTTTGACCATGGTTGACCTAGGTTTGACTTTCAGGTTGACCAAGTTGACCAAGAGTTGACTTTGGTCTAGATTGACCTAGAATTATGTAGAATACATAGTAGAACTTCATATTGTTATTTTGGACTTATTGTGACTTGTGCTATTCTGATTAGGAGCCAGACACCTCTCATTGGACAATATATTTACTTTGGACATTCAGACATCAGGCGAGTACATTCTCTGATAGTTCTTTCATTATTTGATGATTATTGTGATTCAGTTCTAGTATAGTTCTATTTGATTCTCTGTCACAACATGTATTAATATTTTAGATTCATTTACTCGCAATACATGTACTTTATTTGTCTAACCCTATTACTCGAATCACTCACAAGACTCATCTATTCGAAACACCTACAAGTATTAAATGTACGAATCATACAAGAATCATCATTACAAGAACGATAACTATCGCTGCTGGACCGGTATGCGATGTGCCGTATTCAACAAGAATCACCAAACAAGAATGATAGCCATCACCGCTTGGCCGAGCGAGCGATGTGACGTATTCAACAAGAATCACCAAACAAGAATGATAGCCATCACCGCTTGGCCGAGTGAGCGATGTGCCGTATTCAACAAGAATCACCAAACAAGAATGATAGCCATCACCGCTTGGCCGAGCGTGCGATGTGTCGTATTCAACAAGTAATCACCAAACAAGAATGATAGCCATCATCGCTTGGCCGAGCGTGCGATGTGCCGTATTACAAGAATGATAGCCATCACCGCTTGGCCGAGCGTGCGATATGCCGTAATCATTACAAGAATCACCTACAAGGATTAGTGTACAAGAATCTTACAAGAATCACTTCACTCAAATCATTGAGAAAAAATCATCTACTAGAATCATCATGTACAAGAATCATTTACTAGACTCAAATTGTATTAGACTCACATTGGGATTACACTCAACTTACATTGTACAAACTGGGCTTATAACATGTTACCCTAGTTCAGCTAGATCTTATTTTACAGTCTTCTTTGCCATCATTCTTCTTTTATTTCATTACCTTACTTTCCTTGTACCTTTGCTATTTCTCTACATCATTACCTGTATAAAACTGCCATATTCATCAATAAAACTGTCTATAACTGCTTTATAGTTATCTGTCATTTAATTGGGATTTCTTGATGAGTTGTACTCGTTCCTGTCCTGACTGGACCTATTGATAAATTTTACAGATAGCCTGGAGGTTGCCTGCTAGCCTAGAGGAGACACAGTAGAGGTTGTATAGTTAGCTATTTCAGTTGTATTGAGCTGTATTTATTCTGTGGATTACTGTATTAAGCTTTGAGATGTTTTCTGGGTTTGTGTATCTTAGACACTTAGACTTCTATCTGCTGTATCTCTTTTAGATTTCATGTTTTACCTATCTTTTATCTCGCTCTACCTTAGTTGTGATTGAGACTGTATCTGCTATGTCATCTCCATTCGAAGAGTATATACTGTACAGGTACCTTTATATTGTTAGATGTTTGACCTAGGACAGCGTTCTACCGCCGACACTGCAGCGTAGGCTGGACGTACCCACGTCTCGTGCCCTTACTCTAGGGTGCGGGTCGTGACACGTTTTTAGTGGTGGCCCATGCAGGTCGAGTTTATGTAGTGATATTCGAACTAGAGTATCACTACAGCCTGCAGTAGGATTAGGATATTTTTGGAGGTACTCAATCATATTAGAAAAAACTCTTAATCCGATTCCTTTTGTCTAAAATTGTTGCTCATTGACTTCCCTTGAATATAAACTGTTCTCCTTAAATTTTTGCTTCATTCTCAGAAATTGCTTCTTGTTTTGATCTGTCTTCATGATGGTTATGAAGACACGATCTCATCGCTTCGGTTCGGGGGATACTATCGAGAGGCTGGCCACCTCTCGTCCTGTTCATCAGGGCCTCGAGACTGCAGCTTCTGTTGTGCCGACTCAGGTTTGTGTTTCTGCTACATTGGAGGTGCACCTCCGTCTGTACAAAGACTTTTCCCTTCTTTTTTGGTTTCTCTCAGCAGCAGCGATTCATGCAGCATCAGCAACAGAGATTTGTATAGTATCAGCATCAGGCTGGAGGAAACCAGCAGGGTGAGCTATCGTCAGGACAGTCGAGGATGCACAGACCGTTGGAGATCTTGCTGCAAGTTTTGTTCTTCTCAATTCCATTCCCGCCATTGTCTTTTATAATTACCTTGAAATCCGATTCCATCTGTTCCTTGTTGATTGATTAATTTTGTCATGTTACTCTTTTGTTGTGTTGTTTTTCTTCTGAGAAAATAATATGGGCTAGGTCGCCTAAATCATGGGATCTAGAATCCTCAATAGTCGTGTTAGTTGGCATAGTGAGGATATATAGTCAGATTTTGGATGTATTCTTGGGTATGGGAATTTAAGGTTTTCGCCATCGCATGCGGCAGTGCAAAAATTTTAAATACCATGAACCTAGAGGTACGTACCTTAGTCAAGGACTCTGTGATTATCGTAGCCTTGCTCACTAGCATGATGAAGACTCTGGACAACATGATTTTGGACAGACGCATATGATTAACAGATTGTATCTTGAGAAGGTTTAAACATCATACCCTTTTGATTGTTATAAATGACTTAGGAGTAGGGATATTTAGTTTTGTAGAGCTTATTCATAGGTAGTTCCTTCATAGTATAATGGTATGATGACTTGTAGAGTGTTTGTACCCTAGAGGTGATAGTTAGCATTGGTGTTAGAATAGTAACCTATTGCAGATAATTCTCTTGTTATCTATAATACCAACCAGTTACACATAGGATGTTAGTATGCCTTACAGCCTTGATGATGATTACTACTTTCCCTTACCTTTTCCAATGAGGCACCCATGACCAGAGCCTACCTTTGAGTATAGTTGTAGTTTCACCTAAGATCGAGAGGTCTATTTGCATAGATAGATTGCAGATGATATTGGCATATGGGATATAGGTTAGTTGGTATCTATAGGCCATTATTGTATAGGGTTATAAACATGTTGTTTAGCCTATACTTGGTTCAGTTTTCCATTTTAGTTAAGTTCTCTTCGTGTTGAGTTCCTTTGTGTTGATCACCTTTATAGGCAGCGTGCAGACCCTTCACTAGATACCATGTCCCCTTGATTCAGACCATTCATCCTTAGCCTTGTTCTAAGCATTATTTCAGACCCTTATAAGTTTAGTCTGCCTTAACCCTTGGTTGATCAGTCATGTATATATATAGATGATATACTTAGGATATATATGATGGGTTGTTGTTCTTGAGCATATATATATATGTGGTATTTGGTATTCATGTGCTTAGCTTGTAGGTATTTAGTTATAGGTGACTTGATAGGATTGGAAAGTTAAGAGCTAGTCTATTATAGAGTTTCTCTTTTGCTAAATTCTAGTTGCCAACACCTAGATAGCTAGCATAGGTAAAACCCTAAGAAGTTGACCAGTTGATGACCAAGTACTTGGATATTGAGAAATTGACTAGTGATTGACCCTTGACTATGTTTGACATAGAAGGGGGTGCGATCATCTTAATTTCGAGGACAAAATTTTTATAAGGTGGGTAGGATTGTAACATCCAGTTTTCCAGATGAGGGTAATTTTGAAATTTTGTAATTATAATTATCATTTATTGATTATTATTTCATATTATGATTTTTTGTGATTTTTAATCATTTTTAAACTATTTAAAATTATGACTAGTGATTTTGACATTTTACTATTGTTTGGTTTTAATTTCGAGGAATTTGTCACCCCAAATTTTCAGGAACAGGAGTATTTTTGTCATTTTGTATTTTTGAAATATTTTTGAAATTTATTTTATTATTTATGATATTGTTTTGGGATTATTTGAGTCGGGTTCGAATTTTAGCTCAATCTGACTTGAAACGGGGACCCGGGGGTAGTGTTGACTTTAGTGGACCCACACACTAGTTAGGCATGGCCCACATGATATTAATTTTAGTCCACATGATATTAATTTTAGTTAGTAGTTAGACTAATTATTATGGATAAGTTTAGTGTGATTAGAGACTTTAGAATGACTAATTTAGCCCCAACCAATTAGCCATTTCCTAATACTAATAGAATAGGTTAGTGGGGGCATTTTGGACCTTACCATAATAGAACAAATAGCCCCATATGGCCAGCCACTTTGGGAGAGGACAGCTCAAGTTCATTTCATTATTCTCATCCACACTCTCTCTCTTGTTCTTCTCCAAATTTCTAGAGAGCAATCCCTAGCAATTTCTCCACCAAATCCTTCTATTTCTCCACCAAATCCTTCCATTTTGCCACCAAATCTTCTTCTTTCCTTCTCCATTCTAGCCAAGGAGGAAGCTACCCAAGTTTGGGAGGATTCGGAGCTCGTTCGTGTCCTTTTGGAATCTCTACGTGTCGGTGTCGCTCCGGGAAGGCTTTTCTTCGATTCGATCTACCGGGAGGTATAAATCCCTTCTTCTTTTCATCTCCTCATGCATATAGGTCTATTTTGAACCCATAGGAATGACCCCCATGGTTGTATCTCCATTTGTGTCCATTTCGTGTCCATTTGGAGGTCATAGGAGTGTTCTTTGTGTTGTGGTTGTGTTCATGTGGGAAAACCCCAAATTTGGACACACTATGTGTTGTTGTTATGTATGAATGAATTATTACATGTTTAATCTCATATTTTTGTATTGGAGATGTGTTCTATAGTGTCTCATATATATATATATATTAGTGTAGAGAGTGACTTCTTGATATATTATGTTATACACTTGTGTTTCTTTTGTCTCAAACTACCTAAATTTGTCATAATTTTTATCCACATTTTTAGTAGCTAGAGCAACTTAGAAATGCCATAACTTTTAGCTCATAACTCCAATTAACCTCCTATTTTTTTTAAAATAAGTGTATCGAAGTTATATTTCTAAATATGTATTTTAATAAGCCAAATTCTTTCTATAACTTTTTGTAGAATTATTTGAGTGTCTGCTATACGAAAGACAAACGTGTTTCGGTATTTTCGCGATTCCGGGAGCTTCCGAACACGAAAATGCGATCTGTTTAAAGTTTCGGAAAGCTAACTCGATGAGCTACAACATACTTTAATCCTAGAATTTAATGAATGCCCAATTGGTACAGTATTGGTTTTAAGTAGAAGAGTGACTATACGATATATGCATTTTGTGTAACCTATGAGCCTATGTAGTATGGATATTAAAAGAATATAGAGTATGTAATGCATGATATGTTAGATGAATAAAATGATATATATATGATATATATTCTCTTTACATTAATTTATATATATGGTTGAATGCAAGCATGTAGGAATGCTATTAATATAATGCATATAAGCAATGCATGAATGAAAGAATGATATACAATGTATGCATGAAAGTATATAATGAATGCTAGATATGAATGCAAGATATATATGTAATGATAGATATGAATGCATAATGTATAAATATTGTAATGCAATATATAATGATAACATGTATGGTAATGTAGAGTATATGATGCAAGCATGAATGAATGGAGGAAATACATGTATATAGGTAATATAGAATGTAATATTTGAAAGGAATGAATGATAATATATAACATGATATGTAAGGTAATGCAAGGTATGAAATATATGATGTGTGTATGTTTGTATGTCTCTATGTTAATGTATGAAAAGATATGAATATACAATATATGCAAATGTATAAAACAAGTAGGTAATGCATAGATGCATGAATGAAATGAATGTGTACAATATGTTAATATAAATACAAGTATCTAATATGCATGAATGTAAGTATGATATAATACAAGTATACATGTATGTATCATGTAAATGTAATATACATGATATGTATGTATGCATGTATACAAGGTAAGTATGTATATATGTATTTCTATAAACTGAGTTAACCTATAACCTTTTACACACATGCATTCATACACCATTTGACATCATGTATCCTATGTCACATTCACCTACATATCACTAAATTTTAGAACATTAACACATATCCTTTCACACACATGCCAAACACACTCATACTCACTTACTCTTTTACCTCTCCTTCTATATATATATATATTATATATATATATATATTTTTTTTCTTTTTATATATATATATATATATATATATATATATATGTGTGTGTGTGCCTATATATATAGCTTTCCTATATATATGTATATGAATATGTGAATGTGAATAAAAAAAAAATATATAGCTTTCCTATATATATCTATGTATATGAATATGTGAATGTGAATAATATATATACATTATATGACTAAGTTTGTGTGCCGTGTTAGCTTATGGTTTAGTTTTGTGCTTGGTTTAGCAAGTGACTTAGGCTATGAGTTAGTAGCTATCTTGGATACTTGATTTGCATATACTTAGTTTGTTTAGACCTAGAATAACTTTTTGACCTAATTTAGACTTGTCAGACCTAGTTTGACCATAGTTGACCTAGGTTTGACTTTCAGGGTTGAACAAGTTGACCAAGAGTTGACTTTGGTCTAGATTGACCTAGAATCATGTAGAATGCATAGTAGAACTTCATATTGTTATTTTGGACTTGTTATGACTTGTGCTGTTCTGATTAGGAGCCAGACACCTCTCATTGGACAATATATTTTCTTTGGACATTCAGACATCAGGCGAGTACATTCTCTGATAGTTCTTTCATTATTTGATGATTACTGTGATTCAGTTCTAGTATAGTTCTATTTGATTCTCTGTCACAACATGTATTAATATTTTAGATTCATTTACTCGCAATACATATACTTGATTTGTCTAACCTTATTACTCGAATCACTCACAAGACTCATCTAATCGAAACACCTACAAGTATTAAATGTACGAATCATACAAGAATCATCATTACAAGAACGATAGCCATCGCTGCTGGGCCGGTATACGATGTGCAGTATTCAACAAGAATCACCAAACAAGAATGATAGCCATCACCGCTTGGCCGAGCGAGCGATGTGCCGTATTCAACAAGAATCACCAAACAAGAATGATAGCCATCACCGCTTGGCCGAGCGAGCGATGTGCCGTATTCAACAAGAATCACCAAACAAGAATGATAGCCATCACCGCTTGGCCGAGCGTGCGATGTGTCGTATTCAACAAGAATCACCAAACAAGAATGATAGCCATCACCGCTTGGCCGAGCGTACGATGTGCCGTATTACAAGAATGATAGCCATCACCGCTTGGCCGAGCGTGCGATGTGCCATACTCATTACAAGAATCACCTACAAGGATTAGTGTACAAGAATCTTACAAGAATCACTTCACTCAAATCATTGAGAAAAATCATCTACTAGAATCATCATGTACAAGAATCATTTACTAGACTCAAATTGTATTAGACTCATATTGGGTTTACACTCAACTTACATTGTACAAACTGGACTTATAACATGTGACCCTAGTTCAGCTAGATCTTATTTTACAGTCTGCTTTGCCACCATTCTTCTTTTATTTTATTACCTTACTTTCCTTGTACCTTTGCTATTTCTCTACATCATTACCTGTATAAAACTGCCATATTCATTAATAAAACTGTCTATAACTCTTTATAGTTCTCTGTCATTTAATTGGGATTTCTTGATGAGTTGTACTCGTTCCTGTCCTGACTGGACCTGTTGATAAATTTTACAAATAGTCTGGAGGTTGCCTGCTAGCCTAGAGGAGACACAGTAGTGGTTGTATAGTTAGTTATTTCAGTTGTATTGAGTTGTATTTATTCTATGGATTACTGTATTAAGCTTTGAAATATTTTCTGGGTTTGTGTATCTTAGATACTTAGACTTCTATCTGCTGTATCTCTTTTGGATTTCATGTTTTACCTATCTTTTATCTCGCTCTACCTTAGTTGTGATTGAGACTGTATCTGCTATGTCGCCTCCATTCGGAGAGTATATACTGTACAGGTACCTTTATATTGTTAGATGTTTGACCTAGGACAGCGTTCTACCGCCGATACTGCGGCGTAGGCTGGACGTACCCACGTCTCGTGCCCTTACTCTAGGGTGCGGGTCGTGACATAGACTATGGTGGATGCATAGCGCACAATGGGCGCATAGGCGTATATAGAATAGTGGGCGCATATAGTGGCCCATGCCAATAAATAGGCTCTGAATGAAAGAGAAAGTTCATTATTCTCCTCTCTTAAAACTTTTAAAAGACTCTTCAAATTCTTTCTTTAAGAACCATGTCTCTCAAGGTTGCCAAGAGATCTGCGAAGGACAAGGGGGCTGCACCGAGTGGCTCTCCTCCTGCGGCAGCGTCCTCGCCAGTCCAGGACCCGATTCTGGGTGAGGGCACACCTCAAAAAACAAAGTCTCGAGAGTTAATTTGCGACGCTCAAACTTTTCTTCTGCCTAGGCGCGTGCGCCTAAGGCAACATACTTCTGTGAGCATTCTTATGCACCCACAGAAGTCATGCGGCAACACTGTGGTGTGCTATGCCCCACATGTTACCATGTTATGCACCCACATGCTGTGACATGTTATGCGCCCATATACTGCTATACGTTATGCACCCACATGTTTGTTTTGGGAGCATAGTCCTGCTTTGGGCACATAAGAGTCCTTCAGCACTTAGTTTTTCCTACGGTTTCCAAGTCTGACCATCTCTTCTATCTTTGATTCTTACAGCATCCATGTTGAAGGCTGAGACCGTTGTTAAGGAGGAAATGTTGTCTCCTTTCATTGAACAAGAGTCACAGTTCGTTAAGGAGGAGGTGATACCAAAAATTGAGGTAAAAGAAGAGTTGGCATCCCTCAACGAGGGGATTACTCCCAAGATTGAGACTGCTATAAATGAGAAGCCCAAGTCTGAGGGCAGTAGCACTAGGAGTTTTGACCCTCTTGTCCCCGCTGAAGACCTTAATCAAATAGATCCTTCATATGCAAAATGGTTGAGGGAATGGTGTATGCCTCGACGCACCTAGGATCTGTGGGTTCCCATAAATGTCCGTATTTTGTCTTGGTGTCTTTAGCTGTAGTTTGTGTTTTGTTTCTTTTGGACATCGATGTAATCCTTTATTTCCCGTCTAAATGAAGGAATGGAGAACTTTTTACGTTGCTCACTCTTGTGACGAATCTGTGATTTTTACTGGAGATGAAATGAATGTAACTGATTTTGAAATAAACAGAATACATTCATTCCATTCTTTGTTTGTGGTATTTTTGGTGCTTGTACTAGAGGGCCTAATACAATATTTGTGTTTGATAAAGGATATCCCACTGGGGGACTTTTGATGTGGACCTATTATCCATTTTATATTTAAGTTTTTTTAATATAGATAATAGGTTGAACGAAGCTGCTAATAGAGATAATATGGACGTAATAGCAGAAGATATTCTATATCTGACTAGAGGTAATATGGACGTGGAAAAGATATATAACGTTAGGTGGGAGTGGATAATTCAGAGGTAATAAGGACGTGATTATCCTTGACGAATGCTTTGCTCAGAGGTTATATGGACATGGCAAAACATAATCATTTCACTGGAGAAATAATTATCGGAAAATAATTCAGAGGCAATAGGGACGTAACTTGTTTTCGTTTGGACAGAGTCAAAAACGGGAATGATTCTATTGGGGAAATATTTTGGAGGACCTATTACCTAAGGCGTATTCAAGACTCTTGAAATACGGATAATAGTTAGATAATTTTTGAATCACATAAACATCGCACTGTACATTTACATGACTGAACATATGGGAACATTATGTAAAAAAGGTTACACATAGTATTTCTTCAGGAACTTGTCGTTAATAGGCATCATGAGCAAGTCACCGTCATGCTTGGTTAGTCGGTACGCACCGTTAGAATACACTGATTCTATGATGAAAGGACCTTCCCATTTAGGCTAAATTTTTCCTTTTATTTTGTGTGTCATCATGACCATTGGTCTTCTCACTGCTAAGACTAGATCACCGACTTGGAAGATTCTTTCCTTCACCTTTTTGTTGAAGGCTGTGAAAAGACATGCTTGGTAGAGCTCAATACGCTGCTGAGCTAACAAGCATTTTTCGTCTAGCGCTTCGAGCTCCTGTAGACGCAAACGGTAGCTTTCTTCGGTAGTCAAATCGCTGGCTAAGGCTACTTGAAGAGAAAGAATCTGAATTTCTAGAGAAAGAACTGCTTCGCTCCCATAAACCAGAGAGAATGGCGTACTGCCTGTTGGAGTACGGACTGTTGTACGATAGGCCCATAAACATTCGCCAAGCTTCTCATTCCAATCGTGCTTGTTTGAAGACACGAAATACTTGAGAAGTTTAATAATGGTTTTATTGAAGGCTTTTTCTAGTCCGTTAGCCGCTAGATTGTAGGCAGTAGAGGCTACGTTCTGGATTCGATTCCTATCGCAGAATCGATAGAATGCATGGCTTGCAAATTATGGACCATTATCATGGACGATCTTGCGAGGTAGGTCGAAGCGATAAATAATGTGATGTTTGATGAAATTGATCACGTTTGACGCCTTCACTTCGGTGAACGGTATAGCTCCTGCCCATTTAGAGAAGTAATCGATTACGGCTAGGATGAAACGATATCCTCTGGAAGATGGCAGGCTGATTGGACCTATGACGTCCATGCCCCAGGCTTCAAAAGGCTAAGATGCTGCCATCGGGTGTAGAAACTCCAAAGTTTAGTGAATGAAATTGGCATAGAACTGATAAGCTCTATACTTTTTTGCATATTCAACAGCATCTGCTATCATCGTGGGCCAATAATAACCCATTCGTTTGAGACGATCTTGTAATTATGGCCTGGTTAATGTGTACCACAAACTCTGTCGTGAGCCTCCCAGAGTGCATATTTGGCTTGTGTCTGATAAACATCGTAATAGTAGTCCGTCGTAAGAGCGTCGGTACAGCATCTTGGTAGCTGTATCGTAGTAAAATCTAAGGGATCGTCTTTGGATAGATACTTCTTCCTTCGGGTCCTTGGGGAGGATTCCATAGACAGCGTAGTCTATGAAAGGAAATCTTCAGTCTTTAACATCGACGTTTATTTTCGTTGTATAACTGTGATGAATATGCAAGGCATTTTTTACACAGAATAGTTTTCGACCAGACACTGTGATCGACTGCTGAGTATTGGTAGGGACAGTCAAGGAAGCAGCGAGACCAGCTAGAGCATCTGCTTCTATATTCTATAGTCGAGGCACGTGCTCGATGAAGAATCCAGCGAAAGTAGATACCAACTCGATTATTGCTCTGTGATAGGGATGAGATCTTCGTGACGAACTTCATAATCCCCTCGAAGTTGACTAACTATTAGCTTGGAATCGCCGTAAGCTTATAGATAGTCAACTTCCAGTTGTTTTGCCAGTTGCAGGCCGATTAATTGGGCATTATATTCGGCCACGTTGTTGGTGCATGATTCCATGAGAGAATATACATGATGTCTAACCAGATGATCAGGTGACATGAGCATGACGCCTACTCCAGCCACAATATTTCCTTTGGGTCATGTTCTTGATGCACCGTCAAAGAACATTCGCCAAATAGGAATTTCTTCAGTTGCAGTGTTAGACTCTACTACTTCATCAGAGATTTCATCGTAGAGTTAGGAAGATTCTGGCACCGAATGAGCTGCTAGGAAATCAGCTAATGCTTGGCCATTTACTGCCTTCTGAGGAACGAAAAGCATATCATATGGAGTCAATAGCATTGCCTATATAGCTAAAGGGAATTGAGAGAACCCGATTTAGTCATGAGTATTCTGAGAGGATTAACTTTAGATATGATGTGGATAGTCTGCCCAGACACATAGTGGCGTGTCTTCTGGATGGCAAATACCAGTACAAGGTATTCCTTTTCTACAGGTGTGTATTTGTGCTCGTCACCCACCATTGTGCGGCTAAGTTAGTAGATTGCCTATTCATGGCCGCCTTCATTCTTCTGAGATAATAGGGCGCCAAGAGAATGGTCCATAGCACGGACATATAGTAAGAAAGGCTTCCCCATTATTGGGGCTACCAATACTAGAGGGCTTGTGAGATACGCCTTGATGTCGTCGAATGCACGTTGACATTATTCAGTCCAGACGAAAGATACGCCTTTCTTCATGCACTGAGTGAATGGTTGACACCTTCCATAAAGGTTTGAAACGAATCGTCTGATATAGGCTAGCCTTCCTTGCAGTCTGCGTAGTTCTTTGAGGTTTCTTGGAGGATGCATATCGAGGATAGCCTTCACTTTCTCTGGGTCAAGATGTATACCCTTTGAAGTGATGATAAAACTAAGGAACTTGCCGCTGGAGACTCCCAAAAAAGAATTGGTTGGATTCATCTTGAGTTGGTGTGCACGTATTAGTTCGACCACCGTTCTAAAGTCTTGGAGGTGGTTGCCCTTGAGACGACTTTTAACTGCGATATCGTCTATATAGCACTCTACTATTTTACGCAAATGATTACAAAAAATTGTGTTCATGGCTCGCTAGTATGTCGCCCCTACATTCTTTAATCCGAAGGGCATCACCGTATAGCAGTATACCCCAACGGTGTTCGAAAAGATGTGTGCTTCTCATCGTCGAAAAACATCTTGATCTGGTTGTAGCCTGAGAACCCATCAATAAAGGACATCCGCTCGAAGCCGCAAGTATTGTCGATTATTACGTCGGTAATTGGTAGAGGAAACTCGTCCTTCAGGCATGCAGAGGTCAAATCATGGTAGTCGATACAGACTCGAACTGAATCATTCTTTTTCATGACTGAAACGATGTTGACAACCCAGTCAGTGTGTTGTTCTTCGCGAATTAATCCACTGGCAATGAGCTTTTTGACTTCATTTTCGATGGCCTCCATGACATCTCGTCGGAATCGTCGTTGATGCTGCTTCACTGGCTTAGCTTTAGACGAAATATTCAGGCGGTACATGGCAACTTTAGGGTCCCAGCCTGGCATGTTTTCATAGCTCCATGCAAAGACGTCGATGTATTCTCTTATAAGCTGTATAAGAGATTAGCGTTCATCGTCGGATAGGCTTTTGCTGATAAAGATTGATTTAAAAGATGATTCATCTCCTAAATTGACTTGGATGACTTTGTCTTCGGTAGGTGGTTCACGTTGTTCGAAGAGCAGCTCCCATCTAGTATCCATCTTTTGAGTCCATTGTTCAAGCTCGATCGATTGGACATCGTCCGCGATTTGGTCAACGGAAACCATGTTGATGGACAGAGTTGCTTTGAACATATCGCCAATGCTGGAGTCTGAGTCCCAGAGGGAGGAGTCAGAAGAATGAGAACAACGATCTGCTTCATCATCTGATCTTTCGGGAGTTATTGGAGGATTGACATAACCCAACCCAACACCGTTTCTCTGATAGTATTTCTCGGGTTTGCCGGAAGGTACGAAGTATCGTATTGGCAACCGTCGTCTCCGGCCGTAGTTTATTCCCTGGTCGTTTTTGATGTCATATCCCATGTTCGGATGATATTCTTGGCCTGTCAACTGTATCGAAAAAGTCACATTTTTCCAGAGTCATAGTCAGCTTCAGTGTTGTGCTTGGGAGAAATAGAGTCCGGAACGAACTTTCTTTCGCCAGCTATACGACCGAAGATGATTAGTTCTTCATCCTTCTTTCTCGCTGGGACGATAAAGTAGTAGATATCTTCTGGGTAAACTTTTTCCCGCAGGTGAGGCATCGTGACCGGCATGCAGAGGTGTGGTCCTATGCCATGCTCTAGAGCGTATAACGTATCTATGTAGTAGTTTACAGATTGATAGACATTGGAGTAATTCAAAGATAAACCTTTACTAAGAAAATACGCAAGTTCTTCTTCAGGGATAACATCATCTGCTGAAGGTATATTATTATGTGTATTGATATACTCATTGAGAGGATCATCATCTGGGAGACGAGCCACAGTCTTGGCCAAGTTCACCACGTAGGGTAATTCTTCAGGATTGGGAGGACGGACATCAGCAGGTTCCTCCGGGGTATCTTGCGGAGAGTGGTGGTCAATGGTTTGACCTTGTCAGGGTTCTTTTTTCATCCAAATTGTGAGAGGCTTCGGAGTACTTTTTGGAGTAGTACGTCCTTTAACTCTGATAATCAGGGGACCATCATTGGAGGATGAACTTGCTTCAGCTTCATTGTCAGCTTCAGCGTCGTCATCCTTGGGGGGCTGAAATTGGTAAAGTACCGAATCTCTATAGTAGGCTTCGATGCCCTTAAAAGGATCGACATCGACAAACTCCGTCTTCACGACACCGTTGCCGTTGACATACTTGAAGCACTGGTGAAGTGTGGAAGGAATGATCATGTTCTCGTGTATCTATGGACGTCCCAATAAGACGTTGTAGGATATATTGGCATCGATCAAATAGCAGGAAACCTCCATTCGGAGATCACCGATGTAGCACTTGAGACGGATTTTGCCCAGCGGATGGCTTCGACCAGCATTGAAAGCCATGATAGTTGTATTGGTTGCAGATATCTTGTGCAGAAGGATTCCTAGAATTTGAAGCAAACTTCTAGAAATGATGCTGAGGGAGGATTCTAGATCGATGTGCATACGGTCCACCTTGATCGCCCTGATATACACTGTTAGTACAGGGTTCTATCATGACGATTATTTTTCAGTAGCATGTCCTCCTGTGAAAAGGTGATGTTGGGCAACACTTCCATAGTACTGTGGCAGTAAGGACAGGAGACAGGGTCTTCAGCGGGGGCTTTGACTTCAATGAGGTAAGAGTTGGTATGTAGTAATGCCTCACTTAAGGCCTTCCGTGTTTCTTTGGAGAGTCGCAACAGATCGAACAGAGACAACCTAGTAGGTGTATTGGCTAGTTATGGCAGTATGTCAAAGTTATAGGGCCGATCCATACCTTCGGGAGCTGGCGCTTTCAGAGACTTGTCAAACTGCGTCTCCTTCTGCTTGGCTTTGTCCGTAGTTGGAGGTTTAGACGGGCCGGCTTCTGAGCTTGTAGGGACAGCAGGAGCTTGAGAAGGAACTGCTTCTTCTTGTACGGGATCGTACGTCCGAAGATAAGTCTTTCCTGATCGCATCTCGTAAGATAGAACCTCGTAGATGAAAGAGGATACCATATGGCATGACTTGTATTTCTTGCCCATTTTGCTTTGGGGGGTACCACCCCCTACGTCACTTCTTCTATAAGGTCCGGATGGATCCACATGATCTCACCACGTTCAGTCGTGAGTAGCACCAAGGTTGAGTTGCAAGCGGACAGTAGGTTGACAACTTCCATTATTGCCTTGGGAACCGGGACCACGCCGTCTGGGACTTCTGTGGGAGAAAAGTCACCAAACTGAAGAGAGATCATGTTAGAAGATACGACCTTGTCTTCAGCTTCAAGGTTGATCACTTGGCTGACGATAAGATGTTGTATCTTTTTCTTCAGGACGATGCAGTCCTTGGTGGAATGATGCATGTACTGATGATAGAGACAGTACTCGGGATCGTTGAGCTGGTTCGCCTCTACAGGACGTCGTGGTGGAGGTAATATTAGTTTATTACCCTTCATCAATGTACGAAAAATGGTAATGACATCGTCTTCATCAAGGAGAAGGTCTCCTTAGGCTTGTCGGAGGCGCCCTGAGAATTGAAGCTCCTTTGGATGTGTCGACCTTCAGGACTTCTTTCCCTTTACCCCCACGGACAGGGATAGTTTGAGGATGCATGCCCTTGTCATCGGATCTGAGTGTTTTCAACCCTAGTAGTTCCAGATTAGGAAGGTCATTTTCAGAAGCATCAGCGGTCCCAACGAAAGTGGGCCATGTATCATACTTATGTATACCGAGACAGAACTTTACTGTAGGAAGGAAGTTATGTCAACAAGTATCCATAAGTTCTGAATCTGGTATGCCGAAGGGCATCTTTAGTACTAGCCACCTGAAGCATTCGATGAAGGTGATGACAGACTCAGTCCTCCTTTGCTTGGTCTCGATGAGGGTGGACATACTAACATGCATGCCACTCTCATAAAACCTGTTGAAGAACAACTTCTCCAAGTCTTTAAAAGAGTCGATGCAACCGTCCGATAGACTGCAGAACCATTCGAAAGCTACCTCTGCAAGGTGCTAATAAACAGCTTTGATAAGAACGGATCGTCCCTGGGTAAGTATAGAGTTTGCGTGTTAAAGTATGTCATGTATTGACAGGGAAAAGTCAACCTGTCGAATGAATTTAGCGTCAGCGACTTGTAGTTAGGAGGGCAAGTAGCATTCTCCCATTCAGGGGGATAAGGTTGAGATATCCCCATCTTCTAGAGCTTGTCTTTATGTGAGATGGTGTCGAGACGGCCGACCAGGAAACCAATTGCATCCTGTTGATTAAGCAGGTGTTAGAAAACGGCTGCTGAACGGTTGTCAGGCGTCGTTGGCGAAAGACCACCCCCAGCATTTATAAGATTTGGGGAAGGTGCAACAGAATGATACTCCTTTTGTAGTAAAGGAGGGTTGTCGCTATGAGCTGGACTAGCGTGAGCCGAGACATTTTATTGAAGTGGAGGAACAGCCACAATAGCTTGGACTGCCATGATACTGGTAAGCATATCATAGATCTTGGCGAATGCTATTTCAAGATCCTCCAGCCACTTATTGGTCTGATAACTAGCTTCTTCAGGTCTTTCTCCATCTGCCATGTATGTAGACAACATGCGAGGATGAACAGAGGAGACAGTACAACTGGTGATGATACTACCTGTCTCTGTGTTGACAAGTCCCTTGTCTTTAGGTAGGGGAGGTAGATGGTCACCATCAAACTCGGAGAGATCGTTGTCCACTGAAAGGCTACCCCCAGTGTGAAGGTCATCCGCTTCAGACTCTGAGAGAATACTGTCCCCAGCTTGGGAGTCTTCGTCATCTGTACGGAATCTCGCCTTTGACTGAGTACCCATATAGACTCCTTCAGATGTGACAGCCTGCTAGCCATCTGTTGGTAGACTTCGTCTTTTTCTCGCAGAATTGAGAGAGAAAGTTGGGTTCGTGGTCCACCGTCTTTTATTGGGGCTTTCGTAAGGAGGACCCCAAGAAGCCATGTTAGATGAGACACATAGCGGCTTTTCCTCGTCAGAGAAATGCAGCCGTCGAAACACGAACTTTCTCTGAGGCACTCTTGTTACTTTGGAGCAGCAATAGTTGATCACAATACTGGTGCACGGATGTGCACTATGGATTGTTATGTCCTCCCTTGCTTTACGCTTATGATTTATCATGTCACGTAAGTCGGCAAAAGGGAGTTTTGCCTTAAAACTCATGTTGCATACATCGTCGAGCTTTGTATGCGGGTTTGTAAGAAGAGTTGGCGCATCCAAACTTAGTTCACGTGTAGGGGCAACCTCCACACCTAAGTTTTATGATGTCCTTGAAGACAGCCCCGTGCTATATGCGGTAGGGCCAGTCTTTTTGCTATGGGCGCATAGGCCTTGGAGACTGGCTTTGGGTGCATGCTTCTTGGCAGCATGTTTAAGCTTCCTCAATGTGGGCACATAGTATGGATCAGTGGAGCCTGGGAGCATAGCCTCGGGCGCATGACCCTGGATGCCCAATCTGTTGAAGACAGAAGCATTCTGATTGGAGTTATGCGCCCAAACACCCCTTGGGCGCATATCTCCGGGCGCATGCTTGGTGGAGCAGCGATGTTTTCTTCCAGCTTCGCCTCCTTCATTTGCGAACCTCGCTAGGTTTGTCCAGAGTGTCAAATACCCTGATTCTTGGCATCGTAGTGCTTTCCTCTGCCAAATCTCGAGTGTCGAACACTCTGTTGTTGGTTGCACAAGAAAAAAGTTGCTGGGCTAGTAGAGCCTGGAACGGTGTGAGCCTTCTTCATTTGGAAAGCTTATGTGGCAGAGTCATGCACCCATGTGACAGAGTCCTCCAGTTGTATATCTGCTATGACACTAGCAGGATATGCACAGCGAGCCTTCGGAAGCCAAGTCTTGCGAGACTTGTTTGGCTTCGCTGATTTTGAGGGAGTAGAGCTATCCCTCGAGAGCATCTCTTCGAACGCCTGCTGATCGAACTTTACGATCAGCAACTTCTGAGTACTCTCCACTTTGTCGATATCAGATTGCGTCACTACCTTCTCGTCAGAGAAAAAGGTAGTCCCTAGCAGAGTTGCCATTTGTGTGGACACACACAAAAAGAAGAAAAAATGTTGTCTTTTCTTTATTGGCGCAAGGCACCACAAATCGAGTATGCCTGAGGGATCCTGCACTGAGGATCTCCGAGTACAAAAAAGAATTCTGGGGAATGGGATGATGGAGATTGAGCGGCAGTTGCTCCTTTACCCCGTTGACACTCCGATTACAAAAGTAGGAGAAAACCTAAAAAAATTGCTAACTCTCGGCTCACTGGCTAGAAGTATAGCAGTTTGGCTCTGAAAATGCTCTCCGTTCTGCCTTTTGAAGAGGGATGAGACCCCTTTTTATAGTAGTTTCTGAGCTGGAATGATGTTATGTGCCCAAATGAGGAAAACACACTAGTTTTTATGTGGGTGCAAGTCCTACCTTGGGCGTATAGGGTATAGGCGCATGCAGGCTGTGAGATCATGGGTTGGTCGTGGTATTGACCTGGCCGCATGCTTTGGTGCACGACTACTCGTGGAGACTGACATGGTCGTACGCTTTGGTGCACGTTTTGATCATGGCTTTGACCGAGTCAGGCTTAGGCACATAGCCCTGTTTCAGGCTATGCGCCCTCCTTCACAGGGTGGCTTAGGCGCATAGAGCTTCACAGGGTAGCTTGGGTGCATAGAGCTTCACAGAATGACACGCATAGAGCTTCACAGGATGACTTGGACGCATAGAGCTTCATTGGCTTGGGCGCATAAGGCTTCATTGCTGAAATTTTCATGCTTCTACAAAAACATAGATATTACCTTCCCTAATACCTTCAAAGATAGTATTACTAGTTGAGCTATCAACTACAGTACATTTATCTTTAACAAAATTAATACTATAATCATGGTCAGCTAAATGGCTTATGCTGAGTATGTTATGTTTTAATTCAGTTACAATACATATATCTTTAAGAATGAGATAGGGAGCCTTACTAACGTTACCAATACCTATAATATACCCTTTCAAGGTTCTTTCAAAAGGACACATATCCTTATTTCTTCTTCAACAGTATTGCAAACAAAGATGCATCGTCGGTCATGTTCCATGAGCAACCACTGTCGAGGATCTACTTGCTTCTACAATGAGTTGGATGTTCTACCTATAAAATAGTTGTAGATGAAACTTTTGGTACCATTTTCTTTTAGGGTCCTGACTTAATAGTTTTTGGTACCCAAGTACAAATATTCAAATTTACTAATCTTTTAACTCTACATGTAGAAGAAATATGACCAGGGATGCCACAGTAGTAACATCTAGCATGTGCATGAGTGTTAGATGAAGTCTTGGTCTTGTGTACCTTTTTGGTAATCCAATGGCTTTCTGAGGATACTTATAATAAAAAGCATGTCTAGGAGTGTTATACCTCTTGGGTCTGATAGTCTTTGGTTGGACAGTGTTCCTTTTGGGTAAGTGACACGTGTTAGGAGAGGAAGCAGTCGATATCGACCATTTTTCTAACCTAATTTCCAACTTTTTGGAAGTGTCAAATAATCTATTATAATCAGTTGTTAGGACATCATTCCTAATCAGCGCATTGATACTCTTCTTCTTCTCGATTTGATAATCCTCTTACAGCTGAGCTATGGTCTTGTCTTTTTCTTCAAAAGTGCGTCATGCTTCGTGTAATTGTAACTTGATAGGAGCTAACTCACCAGTCTCACTAGAGGTTTATAACATCTTCTAGTAGTAGGATCATTCTTTATATCTCAAGTTTGTGTTCCTTGAGTACCATCTTAGAAGTCTTATATTTGCCTAGCAATTTTCTATGGACTTCTAGGAGGTCACGAAAGACATCACCTAGCTCATCAAAAGTAAAATCTTCATATAGAGGGTTAGTAGTTACCTGATCGAACGCCATTAGGCACACATTTACAACATCTTGAGAGTTATCGTCTTCTGAGTTGCTAGCTTCACTTTTGTGCCATATGCTTGTGTTTGCATATTTTTTGGATGTTGATTTCCTCGTTGTTTGCCATTAATCGTCGTAGAACAGAACAATTTTATGTGAGGACTAAACTTGACTCACAATTACAAACTTGCTTGTACAAAAGAGAGCCTAGGAACAAAATCTAGGAAAAGCAATCTAAGTACAATTGTTTAGTTTTTATTCTGGGGGTGACGGTAGAGGCTCGAGAAAGTGTTATCAACTCTGTCTTACTCCTTGGACGATCGAACGCAACCTCGGCTCAGGTGAAGGAATGCTCTATGAAAACACGAAGGAAAGAATCTGCTTCTGAGCTTTGTGTGCTTTCCTGTGCGTCTATATGCCTCTCTTGCAAGGGAATAGCACCTTATTATTTATAGGAATTCATAAGGAATGGGATGTACAGCCACGTGGAAAATTTTAGGCCACATGGTTGTAACTGTGCCTCGAGACTCGATTTATAGTGGACAGCCGGGGGTTGGTTGAGATTGATCATGATATGTTTATTGCAGTAAATCTAAACTGTTAAGACTTGATCAACCTCTGCCACGTATCTCAACTACTATTTTGTGGCGAGCTGCATGACGGATGTATCCTGGCTGAGCCGCATGAGGGACTGTTTCATAACCGAGCCGCATGAAGAATTTCTCATGACCGAGCCGCATGAAGGATGTCTCATAACCGAGCCATATAAAGTATGTCTCATGACCAAGCCGCATGAGAGGTGTCTCATGACTGAACTGCATAAGGAGTGTCTCATAGGCGATCCGCATGAAGAGTTTTATAGCTGAGCCGCATGAAGAGTCTCATTTGGTTCGTGAACTGTGCCGGATGTCTTGATAATTTTCTTGTCTTTTCAGGAGCACGTCACATCTTATCTTCGTGTCAGAGCTGTCGTCTTTGGCAGAGCTGTGAGTAATTATGGCCAGCTACATAAGGAGACATTTATTGCTTAGGCTGATTTCGAACCGCATAAGACTCCCCGTTGCTCTTGAGCCGCATGAAGCTTTCTGGGTTATGAGCCGCATGAGGCTCCATGTTGATTTCGAGCCGCATAGAAAATCTTCTTCTTTTCCATGCTTCTACAACTACCTTGGTAGTGGGGCCACTGTCTTGTGGTAGCGGCAGTTAATGATGACTTAGGTGCAGTGATGTCCTGGAAAGGGCTCATCGCACGCCAAGGTTGCTTCTCTCTTCTTGCGTTTGTAAGTAATCACCTTTCGCAAGTTGATGGCAGATTGATCTACCTTCGTATCCGTTTTGTTGGCCCGGGTATCCCGAGCGCCCGGGTGCGTAGGTATCAAATTTGTTCCCTGATCTGAGGCTAGTAAAAGCACTTGCTCTCGATCGTTGTAGGAAGTCTTTTGGGACCATCATACTTGCTTCCTGATCACCGGCTAGTAAAGCACTACGCTCGATTGTTAGAAGAAGACTTGGGACCATCATATTTACTTTCTGATCTGGGGCTAGTAAAGCACTGCTCTCGATCGTTGTAGGAAGACTTTTGGGACCATCATATTTGCTCCCTGATCTGAGGCTAGTAAAGCACTGCGCTCGATCGTTGTAGGAAGAATTTTGGGACAATCATATTTGCTCCCTGATCTGAGGCTAGTAAAGCACTGCGCTCGATCGTTATAAGAAGACTTCTAAGACCCATTATGTCCGTTCCACATGTGGGATTGGACGCGGGTGGTTCTGTATAACTTTTTATCAGGAGCCCGTATAACAGTTAACGGTGTCCACTGTCGGTCAGCAGCTTAGAAAGTTGACTGGGCTTGTTGAGCCCGCACTGCCCTAGACTTCTTCGACTGAGCACCCGAAGGTGCGTAGTAGAAAGAGTCCAAGTTGGAAGGAGAGAAGAAAAGTTGGTATCCTTTTCAAAGAAGACAAGGGAGCTCTATTTATAGAATGGAGTAAGCCCTTTCTTCTTCTCCTTTCCGATGTGGGATTAAAAGCAATATTTTCTATGCTTCTACAAGACCTCCCTCAAAGTTTTAAAATTGCAAATTTAGAATACTTTGAATAAGAAGCATGAAAAGTAGAGTTGTTTTGGTGTGGCAATCCTATCGGAGGTAGCATAGACGTGATAGGTTTGGGTATTTCTGCTGGGAATTTTATATGGACTTATCATCCTTGGCGTACCTTGGTTTTAGGTACGGATAATAAGCTGAGAGAGGGAACCATCATATTTACTCAGAGGTGGTGAGAACATAGTAAATATGGGGTTGATGGTAATGAGGATGTGGTGGGAGTGGACTCAGATGAGGATACATAGAACAACTCAGAGGTAGTATGGACGTGGAAGTTCTACGTAACGGGTAATGAATGCCACGGAACAACTGGGTTCCAGAAGCATATGATTGTGAAAAAGGGCTGCATGTATTAGAGGACCTAATACAGCATTTGTGGTCAACAGAGGACATTTCTGGACCTATTATCCTTTTTCTGTACTGGCGGTACAAGTATGGATAATAAGTAGAGAGAAAACCAACATATTTACTCAGATGTAATGAGGACGTGGTAAATATGGGTCTAAAGTAGAACCTTCCTACTCAGAGGTAATGAGGACGTAGTAGGAGTGGGCCTAATGAGGATACACAGAACAACTCAGAGGTGCTATCAACGTGAAATTTCTATGTATTAGGTGGTTTGTTTATGATGGACGAAAAAATAACTCAGAGGTGGCATCGACGAGGTTGTTTCAGGAATTTTGTAGACATGTTACCTTTTTTATGCACTGAAAGCGTGGGTAACATATTCTGAGGAAAATGCTTTCTTATGGAGGAAGTTCAGAGGTATGACCATACATGACTTGCTGCCCGGAAGATGAATTCATTTGGGGTAACCATAGTGTAAGTTCAGCGGCACTTAAGGGTACATAACCCAACAATCCGGTTGATTCAGAGGGTATCGTTTAGACATAATACTTCTTCAAGAACTTGTCGTTGATGGATATCATGAGTATGTCTCCGTTTTGTTTTGCGAGAAGTTATGCACCATTGGAGAATACAGCCTCAATGATGAATGGGCCTTCCCACTTGGGATGGAACTTGTCGGCAGTTTTATGAGTCATAACCATCGGCCTACGAACTGCCAAAACGAGATCGCCTACTTGGAATGTTCTCAGTTTGACCTTTTTGTTGAAGGCTCCAGAGATACGTCTTGATAAAGCTCGATTCGTTATTGAGCTAGCAGACACTTCTCATCTGAGGCATCCAATTCTTGCAGCCGACGACGGTAATAATCATTCGACATTAGTTGGTAAGTAAGGACGACGCGTAGGCGAGGGGATTTGAGTTTCCAATGGGAGAACTGCCTCATTTTCGTATACTAAAGAGAATAGTGTGTTCCCAGTGGCTGTCCGGGCTGTAGTACGGTACGCCCATAAGCATTCGCCAAGCTTTTCATTCCAGTCGCATTTGTTTGAGGACACGAACTGCTTGAGAAGCTTGATTATGGTTTTATTGAAAGCTTCAGCCAGACCATTAGTCGCCGGGTTGTATGGTTTTGAAGCAACATTCTGAATTCGATGTTTGTTGCAATATAGATAGAAGACGTGGCTTGTGAACTGCGGACCATTATCGTAGACGATCCTTCGAGGTAGTCCAAAGCGATAGATGATGTGATGCTTGACGAAGTTGATCACGTTTGATGTCTTCAATTCTGTAAGCAGAACAGCTTCCACCCATTTGGAGAAGTAGTCCGTAATTGCAAGTATAAAGCGGTATCCTCTGGATGAAGGTGGGGTGATTGGACCAATGATATCTATTCCCTACACCTCAAATGGCCAGGATGCCACCGTCGGATGTAGGAATTCGGATGGTTGGTTTATGAAATCTGCGTGGACCTAACAAGCTTTATATTTTCATGTATAGTCTATTGTATCTGCTACCATCGTAGGCAAGTAATAGTCCATCCGACGAAGGCGGTCTTGTAATTTTGGGCCAGGTTGATGGGCCTCGCAAATGCCATCATGAGCTTCGAGCACGGCTTCTTTGGCTTCTGCATTTGACAAACACCGGAGCAGTAATCCATCATAGGATCGTCGATACAACATCTTTGTCTCTGTATTGTAGAAGAATCTGAGAGAATGTCTTCTAATATAAGTGGCTTCTTTCAGATTTTTTTGGCAAGATACCATAGACTACGAAGTCAATAAATAGAAGTCTCCAGTCCTGTGTTTCGTCGACCGTCAAGGCAGAATAACTCACAGCAAATTGAACGTTGTTCTTCGGATAAACCAATTCATGGCCTATTACGTCAACCGAATGATGAGCATGATTTAGAACTGCCAGGGAAGCGGCAAGGCCTGCTAGGGCATCGGCTTCAATATTCTAGAGTCTGGGAATATTTTCTATAAAGAACCCTTCCAAGGATGTAATGATGGCAATTGCTATTTGATGATAGGGGATCATGTCTTCATGGCGAACTTCATATGAACCCCGGATCTGATTAACGATTAACTGTGAATCGCCATATGCTTCCAGGTACTCTATCCCCAGTTCTTTTGCAAGTCGAAGGCCGATAACCAAGGCATTGTACTCGGCCACATTGTTTGAATAAGGTTCCGTGAGGGAGTATGCCCGATTGATCACCAACCTAGAGGGAAAAATCAGTACCACTCCGACTCCAACGACGATATTACCCTTGGGCCCGGTTCTTTAAGCATCATCGAAGAACATTCGCCAAAAGGTATCATGGAAAGCCATATTTGAATTGATGACCTCATCTGGGATCTCTTCATATATTCTGGTTGTCTCCGAACCTGGATGGGCAGCTAAAAAGTCTGCCAAAGCTTGACCTTTAACAGCCTTCTGTGGGACGAAGATCATGTCGTAGGAGGACAATAATATCGCCCAGGTAGCAAGACGAGAGCTAAGTGCACCTGGTTTGGTCATGAGGACCCTAAGGGGTTGACTCGTGATATAACATGGATGGTCTGTCCTGTAACATAGTGTCGCCTCTTCTGAATGGCGAACACCAAAGCGAGGCACTCCTTCTCCACGGTGGTGTATCTATGCTCAGGCCCTATCATCATTCAGCTGAGGTAATAGATAGCTTGTTCATGTCCCGCATCATTATTTTGTGCTAGCAGAGCACCGAGGGAATGTTCCATCGCTTGCACATAAAGCAAAAAATGGCTTTCCAGCAACTGAGGTCACAAGGACTGGAGGTTTCGATAAATATTCTTTAATATTGTCAAAAGTACGTTGGCACTCTTCATCCCATACGAAGGAGACGCCTTTCTTCATGAGGTGTGTAAATGGTTGACACCGTCCGGAGAGGTTAGAGATAAACCTCCTGATATAAGCTAGCCTTCCTTGAAGGCCTCTGAGCTCACGAAGAATTCTCGGGGGACCCATCTCCACGATTGCCTTTGTTTTCTCAGGGTCTATATGGATACCCTGTGAGGTAATGACAAAGTCCAAGAATTTCCCGTTGGATACGCCCAAGAAGGATTTGGTAGGATTCATCTTTAAATTGTGTGCTCGAGTCAGGTCGAATACTGTCCTTAGATCGTACAGATGATCTTCCTTAGAGCGGCTTTTGACGACGATGTCATTGACGTAACATTCCACTATCTTACGTAGGTAGTCTCTGAAGATGACACTCATGGCTCGTTGATATATGGCGCCGGCATTCTTTAAACCAAAGGGCATGACTCTGTAGCAGTATACGCCAATCGGCGTTCGAAATGATGTATGCCTTTCATCGTCAGAAAACATCTTAATTTGGTTGTATCCTGAGAAGCCATCCATGAACGATATGCGCTCAAAGCCATATGTCTTGTCAATCATTATGTCCGTAATATGAAGAGGGAACTCATACTTAGGACATGCTTCGTTCAGATTTCGGAAGTCGATACAAATTTAGATCTTTCCATTCTTCTTGAGGACCGGTACTATATTGGCTACCCAGTCTGGATGTTGTTCCTCACGGATGAAGCCGCTGGCTATTAGCTTGTTGACCTCCACTTCGATAGAAATCATGATGTTCGGGTAAAATCGTCGTTGTTGTTGCTTGACCGGCTTCGAGTATGGACGAATGTTGAGCTTATGGAGTGCAACTTCGGGGTTTATCCCTGGCATGTCTTCATAGCTCCTGGCGAACACGTCAATATACTCTCTGACGAGTTGAAATAGCGAATGCCGTGCTTCGTCTGTCAGACTTTTGCTAACGAAGACTGCCTTTGGAGAAGATTCATCGCCGAGGTCAACTTGCATGACCTCATCTTCGGTAGCGCAATCTTTTTGTTCGAAATGCTTCTTCCATTGCGCATCTAGCTGTTGGACCCAAGGCTCTAACTCAAGAAGTTCGAGTATGTCTTCGTCTACTTTGTAGGCGTCAGAAAATACCATATTGACAGACCAAGCTTGCCTGAGTACGTCCCCGATGCTGACATCTGAATCGAAAGTTGATGATCCGTTCGAATGGGAATGACATTCGCATTCCTCGTCCGAGCTCTCGGGAGTTGTTGTCGGTGTAACATAGCTTAGACCATGTCTGATCTTAATGTAATAATCCCATGGTTTTCCAGCCGGGACTAGCAATTGTACAGGTGATCGCTGGCCAATGTCGTGGTTCAAGCCTGGTGTAGTCTTCATATCATACCCCTATTTTTGCATAAGGTATTTGGATCGGGAGCTATACAGATAAAGCGACAGTCTTTCGGTGCTGGGCTCGAGATCGACTTTTTTTGGCCTGAAGGTCTGTTGTTCATTCTTTCGACTGAAGATGATTGGATGATCCTCTCCCGCGTCTATGAAGCAAGCGCCTTCCACGGGAGTGAGTTTGTTCGTGGTATAGACATTTGTCACTTGTGTGTGTAAGTTGATGCCCATACCGTATTCTATACTATATATTACACGGAGCTTGTTAAGCTCGAGGTAGTTCAAAGATAACCCTTTATTGATAAAATAAGGTATCTTCTCTGTCGATATTACATCATCGGCAGAGGGAACATCAGTGTGCACAGCCACATATTTGGCTAGCTCTAGCTCTTTTTCAGCCACCCCATGCATTATTGAAGATTATAAGGATGACCTAGGTAGCTTGATCGTCAAGGGTTCCACTAGTGGTGCTGGACGTAGGGTCGTTGGCTCACTAGCGATCCTTGGCTCAGTGTTGGGCTGTCAATTTGTCCTGGGGAGACGAATGACCATCGGCTTAACAGAAGGATTTATCTCTTCTGATCGTTGTTGGCCAGCTCTTGGCAGTCTGATTGTCATTGGCTCCTCAGTAGGTCTCGGGCCTTGGCTAGACCCTGGGAGTCGGATAACCATTTTCTCCTTTTGTGAAGTGAGCACCGGTAGACCGGTTACTTCTTTATGCAGAGTGACTATAAGAGGTGCAGTTATGCCTGGTTTGTGAGCATAGAGATGGATCTTCAGAGGTTCTTCTGATCCCATTGTAGCCTCTGTTCGGTCTTGAGCATCCCCTTCGACCAGGTGCTTTTTCGATTTTTCGTACAAGCAAGCATCTGAATAGTAGGATTCAACCTCTTTGAAGGAATCGACGTCGACAAATTTCGTTCTTACGAAGCCGTATTTGTCGACATATTTGAAGCACTGGGGCAATATGGAGGGCACGATCATATAATTGTGTATCCAAGAACGCCCCAGGAGAATGTTGTAGGACGTATCTGGGTCTATGACGTAGCAAGTCACTTCCGACTGGAGGTCGCCAATTTGGCATTTCAGGCGAATCTTTCTAATAGGATAGCTTCTCCCTTAATTGAAACCGCTGATGGCGGTGCTGGTAGGTGTTAGCCGATGTATAGGGATGCGTAAGAGGTGAAGCAAGTTCTTCAGAATGATTCTTATTGAAGAACCAGGATCAATGTGCTTCTGATCTACATTGATGTCGCTGATGTATCTAGTGTAATATAGAGGACGATCGTGCAGGTTGGTCTTGATGAGCATATCCTGCGAATTGAACACGATGTTGGACATTGTACTTGTACAATTATTGTCCTAGAAATTCACTGGCGAGCTCTCCCCAATAAGCTTGACCTGAGCCAAATAAGCGTCAGCATTCTAGAGTGCTTCACTCAGTACGACACAAAAATCCTTGGAGAGCCTCAAGAGCTCATATAATGACAATTTTGCTGGTGTGTTGGCCTTGTGCCAGGATGTCAAAATTATAAGGCCTCTCCAGCCCCTGAGGTGCGTATTTACAGAGCGGCTTGTCGAAGCGGGTCTTCTTTGGCTTAGGCTTGTCGGTCGACGGAGGCTGAGAAGGTCCTAGGGCATCAGCAGTGGCCGGCTGACGATCTTCAGCCGAGTTACCCGGTATGGGTTGAGATTGTGCACCGGATCGGGTAACGACAGCTATTGCTTCTTCGGCTTTGGCGGAGACTGTGTGGCAAGACTTAGCCTTCCTGCCCTTCTTCTTACTGGTGGAGGATGATGCTGACTGAGTTACTTCAGGCACCAAGTTCGGGTGGACCCACATGACCACCCCTCGTGACGTGGTGAGGGACACTAGCCCAGTCGTCTGGTCTCGGGGAGGTGGAAGATTAGTGACCTTCATTGTTGCTCGGAGGATCGGTACTACACCATCTTGAGTCCTCGTTGGAGGGAAGCTGTCGAATTGGACCGACACCATATTGGCAGCCACGGTAACCTCCTCGAAATTAATGGACAGAGCCTTGGAATCGATGAGGTTCTGTATGTAACGCTTCAATTGGAAGCTGTCCTAAGTATCGTGGTGGACGTAGCGGTGGAAGTGATAGTACTTCGGGCTCTCCATCTCTGCAGGTCGAGGTTCACGTCTCGGTAGAGGGAGCAGAATTCTATCCCCTTGCAAGAGCATGTCAAAGATGGGCTTGACATGGCTATCCTCGAAGGAGTAGGTCACCTGAGGCCACTGTTTCTCTACCTGCTTTGGTTCAGGCTTCTGGGCTATATCGGCAACCATAGCCTGTTTGCCTTTGGTGTCCCGGTTATTAGAGAAGCTACCGCCGTTGTTGTTGTTGGTATTAGGGTGTTTGTCCTTATCTTCTCTATCCGAGATATGCAGCCCCAGTTGGCGAGCCTTCTTCAATTTTGCTTCTGCGCTAGTGGCGCTGATGATGAAGGCCTTCCAGTCTTTAAATTTATCTTCGTTAATCCAGAGGCTGATTGTGGAAAACAGCCTCTTTTGGCAAATCTCAATTAAAGAAGATTCTGGATTGCCAGAGGGCAACTTCATCGCGGTTTGGCAAAACCGCTCGATGTAATTTTTTGTCAGTTTTTTTCTTCTTGAACAACGTCCATGAGGTTTGACATCGTCACATCTTGTCCCACCTTGTAGAACCTTTCCAAGAACATATATTTGAAGCCTGCAAAGGAATGGATGTTGTTATCTGGCAGGTTGCGGTACCAATCGAACGCGACCTCCTACAATGCCCCGATGAATAATCGCGTGAGGATGGCATCGTCATGCGACAGATGATCTGTTGTGACCTCGAAGTAGGTCATATACTGGCTCGCAGAGGTCTTTCCGTCATATGGATTGATATTGAATGGTTTATATCGTAGAGGAAAGGGGACATCTCTCCATGCAACGGGATACGGCAGTCGTATCCTATGGTCCTGAGAGGATTCTCGGACGTGAAAAATTGTACGGAGCTCCTGGACTTCTCTTCTCGCCTTCCTAGCTTCTTCTGCAGCAGTGGAAGCCGATATTTCGGGTGGACTGTTGTCCGGGGTTGGCGCGGTTGTGTTTGAGTCCGCATTGACGGCAGGACCCAAACTTGTTTGACCAGGTATCCTTGCTTGTAGAGTCAGTAGGGCAGCCTTGATCTCCTCCACTGACTTAACCAAGGTTTGGAGTATGGCCTCAAGAGTATCGAGGTGCTGTCGATCACTGGGACCATCTTGGTTGTTATTAGTCATGAATACTGTCCTCACATGAGGAGAAGTGGAAGGAACTGTAGAAGATGTACCATCCGAATCATACCCTCGCATAGAGAAGTCATCGGGGTATGTAGGAATATTCTCCTCTGGTTCGGACTCGGAGGAGGTGCTACCCCCTGCATAGGAGGTTGCCTCGTCTTGGACGTTTTCAGGGACGTCTGAGTCTATTGTATCTGTTGGGGGGATTGTTTTCCCTGGTTCATCTTCTTAAAATGCTGGATTTTTGTGGATGTTCCGAGGAGTGCTATCCCCAGCTCCAACTACCCCCAGGGATGTAGATGACGAATCTCCAAGTGATGAAGATTTCGTCTTTGAGCGGGTACCTTGATAAACCCCTCCTGTGACGGCTGTGGACAACCCCCAAGATGAGAGTTTCCTGGCCGTGCTAGTTGAGATTGTCGGGCTGGACATATTTATTTTCTTTCTTCCCCACCGGTAGGGACCTTCCGGGTAGAATTACAGGAAGCGAAAGGAAACGCCTCGTCCCCCGAGCTTTATTGTAGGACCGGTCCTGGCAGCTGCTGTCATTGGAAGACGAACTGTCGGTCCTCTTGTACTGCTATCTTGTTGCAGCAGCAATTGACAATGACTTGAGTACAGTGACCTCCATGGAAGGACTCTTTGTACGCCAAGTGTAAAACCCCTATTTTTTAAAAAATTATTTTTTTAGTATTTTATTAGACTTCAAATTAATTTATGCAATTTATGATTTTTATTTCATTAGAAAAGACCTTAGCCGTTGTTGAATTTTGGAACACAAGATTACCATAAATTTTGGCACGGAAGATGTAGCAGTGTGTCTTGACTAGTGTACTAGTCATGCCGGGAGAAACCTAGCCATGGTAACGACCAAACTAGGAAAACCAAACCAAATTGTGAATTGACTTATTTAAAGTATTTTAATTAAATATTATTTTATATATTGATTTTAGAAGACCCGGTTTGTCCAATTCAGCTCGAACTGGGCCCGAACCAAATTTTAGCCCATGTAAGCAGGTAGTGTGACCAAATGTGGCCATGTAGACATATTTTATGTACGTAAAAATATTTTCTAAATTATTTTAGAATTTCATGTACAATTTCTAATTATTTGTGCAATTATTGGTATTTTATTATTTACATAATATTTTACAATATTAGTAAAATATTTTGGACCCGGATAAGGGAGTACTGTGTAAGTCCACCCATTGAGACGATTTTATTATTTTATTATTATTACTTAAGTTATTTGGTGGAGATTAAATAAATATGTTCAATCTATTTAAATATTATTATTATTATGTTGAGTTGGTTTATTGTGAATAGAATTTATATATATATATGTAGATATATTTAAATATATTAAATATTGGATATGTGACATTTAAAGTGTTATTTGTATTTAAATGATTTTTGGATATATATAGTTATATATGTAAAAGATTTAAAGAATAAGAAAAGAAAAAGGAAAGAAAAAGAAAAAGGAAAAGAAAAAAAAAATTATATATATATATATATAAAAAAAAAATATATATATATATATATATATATATATATATATATATATATATATATATATATATATATATATATATATATATATATATATCCACCCACCCACTTAAAGTGGGTGGCCCCCCCACTCTCCCTTGCTAGCTGCTAGCAGCGTGCTTAGCGCACCACCAACCCGAGAATCCATGTAATAGTAACTATTAGTAACCCTATTAGCACTAGGTTTTGATGAAACTTGCTATATATATAACTTCTTCCATAGACCTCAAAACCCTAGACTTCCAAAACGAAAATTTTAGCAGAACATACCCTCTTCGCCTACGAGTTCGTTTCACCAGCAACGGAGTTGTGTGCACGACGAACGGAGCATCGGAAGTCAGCCCCGCGTCATCCACGGAGCAGTTTTCCCACTCAAGGTACCCTACTTCCCTACGACGTATTTGCTCGTAACTCCGATTTTCGATCCGTAAAATGTTCTGGAAAGTAGACTTGACCCTCTTCAAGATCCCCCAGGTGGATTTTGACATGGCCATCCAACTTGCTCGAAAAATCGAGACGAAGTTAGAGAAAAACCCACTTTTCTGAATATTAAAAACTGTTTTGAAATACCAACTTGTCGGACACTTTTCTCGCTATCCATTAAACTTTCGTAAAAAACTAACTGATGGCAGTCAAAGACAACCTAACCGAGATTGTAACGCACCTTTTGGATTCACGTTTCATCTAGTATGTAGAAAGTTACACGTTGTTAAAGTTTTCCGAAAAACTGTAAATTCTGTTTTCAAAAAGTAGAGAAACACTCCGATACGGCGTCTGTCCTGACAAACCGGATGACGTGGTCGTACACTATACGCATCGAAAGGCGTGTATGGATGTTTTCGACGTTTGGGAACTGACGGAACTCGATTTCATTGCATGTGCGCGACGAAATCAATGCGTATCCGTCGAGATACCCCGTATCGACTCTTTGCAAATTAAGTCACAACTTTGTGCACACTTATCATATCGCGATGAAACTTGCGCCATTGGACTCAAAATATTTTTCTGGTCCTGTGAGCCAAATTTTGTCCGATTTTGAGACCGTTGATCGGGACGCTATTTTGGCGGGCCACAATCCCACTCAACGGGCGATTTTGTGCACAGCCCACCGGAATCCAAAATTGGACATACCGTTGGGTTCGTCTCGTCAAAACAAATTTGTAGACATATAGTTCGACGACTTTAGAGACCGTAGATTCTGGCACGCATTTCGGTGCAAAGCGGGTCCAACGACGGATATCGTTTTGATCCGAAATTATAATTTTGCCCCTGTTCCAGAATTTGAATTTTGGGCAGGCGTTGCCTAGGCATATTATTTATTCCAAACTCGTTCGTGATGTTTGTTTCAGCATTCGGAGCTTCTTGTGGATTTTGACTTTCGTGTTGACGATTCTGATTGTTGGATTTTGCTGCTTCTCGCACCACCCGCAGGCAAGATACCTTGCCTTATTTACTGTTTATAATTAGATGCATCTTTATTTATTTATTACTACATATTTATTATCTGTTTTTAGTTGGATCCATTATTTGATATTTTTAGTTTACTTTATTTTGCTTTCAGTTATTTCTCCTTCTTGCCTTTTTTTTGTATGCATATGGACCTAGTCTTAGCGATCTACCTTCTGTTAGTGACCTTGGGAGGGAGAAGACAGTTAAATGTATGGTCTACCCCAATACAAAAGCTGTAGTAACTGCGTACTACGGTAGTCGAGTCGCGAGGGTCACTAGCCTCGAGTTATGCCGGCTGATAGTATTGGTACTGATGTGTGCGTGTTGTGAGTTGTTACCTTGTCCTGGGGGAGTCAGCCTTCACCTGCCCATACATCGATATGTCTTCTAAATTGTCTACTAGAAAGGTTAGGAGACCTTAGCAAATTTTATGTTCCAATCATGGCATGGGAAAATGTCACATCGCGGAATAGTAAGTTACCCCTTGTCCTTGTTTGGTTGTAGGGGTAGCCTACTGTTTCGATGATGGGATATTGAGCCGTGTTATGGTTTGGAAGCTTTTACTTTATCTTTATTTTATGGTGCATTTATATTCAGTTCATATGGCATGTTCTTCCTGTATCTTGTTACGTCCCTCTGAGGATCTGGTTATCTCCCCAGGTGTGTGTGCTTCTGTGATATTGCAGGTGTTCTAGACGAGGCCGTGATCTACTCTATCCTTTTGAAGATGATTACACTTGGCTAGTCTTGTTATTTCATCTATTCATTCTTGTACCTTTTATTTGAGATAGTTGGTAGTGGACTTTGTCTCCGCCCAACGTATTGTTCAAAGACTTATTACAGTTGATTATATGATATCTTTTATTTTTCATTTTTGGATGAGATTAGATTACTCTTGGGTTACTGCATTTTACAGCTTATGTATTCATACGAGATTTCCATATATTGGAGTATACTTTGTATGTATACAGCTGGCATATCGATGTACCTAGTCCTAAGTATTTTGGGACTGGGGCATTACATGTTTTTGTGGTGGTCCATGCAGGTCGAGTTTGTCACTTCGGTTACGTTACTGTACCGATGTGAACCTGCAACATAGGATTAGAATTACAAGAATCTCATCCATACAGCTTGACCTCTTCCCTTGACTTCACATTTCGAACTCTCGATCGACCTCCTTGAATTGTATCTTGCTTGATTCTTTTCTACCGTCGATTCTTATTTTCGTGCTTACTGTCAACTAGGAAGATGACTACACTAGTATATACTCATAGGTCAAACACATGGCTAAAATGGTCATATTGGCAATTGGAATACATTCAAGACTCTAATTGAGTTAAAAAGGCTTTAGTGTGATTTAATGATTAGTAATTTGTGAAGTAGGATATTGCCACGGAAAGTTTTAATTTTGAGATTTCTAATTAGTAAACACCAGAGGATTTATAGAATTTCATACTTGGTTTAAGAAATTGATTAATTTTTGAGATTTGATATTTATGATTTATTGGGTTATAGTTATACATCCTTGCACAAGTATAAAATTGATTTGCTTTTTGAGTTGTGATATTATGAGTTATGGGTGATAGATATACATCTTTGAACAAATATAAAATTTATTTGATTTTCGAGTTTTTATGTTTATGATTTATTGTATTATAGTTATACACCTTTGAACAGTTATAAATTTGGTTCGAAAATGATCTTAGCTTTTAAAAATGGCCATAGGAATTATTTAAATTGAGTTGTACAACTTGCGATTTTCGTGTTTAGTAAATTTGAATTTTAAGTGGAAGTAATGACGGTGAATTTTGGTTTAAAATATTTGAAAGTTATGAAAACGATTTTTGAGAATTTTTCTTTATTTTAAATTTTATCCTATGATTGAGGATTTACAAATCTATTTAGATTTTTGGTAAAAAAAAAAAGAATTTTGACTGATAAGATTATTTGAAATTTTAGTTTAATGAGGGATTGCTAATATTAAAATTTTTGGGAGAATTTCGAAGGATGTGATGGAAAGTTATTTTGATTGATTAAAGGAAGTTACCATTTAAAAGTTGTGAGTTTGTTGGAATAACTTAGCATGAATAGAAGTTAAAATTGATGAGAGCATTGAGCTTAATTTTGAGATTGCTTTTAATATGCTAAGAGTTTTATTATGAGTTTTTTGAAAATTTCGGAGTGTTAAATTTTGATTGATTGTGAAATTTTTATGGATTCGTAAATTATGAACTCTTGAGTTAAATAAGTTGAATTTAAACGTTAATTTTAGAAAAGGTTAGTAGTAACGTGATAAAGTTTGCTTTGAGATTTATGAAAGTGATTTAAATTTTGGTCATGATTAAATTGAACGACTTGCAGTGAATACAAATTTTGGTGGTTTATTTTTGAAAGTTTAATTTTAAAAATTTTAGAGGAAACTTGAGTTAAATTTTAATGGTATGCCCCAAGATAACCCTACTGAGTATTCCACACTAATTCACCCATGATCATGATAGTAGTATATACACAAGTGTTGTTAGTCATCTACCCAGCTATATGACTGTATTTCCACCTCGGCTTACTCGACCTTCCTTCAATTCTAGATCTTTTAATTGCGACCTTCTAACCCACTTGTAATTTGAATAATGATTTAATGGTTCCTTAACTGTATTCATCTAGGAGACTATCTTCTCTCCGAAATTATTTTCCTAAATTATTTTATAGGATTCTTTAATTAAGTTTATTTCATGCTTTAACTTGATCTTCTTTATTTTTGTGCATTAATTATCACCTCGTGAACTCCCACTTTCTATTTTAGATCTTTTGGTGTCCCTTACCATGACTTGGATATTTGGAGCACAATACTAGGCTTTTTCTTCCAACAAATTTTATATATAAGACCTAGACAAGTCCACCTTCATGTAGATATATCATGTCCCACCAAAACACGTCTCCTTGTACTCTATTTCTTGATATGATCTTATGGTCAAAATGGCCAATCTATAATCTCTACCATGACACCAATATAGTTTCGACCACGGATAGGAAATCAACCTCGACTCAATTCTTTCGAACCGATATGTGATTTTGTTCTACTTAATTCTTTAAATGCTTAAAATTGTGCGTTATCTTGATTACTTGACCCATTGTCCCATCCCATTACTAGTTTAACTCTTGTAAGTTGGGTAGAATACCTCACCACCTAACAAACCTTTTTTTTTGTGAACCACATTGGTAAGTTCACTTAGACTATAAATTCAGAGGACCCTACCTTATCTAGTCTACTAGGCCATAAGTGAAGAAACACTAGGACAACTGTATAGGCCCACACTTCGGACGAGCCTTGATTTTAAAAGATCTTGGACTATTTAAAATTTTCTTCATCAGAACTTTTCTTGCTCATATTTTGACTTCTCATGCTGCTAATGTAGCTTCAATTTTTGCAAGCGTATTTCTTTACCAAGATTGATCATGACATATTTTATTGGGTGCACCCACTAACATATTGTCAAATCAGAACCGGTGCATGATGGTCTGATCAACCTATTGTACTTTGGTTCGCTTATCACATATTATTCTACGTGGATGAAGACATAGTAAACTTGCCTTAGAGTCTCATCCGCGACAGCCTTGGCAATTCTCTTTTGAATTATTTTTGCCGTCTATGAACCCCGCAATTCGTACTCAATATATAACACCGTCTTTGAAACCTTTGTTGTTCTTGTCTTTTACTCATTTTGGAAAGACAAGGCACTGTACTTGATAGATCGACTCAAGGTATCATCTTTGGTTGCCTTATCAGTTATTTATACATAAATGTAGATAGCCACCGACCGACTCATGTGGCTGTATCCTCGCCTTTAACTACTCCTCATTTCTCAACCCTAGAATTATTATCGTGTCCTTCCAATTAGTCTTGAGCACTCGAAGGTGATTCTAATTATCACTTAATCAAACCCTTGACCAAGACGATTAGTATCCAGTTTTCTCTCAAGGAACCATATCTCCCAAACGTCTAATTATTCTCTTTGATCCACTCAATCCCTTATTACTCTCCAATTTGGATTATCAAAATTTGTTACCTTCACTGGCAACCCTTATTCAATTCCATAACCATTATATATTTTGTATATATCAACTCCATAATTTTCTATTGCATGGTGGTGTTGAACGCCGTTTTATCGCCTCCTCCAAAATTTAATTGCATGTTGGTATTGATAAACTCGTTTCTATCCCTCAACCCTATCTACCCTATTTTTTCTAAATTTCGAGGACGAAATTCTTATAAGTTGGGTAGGATGTAAAATCCCTATTTTTAAAAAAATTATTTTTTAGTATTTTATTAGACTTCAAATTAATTTATGCAATTTATGATTTTATTTCATTAGAAAAGACCTTAGCCATTGTTGAATTTTGGAACACAAGATTACCATGAATTTTGGCACGGAAGATGTAGCAGTGTGTCTTGACTAGTGTACTAGTCATGCCGGGAGAAACCTAGCCATGGTAACGACCAAACTAGAAAAACCAGACCAAATTGTGAATTGACTTATTTAAAATATTTTAATTAAATATTATTTTATATATTGATTTTAGAAGACCCGGTTTGTCCAATTCAGCTCGAACTGGGCCCGAACCAAATTTTAGCCCATGTAAGCAGGTAGTGTGACCAAATGTGGCCATGTAGACATATTTTATGTACGTAAAAATATTTTCTAAATTATTTTAGAATTTTATGTACAATTTATAATTATTTAATTATTTATGTAATTATTGGTATTTTATTATTTACATAATATTTTACAATATTAGTAAAATATTTTGAACCCGGATAAGGGAGTGCGGTATAAGTCCACCCATTGAGACGATTTTATTATTTTATTATTATTACTTAAGCTATTTGGTGGAGATTAAATAAATATGTTCAATCTATTTAAATATTATTATTATTATGTTGAGTTGGTTCATTGTGAATAGAATTTATATATATATATATATGTAGATATATTTAAATATATTAAATATTGGATATGTGACATTTAAAGTGTTATTTGTATTTAAATGATTTTTGGATATATATAGTTATATATGTAAAAGATTTAAAGAATAAGAAAAGAATAAGAAAAGAAAAAGGAATATATATATATATATATATATATATATATATATATATATATATATATATATATATATATATATATATATATATATATATATATATATATATATATATATATATATATATATCCACCGACCCACTTAAAGTCGGTGGCCCCCCCCCCCCCCCACTCTCCCTTGCTAGCTGCTAGCAGCGTGCTTAGCGCACCACCAACCCGAGAACCCATGTAATAGTAACTATTAGTAACCCTATTAGCACTAGGTTTTGATGAAACTTGCTATATATATAACTTCTTCCATAGACCTCAAAATCCTAGACTCCCAAAACGAAAATTTTAGCAGAACATACCTTCTTCGCCTACGAGTTCGTTTCACCAGCAATGGAGTTGTGTGCACGACGAACGGAGCATCGAAAGTCAGCCCCGCGTCACCCACGGAGCAGTTTTCCCACTCAAGGTACCCTACTTCCCTACGACGTAATTGCTCGTAACTCCGATTTTCGATCTGTAAAATGTTCTGGAAAGTAGACTTGACCCTCTTCAAGATCCCCCAGGTGGATTTTGACATGGCCATCCAACTTGCTCGAAAAATCGAGACGAAGTTAGAGAAAAACCTACTTTTCTGAATATTAAAAACTGTTTTGAAACGCCAACTTGTCGGACACTTTTCTCGCTATCCATTAAACTTTCGTAAAAACTAATTAATGGCAGTCAAAGACAACCTAACCGAGATTGTAACGCACCTTTTGGATTTATGTTTCATCTAGTATGTAGAAAGTTACACGTTGTTAAAGTTTTCCGAAAAACTGTAAATTCTGTTTTCAAAAAGTAGAGAAACACTCCGATACGGCGTCTGTCCTGACAAATCGGACGACGTGGTCGCACACTATATGCATCGAAAGGCGTGTATGGATGTTGTCGACGTTTGGGAACTGACGGAACTCGATTTCATTGCATGTGCGCGACGAAATTAATGCGTATCCGTCGAGATGCCCCGTATTGACTCTTTGCAAATTAAGTCACAACTTTGTGCACACTTATCATATCGCGATAAAACTTGCGCCATTGGAGTCGAAATATTTTTCTGGTCCTGTGAGCCAAATTTTGTCTGATTTTGAGATCGTTGATCGGGACGCTATTTTGGTGGGCCACAATCCCACTCAGCGGGCGATTTTGTGCACAGCCCACCGGAATCCAAAATTGGACATACCATTGGGTTCGTCTCGTCAAAACAAATTTGTAGACATATAGTTCGACGACTTTAGATACCGTAGATTCTGGCACGTATTTCGGTGCAAAGCGGGTCCAACGACGGACATCGTTTTGACCCGAAATTACGATTTTGCCCCTGTTCCAGAATTTGAATTTTGGGCAGGCGTTTCCTAGGCATATCATTTATTCCAAACTCGTTCGTGATGTTTGTTTCAGCATCCGGAGCTTCTTGTGGATTTTGACTTTCGTGTTGACGATTCTGATTGTTGGATTTTGCTGCTTCTCGCACCACCCGCAGGCAAGATACCTTGCCTTATTTACTGTTTATAATTAGATGCATCTTTATTTATTTATTACTGCATATTTATTATCTGTTTTTAGTTGGATCTATTATTTGATATTTTTAGTTCGCTTTATTTTGCTTTCAGTTATTTCTCCTTCTTGCCTTTTTTTTGTATGCATATGGACCTAGTCTTAGCGATCTACCTTCTGTTAGTGACCTTGGGAGGAAGAAGACAGTTAAATGTATGGTCTACCCCAATACAAAAGCTGTAGTAAATGCGTACTACGGTAGTCGAGTCGCGAGGGTCACTAGCCTCGAGCTATGTGGACTGATGGGTCACGTGGGCCGCTAGCCTCGAGTTATGCCGGCTGATAGTATTGGTACTGATGTGTGCGTGTTGTGAGTTGTTACCTTGTCCTGGGGGAGTCAGCCTTCACCTGCCCATACATCGATGTCTTCTAAATTGTCTACTAGAAAGGTTAGGAGACCTTAGCAAATTTTATATTCCAATCATGGCATGGGAAAATGTCACATCGCGGAATAGTAAGTTACCCCTTGTCCTTGTTTGGTTGTAGGGGTAGCCTACTGTTTCGATGATGGGATATTGAGCCGTGTTATGGTTTGGACGCTTTTACTTTATCTTTATTTTATGGTGCATTTATATTCAGTTCATATGGCATGTTCTTCCTGTATCTTGTTACGTCCCTCTGAGGACCTGGTTATCTCCCCAGGTGTGTGTGCTTCTGTGATATTGCAGGTGTTCTAGACGAGGCCGTGATCTACTCTATCCATTCGAAGATGATTGCAATTGGCTGGTCTTGTTATTTCATCTATTCATTCTTGTACCTTTTATTTGAGATAGTTGGTAGTGGACTTTGTCTCCGCCCAACGTATTGTTCAAAGACTTATTACAGTTGATTATATGATATCTTTTATTTTTCATTTTTGGATGAGATTAGATTACTCTTGGTTTACTGGATTTTACAGCTTATGTATTCATACGAGATTTCCATATATTGGAGTATACTTTATATGTATACAGCTGGCATGTCGATGTACCTAGTCCTAAGTATTTTGGGACTGGGGCGTTACATGTTTTTGTGGTGGTCCATGCAGGTCGAGTTTGTCACTTCGGTTACGTTACTGTACCGATGTGAACCTGCAACATAGGATTAGAATTATAGGAATCTCATCCATACAGCTTGACCTCTTCCCTTGACTTCACATTTCGAACTCTCGATCGACCTCCTTGAATTGTATCTTGCTTGATTCTTTTCTACCGTCGATTCTTATTTTCGTGCTTACTGTCAACTAGGAAGATGACTACACTAGTATATGCTCATAGGTCAAACACATGGCTAAAATGGTCATATTGGCAATTGGAATACATTCAAGACTCTAATTGAGTTAAAAAGGCTTTAGTGTGATTTAATGATTAGTAATTTGTGAAGTAGGATATTGCCACGGAAAGTTTTAATTTTGAGATTTCTAATTAGTAAACACCAGAGGATTTATAGAATTTCATACTTGGTTTAAGAAATTGATTAATTTTTGAGATTTGATATTTATGATTTATTGGGTTATAGTTATACATCCTTGCACAAGTATAAAATTGATTTGCTTTTTGAGTTGTGATATTATGAGTTATGGGTGATAGATATACATCTTTGAACAAATATAAAATTTATTTGATTTTCGAGTTTTTATGTTTATGATTTATTGTATTATAGTTATACACCTTTGAACAGTTATAAATTTGGTTCGAAAATGATCTTAGCTTTTAAAAATGGCTATAGGAATTATTTAAATTGAGTTGTACAACTTGCGATTTTCGTGTTTAGTAAATTTGAATTTTAAGTGGAAGTAATGATGGTGAATTTTGGTTTAAAATATTTGAAAGTTATGAAAACAATTTTTGAGAATTTTTCTTTATTTTAAATTTTGTCCTATGATTGAGGATTTACAAATCTATTTAGATTTTTGGTAAAAAAAAAAAAAAAGAATTTTGACTGATAAGATTATTTGAAATTTTAGTTTAATGAGGGATTGCTAATATTAAAATTTTTGGAAGAATTTCGAAGGATGTGATGGAAAGTTATTTTGATTGATTAAAGGAAGTTACCATTTAAAAGTTGTGAGTTTGTTGGAATAACTTAGCATGAATAGAAGTTAAAATTGATGAGAGCATTGAGCTTAATTTTGAGATTGCTTTTAATATGCTAAGAGTTTTATTATGAGTTATTTGAAAATTTTGGAGTGTTAAATTTTTGATTGATTGTGAAATTTTTATGGATTCGTAAATTATGAACTCTTGAGTTAAATAAGTTGAATTTAAACGTTAATTTTGGAAAAGGTTAGTAGTAACGTGATAAAGTTTGCTTTGAGATTTATGAAAGTGATTTAAATTTTGGTCATGATTAAATTGAACGACTTGCAGTGAATACAAATTTTGGTGGTTTATTTTTGAAAGTTTAATTTTAAAAATTTTAGAGGAAACTTGAGTTAAATTTTAATGGTATGCCCCAAGATAACCCTACTGAGTATTCCACACTAATTCACCCATGATCATGATAGTAGTATATACACAAGTGTTGTTAGTCATCTACCCAGCTATGTGACTGTATTTCCACCTCGGCTTACTCGACCTTCCTTCAATTCTAGATCTTTTAATTGCGACCTTTTAACCCACTTATAATTTGAATAATGATTTAATGGTTCCTTAACTGTATTCATCTAGGAGACTATCTTCTCTCTGGAATTATTTTCCTAAATTATTTTATTGGATTCTTTAATTAAGTTTATTTCATGCTTTAACTTGATCTTCTTTATTTTTGTGCATTAATTATCACCTCGTGAACTCCCACTTTCTATTTTAGATCTTTTGGTGTCCCTTACCATGACTTGGATATTTGGAGCACAACACTAGGCTTTTTCTTCCAACAAATTTTATATATAAGACCTAGACAAGTCCACCTTCATGTAGATATATCATGTCCCACCAAAACACGTCTCCTTGTACTCTATTTTTTGATATGATCTTATGGTCAAAATGGCCAATCTATAATCTTTACCATGACACCAATATAGTTTCGACCACGGATAGGGAATCAACCTCGACTCAATTCTTTCGAGCCGATATGTGATTTTGTTCTACTTAATTCTTTAAATGCTTAAAATTGTGCGTTATCTTGATTACTTGACCCATTGTCCCATCCCATTACTAGTTTAACTCTTGTAAGTTGGGTAGAATACCTCACCACCTAACAAACCTTTTTCCTTGTGAACCACATTGGTAAGTTCACTTAGACTATAAATTCAGAGGACCCTACCTTATCTAGTCTACTAGGCCATAAGTGAAGAAACACTAGGACAACTGTATAGGCCCACACTTCGGACGAGCCTTGATTTTAAAAGATCTTGGACTATTTAAAATTTTCTTCATCAGAACTTTTCTTGCTCATATTTTGACTTCTCATGCTGCTAATGTAGCTTCAATTTTTGCAAGCTTATTTCTTTACCAAGCTTGATCATGACATATTTTATTGGGTGCACCCACTAACATATTGTCAAATCAGAACCGGTGCATGATGGTCTGATCAACCTATTGTACTTTGGTTCGCTTATCACATATTATTCTACGTGGATGAAGACATAGTAAACTTGCCTTAGAGTCTCGTCCGCGACAGCCTTAGCAATTCTCTTTTGAATTATTTTTGCCGTCTATGAACCCCGCAATTCGTACTCAATATATAACACCGTCTTTGAAACCTTTGTTGTTCTTGTCTTTTACTCATTTTGGAAAGACAAGGCACTGTACTTGATAGATCGACTCAAGGTATCATCTTTGGTTGCCTTATCAGTTATTTATACACAAATGTAGATAGCCACCGACCGACTCATGTGGCTGTATCCTCGCCTTTAACTACTCCTCATTTCTCAACCCTAGAATTATTATCGTGTCCTTCTAATTAGTCTTGAGCACTCGAAGGTGATTCTAATCATCACTTAATCAAACCCTTGACCAAGACGATTAGTATCCAGTTTTCTCTCAAGGAACCATATCTCCCAAATGTCTAATTATTCTCTTTGATCAACTCAATCCCTTATTACTCTCCAATTTGGATTATCGAAATTTGTAACCTTCACTGGCAACCCTTATTCAATTCCATAACCATGATATATTTTAGTATATATCAACTCCATAATTTTCTATTGCATGGTGGTGTTGAACGCCGTTTTATCGCCTCCTCCAAAATTTAATTGCATGTTGGTATTGATAAACTCGTTTCTATCCCTCAACCCTATCTACCCTATTTTTCCTAAATTTCGAGGACGAAATTCTTATAAGTTGGGTAGGATGTAAAACCCCTATTTTTTAAAAAATTATTTTTTAGTATTTTATTAGACTTCAAATTAATTTATGCAATTTATGATTTTTATTTCATTAGAAAAGACCTTAGCCATTGTTGAATTTTGGAACACAAGATTACCATAAATTTTGGCACGGAAGATGTAGCAGTGTGTCTTGACTAGTGTACTAGTCATGCCGGGGGAAACCTAGCCATGGTAACGACCAAACTAGGAAAACCAGACCAAATTGTGAATTGACTTATTTAAAGTATTTTAATTAAATATTATTTTATATATTGATTTTAGAAGACCCGGTTTGTCCAATTCAGCTCGAACTGGGCCCGAACCAAATTTTAGCCCATGTAAGCAGGTAGTGTGACCAAATGTGGCCATGTAGACATATTTTATGTACGTAAAAATATTTTCTAAATTATTTTAGAATTTTATGTACAATTTCTAATTATTTAATTATTTGTGTAATTATTGGTATTTTATTATTTACATAATATTTTACAATATTAGTAAAATATTTTGAACCCGGATAAGGGAGTGCGGTATAAGTCCACCCATTGAGACGATTTTATTATTTTATTATTATTACTTAAGCTATTTGGTGGAGATTAAATAAATATGTTCAATCTATTTAAATATTATTATTATTATGTTGAGTTGGTTTATTGTGAATAGAATTTATATATATGTAGATATATTTAAATATATTAAATATTGGATATGTGACATTTAAAGTGTTATTTGTATTTAAATGATTTTTGGATATATATATAGTTATATATGTAAAAGATTTAAAGAATAAGAAAAGAATAAGAAAAGAAAAAGGAAAGAAAAAGAAAAAGGAATATATATATATATATATATATATATATATATATATATATATATATATATATATATATATATATATATATATATATATATATATATGGGAGCGGATCGGGAGCCCCGCCCGCGGAGCCCCGCCGAAGCCCCGCCCTCCCTTAGCCGTTGGATCGCGCGGGCGGGGGCGGGCCCCACGCGGGCCCCGCACGATCCGATGGTGCAGGGGGGGCGGGGCTTCGACGGGGCTCCGCGGGCGGGGCCTTTGATCCGCTTCCTATATATATATATATATATATATATATATATATATATATATATATATATATATATATATATATATATATCCACCCACCCACTTAAAGTCGGTGGCCCCCCCACTCTCCCTTGCTAGCTGCTAGCAGCGTGCTTAGCGCACCACCAACCCGAGAACCCATGTAATAGTAACTATTAGTAACCCTATTAGCACTAGGTTTGATGAAACTTGCTATATATATAACTTCTTCCATAGACCTCAAAACCCTAGACTCCCAAAACGAAACTTTTAGCAGAACATAACCTCTTCGCCTACGAGTTCGTTTCACCAGCAACGGAGTTGTGTGCACGACGAACGGAGCATCGGAAGTCAGCCCCGTATCACCCACGGAGCAGTTTTCCCACTCAAGGTACCCTACTTCCCTACGACGTATTTGCTCGTAACTCCGATTTCTGATCCGTAAAATGTTCTGGAAAGTAGACTTGACCCTCTTCAATATCCCCCAGGTGGATTTTGACATGGCCATCCAACTTGCTCGAAAAATCGAGACGAAGTTGGAGAAAAATCCACTTTTCTGAATATTAAAAACTGTTTTGAAACGCCAACTTGTCGGACACTTTTCTCGCTATCTATTAAACTTTCGTAAAAACTAATTGAAGGCAGTCAAAGACAACCTAACCGAGATTGTAACGCACCTTTTGGATTCACGTTTCATCTAGTATGTAGAAAGTTACACATTGTTAAAGTTTTCCGAAAAACTGTAAATTCTGTTTTCAAAAAGTAGAGAAACACTCCGATACGACGTCTTTTCTGACAAACCGGGCGACGTGGTCGCACACTATATGTATCGAAAGGAGCGTATGGATGTTGTCGACGTTTGGGAACTGACGGAACTCGATTTCATTGCATGTGCGCGACGAAATCAATGCGTATCCGTCGAGATATCCCGTATCGACTCTTTGCAAATTAAGTCACAACTTTGTGCACACTTATCATATCGCGATGAAACTTGCGCCATTGGACTCGAAATATTTTTTTGGTCCTGTGAGCCAAATTTTGTCCGATTCTGAGACCGTTGATCGGAACGCTATTTTGGCGGGCCACAATCCCACTCAACGGGCGATTTTGTGCACAGCCCACCGGAATCCAAAATTGGACATACCGTTGGGTTCATCTCATCAAAACAAATTTGTAGACATGTAGTTCGACGACTTTAGAGACCGTAGATTCTGGCACGCATTTCGGTGCAAAGTGGGTCCAACGGCGGATATCGTTTTGACCCAAAATTATGATTTTGCCCCTTTCCAGAATTTGACTTTTGGGCAGGCGTTTCCTAGGCATATCTTTTATTCCAAACTCGTTCGTGATATTTGTTTCAGCATCCGGAGCTTCTTATGGATTTTGACTTTCGTGTTGACGATTCTGATTGTTGGATTTTGCTGCTTCTCGCACCACCCGCAGGCAAGATACCTTGCCTTATTTACTGTTTATAATTAGATGAATCTTTATTTATTTATTACTGCATATTTATTATCTGTTTTTAGTTGGATCCATTATTTGATATTTTTAGTTCACTTTATTTTGCTTTCAGTTATTTCTCCGTCTTGCCTTTTTTTTGTATGCATATGGACCTAGTCTTAGCAATCTACCTTCTGTTAGTGACCTTGGGAGGAAGAAGACAGTTAAATGTATGGGCTACCCCAATACAAAAGCTGAAGTAACTACGTACTACGGTAGTCGAGTCGCGAGGGTACCTAGCCTCGAGCTATGTGGACTGATGGGTCACGTGGGCCGCTAGCCTCGAGTTATGCCGGCTGATAGTATTGGTACTGACGTGTATGTGTTGTGAGTTGTTACCTTGTCCTGGGGGAGTCAGCCTTCACCTGCTCATACATCGATATGTCTTCTAAATTGTCTACTAGAAAGGTTAGGAGACCTTAGCAAATTTCATGTTCCAATCATGGCATGGGAAAATGTCATATCGCAGAATAGTAAGTTACCCCTTGTCCTTGTTTGGTTGCAGGGGTAGCCTACTGTTTCGATGATGGGATATTGAGCCGTGTTATGGTTTGGACTCTTTTACTTTATCTTTATTTTATGGTGCATTTATATTCAGTTCATATGGCATGTTCTTCCTGTATTTTGTTATGTCCCTCTGAGGACCTGGTTGTCTCTCCAGGTGTGTGTGTTTCTGTGATATTGCAGGTGTTCTAGACGAGGCCGTGATCTACTCTATCCTTTCGAAGATGATTGCACTTGGCTAGTCTTGTTATTTCATCTATTCATTCTTGTACCTTTTATTTGAGATAGTTGGTAGTAGACTTTGTCTCCGCCCAACGTATTATTCAAAGACTTATTACAGTTGATTATATGATATCTTTTATTTATCATTTTTGGATGAGATTAGATTACTCTTGGGTTACTGCATTTTACAGCTTATGTATTCATACGAGATTTCCATATATTGGAGTATACTTTGTATGTATACAGCTGGCATATCGATGTACCTAGTCCTAGTATTTTGGGACTGGGGCGTTACACCAAGGTTTTTTCTCTTTCCTTGTGCTTGTGAAGGATAACATCTCGCAAGTCAATGACATCTCGATCCACCTTTGCACTCGTTTTGTGGGCCCGAAAATCTCGAGCACACGAGTGAGTAGGTATCATGTTTGCTCCCTGATGCGGGCCTAGTAAAAGCACTTGCCCTCGATCATTATCGGGAGACTCTTGAGAACCACCCTGTCCGTTTGCCGCCGGGGGCTAGACACGGGTGGTTCTGTACAACTTTCCATCAGAGGCCCACATAACAATTAGTGGGACTCTCTGATGGTCAGTAGTTGGGACAGCTGACTGAGCTCGATGAGCACGCACTGTCCTAGACTTCTTCGTTCTAGCACCCGAGGATGCGTAGTAGTAAGATTCCAAGCTGTGCCGCATAGAGTCTAACGCATCCTCATTGGGGCTTCTGAGGTCAGGCCCACATGAGAGGCGATCGAAGACTGAACCCGAGCCGCATAGGACAGATGGCCGGCGGCTAGGATTGGATGCCGCATAGGTTATTTTCCTGTGGCTGGGATAGTTAGCCGCATATGCATTATCCCTGCAACTGGCATTGGTAGCCGTATATGCATTCTTCCTGCGGCCCACATCCTTATGTGGCTTCTTCTTGGACCGCATGGAGTTCTCATTTGCCCCTGCAAGTCCAACATCATAGTGTTTTTCTTTGCTGGATTTGGGGACAGCAAGGTCCTCTACGGCCTGAAGTAGGGCCGCATGTGAGTCTCCTTCGCCATTTTGAACAGCAGAGAAAACTTGTTCCAGAGCTTGGGAAGAGGTAACGATTTTGGGCCTCCATGTCCTACGGGCCTTCTTTGGGCCAGCTCGCTTCTGGATTGGGCTAGCGCTCCCTTCAAAGAGCATCTCTTCGAACGCTTGCTGGTCGAAACGAACAATAAGCATTTGTTGCGTGGAACCGAGTTTGGCTGCGTCCGATTGCATCACCAACTTATCAGCAGTGGAGAAGTTAATCTCCATCAGAGTCGCCATTGTGTTTGCCATTGATCATCGTAGAACAGAACAATTTTTTTGGGAGGACTGAACTTGACTCACAATTACAAACTCGCTTGTACAAAAGAGAGCCTAGGAACAAAACCTAGAAAAAGCAATCTAAGTACAATTGTTTAGTTTTGATTCTGGGGGGTGACAGTAGAGGCTCGAGAAAGTGTTATCAACTCTGCCTTACTCCTTTGACGATCGAACGCAACCTCAGCTCAGGTGAAGAAATACTCTCTGAAGATACGAAAGGAAGAATCTTCTTCTGACCTTTGTGTGCTTTCCTGTGCGTCTATATGCCTCTCTTGCAAGGAAATAGCACCTTGTTATTTATAGGAATTCATATGAAATGGGATGTACAGCCACGTGGCAAATTTTGGGCCACATGGTTGTAACTGTGCCTCGAGACTCGGTTTATAGTGGACAGCTGGAGGTTGGTTGAGATTGATCATGATCTGTTTGTTGCAGTAAATCTGAACTGTTAAGACTTGGTTAACCTCTGTCACGTGTCTCAACTACTATTCTGTGGCGAGCCGCATGAAGGATATATCCAGGCTGAGCCGTATGAGGGACTATTTCATAACCGAGCCGCATGAAGAATGTCTCATGACCTAGCCGCATGAAGGACGTCTCATAACCGAGCCGCATGAAGAATGTCTCATGATCGAGCCGCATAAAGGACGTCTCATAATCGAGCCGCATGAAGAATGCCTCATGACCGAGCCGCATGAGATGTTTCTCATGACTGAGCCGCATAAGGAGTGTCTCATAGGTGATCCGCATTAAGAGTTTTATAGCTGAGCCACATGAAGAGTTTCCTTTGGTTCGTGAACTGTGCCGGATGTCATGATAATTTTCTCGTCTTTTCAGGAGCACGTCACGTCTTATCTTCGTGTCAGAGCTGTCGTCTTTGTCAGAGCTGTCACCTTTGTGTCAGAGTAATTATGGCCAGCTACATAGGGAGACATTTATTGCTTAGGCTAATTTCGAACCGCATAAGGCTCCCCGTTGCTCTTGGGCCGCATGAAGCTTTCTGGGTTTTGAGCCGCATGAGGATCCATTTTGATTTCGAGCCGTATAGAAAATCCCTTTCTTTTCTATGCTTCTACAACTACCTTGGTAATGGGGCCACTGTCTTGTGGCAGCGGCAGTTGATGATGGCTTAGGTGCAGTAATGTCCTGGAAAGGGCTCATCGCACGCCAAGGTTGCTTCTCTCTTCTTGCGTTTGTAAGTAATCACCTTTCGCAAGTTGATGGCAGATTGATCTACCTTCGTATTCGTTTTATGGACCCAGGTATCCCGAGCGCCCGGGTACGTAGGTATCATATTTGCTCCCTGATCTGAGGCTAGTAAAAACACTTGCTCTCGATCGTTGTTGGAAGACTTTTGGGACCATCATACTTGCTCCCTGATCACCGGCTAGTAAAGTACTACGCTCGATCGTTATAGGAAGACTTTTGGGACCATTATATTTGTTTCCTGATCTGAGGCTAGTAAATCACTGCTCTCGATCGTTGTATGGAGACTTTTCGGACCATCATATTTGCTCTCTAATCTGAGGCTAGTAAAGTACTGTGCTCAATCGTTGTAGGAAGACTTTTGGGACCATCATATTTGCTTTCTGATCTGAGGCTAGTAAAGCACTATGCTCGATCGTTATAGGAAGACTTCTAAGACCCATCCTGTCCGTTCCACATGTGGGATTGGACGCGGGTGGTTCTGTATAACTTTTTATCAGGAGCCCGTATAACAGTTAACGGTATCCGCTGACGGTTAGCAGCTTGGACAGTTGACTGGGCTTGTTGAGACCGCACTGCCCTAGACTTCTTCGACTTAGCACCCGAAGGTGCGTAGTAGGAAGAGTCCAAGTTGGAAGGAGGGAAGGGAAGTTGGTACCCTTTTCAAAGGAGACAAGGGGGCTCTATTTATAGAATGGAGTGAGCGCTTTCTTCTTCTCCTTTCCGATGTAGGACTAAAAGCAATATTTTCCATGCTTCTACATTCATGTAACCATTTTCTTATTTGTTACCATTCTTGGTCAATAAAGCTGATGGACAGTCTTTCTTGATGTGTCCTTTCTTTTTGCATTCGTAGCAGATTTGCTCTTCATCGTCATTGTTGTTGTTGATGATGCTCTTGTTTCGGTGATTGAACTTCAGGAATTTTTTTGATATTTCTTACTATGAGAGCTTGCTCCTCATCATCTGAGTCACCTGTAACACCCTGTTTTTTGAAATTGGGGATTTTTAAAAAATTATTATTTTTATTATTTATTAATGGTGTTTAGGGTATGATATGATTTTTGGTGATTATTAGTGTAATTAGAACCATTTTCTAAGTCATGCTAAGTCATGACTTATGACTTTGTGATTTTGTTAGTATAACCTAGTGTAAACCCTAGTTTTCCTTAACCTAGAAGTTGCCATGACCATGTGAGCTTAGCCATAGGCTTAGAACATCAAATTAGTGACTTTTGGCCAAAAGGGTATTTTGGTAATTTACTAGACTTTATTTGAGATTATGTGATTTTAATGTTATTTAATTCTTGTTAAGTACCATGATTAGTCACTAACCTATCCTACCCTAATCTAGAGGTTAGCTACTAACCTAGAAGCTTTAGGATGGATAATTGGTCATGGTAAAGCAATGAAAATATCTAGATATTACTTTATGGATATTTTGCTTGAAACCCTCAAAATATCTCACCCTTTTTCACCAAAGTCCTTGCCTTAACCTAGAAGAAAGGCCAAGGACACCCCCCATGCCATGGCCGGCCAAGGACCCCCCCTAGCAGCCACACTTTCTATTTAACCCATCAAAATCATTCATGAACATCTTTACATGAATTTAATCCTAGAAAAATCCCATTTCCTTCAAAAACCCACAACTTGATCAATATTGATCCAAATTCACTCTAGTCTTTTGCATTGGGACCCTACAACATCAAGGGTGCTAAGGGAAGCTAGCAATCAAGAATTTGGGAGCTTTGGACATCACCAAGTTGAAGGAAGCACACCCCCTCTTTATTGATTTTTTATTGGATTTGCACAAATAGGTAAATGCCCTCAAACTTAGTTAATATCCTGATTTTTCTTCATAAATGCATGCATGTAGGACTACCATAACTGTAGGTCAAGTTTGGTGAAAATTAGAGTTGGTTTGGTGTCCGTATCGGACACGTATCCTAAGCTATAAACCCTTGTTTGATGAAATGCCACAAAGGAAGTGTTTTTGTTAAAATGTAAAACAAATTGCATGATCATGTAGCCCTAGACATGTAGGTCACATACCTAGTGGACTGAGCACATTTTCGTGCTGTGTCCGTGTCCAAAATAGACACGAACCCACTGCACGAGCACGCGCGTGCATGTCCTGCTACCACACCCTTCGTGCTCACTGCACAGAGCACTAGGACACGAGATATTTGACTTGGACACGGGGGCAATGTCTGCGAGCATGTCCCCAAAGTTTGGTGTCGCGTCGTGTCGTGTCGAGTGAGAAATCTCACTCGCACTGGACACGCGCTGTCAGCGCACACGCGCGCGGGGGCTAACTTCGCGCGTATCGTATCGCACGGACACGACATGTGGGTGTCTCGTGGTGACACGAGCTTGTAGCCCTTCATGTGGCATACACGAGAACACGAGCACGAGATGTGTCGTGTCCTGTGTCGCGAGCACGAGACGTGCAACCGCGTGCACGACGCGGTTGAAACGTGTGTATCAGTCGTGTTTTTCACGACTGATACGGGTTTCGTATCGTGTCCACGAGTGTCGTGGACACGTGTCAGTATGTCCATCGTGTAGCCCTATATGTGGGCTACACGTGTGCATGACCACGAGACGTGTCATGTCTCGTGGTGTGTCTACGAGCGTGTGGAACGCGTGCACGACGCTGTGCACGCGTGTGAGTATCAAGATTTACCCGATTGGGTTTTGTGAGTCGTGGACACTTCAATTCGTGTCGTGGTGTCGTGTCAGGTACCTAGGACACTAGGGGACACTTGGGGCATCAGTTACCAACCCTTCGATTCGAGTCTTAGCTCGTGTTGGTGTGTGAAATCGGGTTACCCTATTATCGAGTGCACAGTCCCTATTTTCCTGATTTTGGGTTATTCCCAGTTTTGCAAAAGTGAATTTCAAACCTAATTTTGATATGATTTATACATGTATTAGTATGTTTTTAGTATATATATACGTAGTATATATGTATGTGTGAGTGTAGGTGAGGTTTGAGGATGTATAGTTGTGTATATGTGTAGTTGTGTATGTATATACATATATATGTATTATGTAACTATGTGTGTGTGTGTGTATTTCGGGACCAATTCTTGGTTCCAGAATTTGGAACCCCCCTTGCTGTATACAGCAGTCTCTCCCTCTTTCTTCTGTTTTCTATATCTCTCTCTCCCTCACTCTAAGTCTCTCTCTCACTTTCCTCTCTCTATATATATGTTTTATATATTGGTTTTGTCTATATATATATATATATATATATATATATATATGATATATATATATATATATATATTTTTTTTATATATGATATATATATATATATATATATATATATATATATATATATATATATATATATATATATATATATATATATATTTGTATTAGGTCACATATATAGTGTCATTATATATAAGTGGGTTTTGTATTATATACAGTGTATTCATATTAATATATATATATAGATATATGTATATATTGTGACTTAATAAGTATAGGTTTATATGGAAACCTATGACAATAGCCTATGGCCAAGATACTAGCCTATGGCTTTGGGGCTAACCTAATGACCTAAACAACTACTAGTTGACCCTTGTTGACTAAGGGTTGACCAAAGTCAACCTTAGGTCAACATTGACCTAATTAACCTAGAATTGACTAGGAATGACCTAAAACAACTAGTTTAACTAGTTTGACTAAAACCCTAACTAGTTTGACTAGTGTTGACCTAACTTTGACTAGTTTGACTTTAGAGTTGACCAGAGTTGACCAAGAGTTGACTTTTGACCAGATGGACCTAGAATCATGTAGTATGCATAGTAGACTTCATTTTTACTATTTAGAATATATTGTGACTTGTGTTGCTCTGATCAGGAGCCAGACACCTCTCCTCAGACAGTATATTCTCTACAGACATTTATACAGCAGGCGAGTACATTCTCTGACCGTTTCATACTTGTTCAGGCTTTACTTCTCGCTCTAGATTACTTTACTTGTTGCTGTCACATTGGTAACACGGATTGGTACTATATAGATCTTTACATGAGATGTTATCCACTACAAGAAATTGCACTTTTAGCAACATGTTTTAGCGACATAGGGTCTTTTATGTCTCTAAAAACTATTTTTTTTTACATGTATTAGCGACATGAGTTCTAGTATGTCGCAGAATCCACATAAATTTCGTGAAAGGGAAACGAAATACCAGTCCCACTAAAAATTCTGTACATATCGCGACATCCACATGTCGTAGAAAGATACTATATATTCTGCGACATACGATACATGTCGCAGAAAGATTCTATATCTTCGGCGACACGAATGGTATATGTCGCAGAAAGACACTATATGTTCAGCGACATGAACCTATGTAGGGAAATACATTTTTATAATTTATTAATTGAATAATAACCTTAAAACATATTAATCAAAATCCTTAAAAATAAACCCGGAAGGTTCTCTCTCGCTGGGGTATTTCGCGCCGACAGGTTCTCTCTCTCTATAATTTATTAATTGAATAATAACCTTAAAACATATTAATCAAAATCCTTAAAAATAAACCCGGAAGGTTCTCTCTCGCTGGGGTATTTCGCGCCGACAGGTTCTCTCTCTCTCTCTCTCTCGTTGGATTATTTCGTGCCAATGAGTTCTCTCTCTTTCGCTGGCTTCTCTCTCTGGATTCTCTCTTACCATCGTCAGCAGTAATGATCAAGGTTTGGTTTTCAGATCCCTATTTGATTTGGTTTCACTACACCAAAACATGTAATTTGTATCGCATATTTTTTCTTCTTCTATTCGTAACGATTATTACCGTTATAAATTAGTGACGTTATTTACCCCGACAATAATTATATAAGAATTACTAAAACTATTTTTATATTTTATATTTCTTTTATTTTTTATAATTAAAATAACTGTTATCAATTACTTAAAAAAAAGTTAAGTCAGGAAAGAAAAAAATTTCTACAACCCCCCTCCAAGGTTTTCGTTTTCCCTCCAAGTTTTCATTTCCTCCCTGTTTTGAGCAGCACCAACCCCCTAATCCCATCTAATCTCTCTCCTCACTCCCTTCTCTCTCTCTCTCTCTCTCTCTCCCTCTCCCTCTCGCTCTCTTTATATTTCTTGGGCAGGGATTCAGGGAAGCACCACACTGCCGCCACCATTCCCACCGGTGGAACGTCGAAAACTACCTCCGCCCCGGCGACGCCGTCATCCTCCTCCACGTCCGCCTCCACATCCTCTACGAAGCCGAATGGGGCTCCATAGACCTCTTCCTAAACCCTAGCTCCACCACCGATGAGGAGTCGCAACAGAAGCTTGAGAACGACTTCGGGTCATGGTAATATTAACTTTTTCCCCCTAATTTTCCTCTTCGATTCTTATTGTTAGAGTGGAAATTAGGGTTATTCTGTTCGAATTATGATTTAATTTGGTTGTTCTTGTAAGATTTCTTGGTATCTATGTAAGATCCAGTGTTAGGGTTTAGACATTTCTTAACTTACACTCTACTGCCTAATCATGAAATTGAAGTGAAGTTAGAGTCCATCTTCTTACCATATGTGATGTAGTTTAAATTTGGTGCAAGGATCAGATATGTAGATTTAAGCCTTTGGTCAAATAGAGCATAGGATGGATATGGTCCAACTAGCAGACATTGTCTTTTCTCCATTAACAATTCTCTGTTACTTTCTAATGTTGAAATTGAATGTTATGAAATTGCTATTATTTATCATCAATCAATCTTGCATGGAGACCATGTGAGAACTTGATAACGAAGAATCATAAAATTGTTGTTAGGTATAGGACGTTCTTCCAACTATTGATTTTTGTATATTTCCATTTTGTGTTGTCTAAACTAAGGAAAATCTAAAATATATTTCATGATCTTAAGTGGTAGATATCTGCAATTCCTTATCAATCACTAGGTATAACTAAGTTTCATTTAAGTGAGCAATGTAATAGATAAAAACTACAAATACTCTCTGATTGCTACAAAATGAGGTACACTTCACCATTTAAAAATTCAACAATTTGCAAGACCATTAATATGAGGGTAAAAAAAGGAAAGAATTTTTTAGCTTCATTGTCAGCTTCGTTTTTGTTGCAAGATTTTTATGTATGCCTGTAGCTTTCCCCATATTGGTATGTCTCCTTATTAATTTTTAATGTATATTCCCATAAGTTTATGGATTCTTCATATATAACCTCAATATTATTGCACAATATACAAAAGACCATTACTAAAAGTAAGCAGAGAATGAGCTGATATGATTATATGAAAAGAGGATATGCATTATTATGAAGTGCTCTTCCCCATTACTATGGCCAAGTGCTGAATAGAAAAGAACAATAGAACTTTCTGCAAAGTTTCTTACAAAGTACAAAGCCTAGTTTGCAAGTCCCGATTGGAGAAGGAGGCACAAGAAGCCTTTTGAGTCTATCCAGTTGGGACTCGTAAATTTGTAGGAGGAGTTTGTTCCAGAAATATTTGTTTTTTTTATATGAGTGAATGCTTTAAATTTTATGGTCTTTATGTTAGCTATTTATATTATTATATGAATATGTTGATTTATTTAACTTTGTGAACATGAATTCCTTGTTTATTGTTTCAGTTGGATAAATGTTGCTAAAATATTGACAGGTACATCCACCATGGGAAGTATTAACATCCCAGTAATCGAGTGTCATAAAAACTCATTTTTGTTGTAGTATCGATTGGTTCGTACAATTTGTGCATCTTTGGGGTAGCAGGAGGTTCATTACTTCGGTTGAACCAGGTGAGAAACTTCCAATATTTTCATTTTTATCATTTTTATATGAAGGTTTTAATTGGGGAAGTTTATGATCAGCATACATCTTCATGGTAGCGACTCCTTGTGTAATTCTACTACCATTGTTTGTATGACTAAAATTGGGTACATACAACGTTTATAATAAAGTGTAGTTGCACAACAAGGATAATGATTAAAAAACATAAACATACACTAATAAGAAAAAAATGCTGCTATGCAAATGGAGCCTAATGACCCATTTTCTACATGTAGCTATAAAACATGTTGCTTATAGTCCATGAAGATGGGATATGATGGCAGACTTCTCTAGTCTGTCCTACATTGGTAATGATACATTGTTCTTTATTCTTTGTTCTAGCTAGCACTGTTTGGTGTGCTGAACACCAAGGTAACAAATTAACAATATATATAGGGTTACAAAGAAAGAATGTTGCGGAGAAACTAATACGAGTGTAAGACATCAAAAATGTGTAAGCCTTTATTTTTACTGATACCTTTGGGAAATACTTGTATAATTGTGTCTAACAGTAAGGATTTATGTTTTGCCAATTGACTTGATCTAATACACCAACGTTTTCTATAGCTTTTTCCCAATGATAGAGAAGTATTAATATAATCTGATACTGATGTTGGTGGATCTTCTAATCATAGGGCTTCTATCTCGGTTCTATTTTGCTCACCAATTCAACCAACATTATAGAAAAAAAAGACTTAAACATGCAGAATGTTAATCTTCAGTGGAGGCATACATATTGTGCTTCATACAAGGCTCACCAAATTATACTTCAAAGCAAGAAGCACCAGTAGCAATTATTGATGACATGTATACTTTGGATGTATATGTTCGATTGTATTTCAAACAAATTACCATAGTTTTTGAAGGTAACTAGGCATATGCTGGCACTGGAAATGTGCTTGTAGGCCTACTCTTAATGTTTAATTAGTACTCTACTCTTGATGTTAAATTAGCACTTAGAAAAGTTTCAGTTTAGAGATTAACTTCCATTCCTCACAGGTTCACAAACTTCTAGGATATTGTGCTTCACATCTTGAGAAGGGAGAGACCCATCAAGGACCTACTGTCCTTGGAATTGCTCGTCTCAATGGCTGAAGAACTTGGTCTTGATATGGCTATCCGGTCGCTTGAGCATATTTTACAGTATGGAGAGCAGAAAATTAGACGAGCAGTGCCTCTTGCTCTTGGTCTCCTTTGTATTTCCAATCCATGGTATTTCTCATAATTTGAGGTCTCAATTTTGGATATGAAAGTTGGCACCCAAATACAATAATATTCCTTAGTAATCATCAAATGCACCAGTTAAGACAACCGTTCACATGGTCACCCTTGCCTCCAAACTTAAGTTCCAAGCTTGGGTTTACCTACTTCTAAGCAAAGAACATCCTGGCACATGCTACATGTGTCCAGTTTGAAGCTAATTATGTATCTTCTGGATATTGTCTCTTGTTTGCTAGGCAAACGTCATGGACACATTAAATAGGCTAAGTCATGATGCAGATGCGGATGTCTCTATGGATACTTCAGGTACAGGCCTGCCCCTATGGACCAACTAGTAAACATATAACATAAATATACTTATTAGGTTGTGGTAATTGTTTTAGATGTAGATATACAAACAAGAAAAATAATGTCTCTATGCTATCAAAAAATGTTATTGTAGAGCAGTACTCTTAGACGACATCAGTAACCTTCAAAGCAGGTTTCTCTAGATGTACATGATGCAATTTGAGATTTTCAAGTCATGGAATATAATGGCTACTTAACTTTCGCTACTTTATAAGCGTTTTCTGTTTTTCTCACATTTGCTGCAAGTGTATAATATTAACACATAACTCGTGCCCTGTATCTTTCAAGTCTGGTTGAACCTTACTTTAGCCTTCAATTGCAATTATATGAAGCTGGTTGCTAATGTTTTAAGTTTCTGGTATTGGGCAGATTGCCCGGTTTGTTTCTTCAAGTGAAGCTGTACAGCCTGGATGGCTTGTAAATTTTCTCAAGGGTATTAGTTCTGATCAGATCAAGAAAATGCAAACCAACCTTGTTAAGGTTTGCAATAATTTCTATCTACATTCACATTTTCCTTATTAATAGTATTCTAGGCATTTGTACTTTAATGATTTACTTCCATGTTTTAGTACTCCAGGCATTTTTTGTATTCAAGTCCATCTCAACCTCTTGGACCAGAATTTTTAGCCTGGAGAATGGTTTGTGTTTCTTCTCACATTATTTTATGATTAATGAAGTTATTGTGTGAAAAATTATTTTTCTGTGTGCTTTACACGTGAACATAGTTCTTATAAAGTAATAAGGTTAGTAATAAAGCAGCATGGTCTAACATTAACCTGTTTGAATCATTTCTCCTCATATTCAGGTGCATTTGATCTCTGATTTAAATATCCAGTTTGGTTTAGATGATGATTTATCTTCAAAAGGGATTCTGATTTGGATAGATAATACAAGAGAAGTAGCACACAAACTCCCCAAGGGTATCTCTATTGCAATTCCTCACTAAAATCCATTTATTAAGATTACTTTGTATTCACCAGTTGCTGCATGATGTCAGACAGGTTTTGCAGAACCAACAGAGAGGATACCCTCTGTTAAGATAACCCAAAATTAGGTAGTATTAAGACTCCTTTTACAATCTACAAATTTAACCTAACAAAAAATGCTGAAACTCAGGCCAGCTAGGAATCATACTTGCAGCAGGACTATGCTGGAGGACTTAGGCCGATTGGCCACCTGGTTCTGGCTGCTGGCCAAATTAAGTGATATAGTTCTGAGAGTTTTGCAAACATGGACCATCACCTTGACTCAGTTGGTCAGCTGACCAAAACCAGTTTCTGTTGCCATTGTGTTTGCTACTTTGCATCTTCGACTTAAGGTTCAGATTGTTCGGAGATTTTTACACATAAACTTGCTTAGTCAATACGAGTATCTAGTATTGTCGTACCCCTGTCTAGTATTGATAGAATATTGTAGCATAGTTTCATTAACACCTACTGCTGCAAAGCTTGTTAACTGATATACACTTCAGTTCATACAAAAACTGTTATTCGTAGTTGTGGATAACATAGCAAATGACGCATTGCGGTACCCATAAAGCTCACGAAGAAAAACATATTTATCTAAAAAAAAATAGTAACACAGCCTAGCATTTATTTCAAGCTACCTGGCATAGAACAAGGGATGCACCTACACAAAAAATGGAGTTACCCTCGGGACAATTTTATTCATGTTGCAAACAAGAACACACATAAAATTATTACCTCTAGTTCATAGAGCAGTCTCATGTAACGAAAACAGTCTCTCTAGCTTAGTATTGTAGAGAATCCTGTTAGGGTCCAGCTTCCTTCGTGCTTTGTTGTAAGCATCAACTGGAAATCGCTTCCTCTGTCTTTCTTGAAGTGCAGTAAGCTCTTCCTTGTTCTTTGGAACCTGCAGTAGGATAAAGGATGAACATAGGAAAACAACAGATAAAAGTAAATAAATTGAAACATTTAAGAAGATAACACAAACTTTTCTATAAAAAAAATTGCGATGCTAATGTTGTTGAAACTAAGCACACCCTCGTACATGACAAGATTTCTAGATAACACCCTTCTAGAAGAGATTAGCACAACCTTCCACATGATTAAATGACATTACATACTAGAGAGTAGAAAAAGACATGAAAGACAATATGCTTGATTCTACACAGATTACTCTCCTAGAAAATTATAGCAGTGAGAGTGCAACAACATGATCATTCCTAATATTTTGACATGTGTATAAACAATTCACTAGAATGTCATAGCAGGGAAGGTGACTTGAAAACAGTATCAAATAATGAGAAATCACATTCTTTTAGGACAAGTATTTTCATCTCTTTTGTTGTATTTTAAAGTCTTGGATATTGATATATGATGAATATTTTTAATAACTTTTGTTGTATTTTGGAGGCTTGAATTCTCTCTCATTGATTGTGATACTAGTAAGTTCTAGCTTTTGTTGTATTTTTGGAGTCTTCCGGGTCAGTTTCTTGTATTTTCCCAAATATGGCTCTATATAAAACAAAAACCATTGAGAACATATGAAATCTCATTTAGAAGAACAGGTTACTGATTAGATAGTACAAATCCTATAGAATAAGAAAATACTGGATGTATAAATCCTATAGAACATGTAGTCATGTTCTATTTCTTTCTTCTCTTTGGCAACTGGCAGCCAGTGTGTAGTTTTTTTTTTTTTACTTAAAGGCTTAATTTCAAAAGAAACAGAAAGAATCAGAGTACTAATAGAAACTCATTATTCTTTTTCTTTAAATTACAGTGTTCTGGATTCATAAATATTTTCTACAAGTGATGCAGGTAGGCACTAGGAACTTCAACACATTCTCTACAGTTAAAGGTTCTTAATATGCCAAATTCTATTAAATTGAACTAATTTCTTTTCTCAACTTTGCTATACAAGTTCCTTTCTCAACATGGCATGTCTTGGTATACATAAATATTGCTTTGTTTCCCTGTTATTTGTTACTAAATTCATGCCCGTGTGTACAACCCATCTAAATATGTTAAACTGATACCAGATACTTAAAAACTGCATCTTTGAAGGTCCTTGTCTCATATTTAAGTGTTAACGGATACCTCCATTACGCCAAACTTGAAATTCTTAATTCATTTCATTTGTCGTTAACAAAAGGTGTGCATTGCAACTGGTTATACTAGCTAAGAAAAATGGATTGGAAAAGGAATTGTTAGACAGCTTAGTGTAAATGTTGCTCTAGTGCTTCACATAGTTTCCTTAACTGTACAACATATGCTGCATCTATTATATGTTACTGTTCTTGCAATGTTTTTCTTTCTTTCTTTTTTTCCAATCTTACCTTCCTTTTTAATTACATGTTCCTGTTGCAATTCATTGGATAAACCTGACATGGTGGCAAGGATCCGTAAAGATCATTGTCATCCAGTTGTTTTCTTTCTTTCTTTTAGTTTGAATGCTTGCGTTGTCTGAGTTGATGCTGATAATGGGTCCACTAATTGGAATGGCCGGGTCAGAAGGATTTGGTATCATCTCCAGAAATGCCATTTGTGGTGGACGGTGCTGAAGATGGAATTCTGAAAAGCCACAAACCTCTCAGTTTTTTGGGATAATCAAGTGAATACTATTAGCCAACCAAACTGCCGTGTTTATGAGCTTTAATTTATTGCCTAAATCATTTTATTTAGTTATCATAAATTTTTTTTCTGGTTATAAAGTTCTTGATTCATGTTTTTTCTACTGTATTTTGCAGCCCAATATGTAAACTTAATTGTTTGTGCATTCCAACATTTGCTCATAAGAGTCTGTTTCTAGTTCGTTAGTATGTGTAGATTTTTTTTGCATATAAGTTCCTTAAGCCTGTCATTCTTCTAGTATATTTTTTGTTTCACTTACAATTTTTTTTGTTTGCAGGATGACATAAACAACAAGCCAATTTTGGGGGAAGCCATTCATATCATGAGATTTATTGTAGGCTAATTTTTTGGGGAAGATATTCAATTTATGTGTTTTAGTTTACACTAGTTGTTTAAGCTGGAATATAATACGTTTGTGGAATACAATACATATTTTTTGAATGACTATTTGACGTTGTTAAAATATTACATTATTGGATTATTTTATGAAGAGATGTTTGAAGATATTGTATTGGATATTATGTTGTGTTCACTGTAACTTGTTTTTTGTTCTCAAGTTCTTTGAATATAAATTTCAATGTTTGTGTTTTACTTTCAAAATAAGATTTCTACATTTGTGTTGGAAAAAATATGCGAAAAAAATTAATATAAAAATTATAAATTAGTTTTCGCGACATCAAATTGTATAGCAGGAAATGTATTTATATTTGGCTACATTAGTTTTTGCGACATCAAATTGTGTAGCAGGAAGTGTATTTAGATTTGGTTATATTAGTTTTTGCGACATCAAATTGTGTAGCAGGAAGTATTTTTATAATTAAAAAAAATAAAGAACTAGACATTTGGCGACATGTGTTATGTTGCCAATGTATCATCTTTCTACGACATACAAGACGTGTCGCTAAAAGTGACTTTAAATACAAAATATGATATGTCGCCAAAAGTACTTACATTCCGCGACATGTGTTACTATATGTCGCCAAAAACATTCCCAGACAAGGCTACGGCGACATGTATGCGACATAGCCAAATATGTCGTAGAAACGTTTTGGCGACACAAATCTAACTTTCTGCTACGTATTGTTTATGTCGCTGAATATGTATTTTCTTGTAGTGATCCCTCTCGGGAGCATCGGGTACTTCATGTTATGTGTGTTTCACTATCATCATGTACTCCTATGCTTCCATCTTATATGTGCACTCATGTGATCATGTACTCTCATGATTCACTGAGCCCTCATGTATAACTTCACGTATACTCATTTATGAGCCTCATGTGAAGTAATCATGTATAATAACGTAACTTGTCTAGATCCTTGTGTATTGATTGGGGAAACGGAGGAGTAGAAGTAGACATGTAAATAATTCCAAAGTAGTGTAATCATGTGCAAACTCAGTAGTGTAATCATGTATAAATTCTAGCCATTCACATGCCTATCTTGTACTCTACATCACTAGTCACTTACAGTTCTCTATATACAGTAGATATTTCCTTTACAGCTATCTCTTTTACAGCGTATATTTCCTTTCAGCATTTTTTGTATCTTACTCTATTGCCTGTATCGTATTTCCTAACCTGATATGAACTGTGTGAGATGTATTGTGCTCGTTCCTGTCCTGACTGGACCTGTTGAAAATATTATAGAGGATGAGGACGAGGCATGGGTGACTACATATTATGGAGCAGGACTAGATGACACTTGTGTTGAGGACCCTCAGCAGGATCCACCTGCAGCTGAGGATGTTGCTCCAGTAGTCTAGACCAGTTAGCTAGACAGTCTTTTCTATATTATATTTTGTCTCACATTCTGAGTTGTATTTTGAGATGTGGAGATGTATAGACTCTTAGACTTATTGTATTATGAGTTGATATACTGGATGTTATGTATCCTAGACACTTAGACTTATTTCATCTATGCTATTGTTCTCTTTGAGTTACTATCTATCTATCTATCTATCTGTCTTTCATTCTTCTACCTTAGATGTGATTGAGACTGTATGTTGTGATGTTACCTCCATTCAGAGTGTATAAACTGTACAGGTACCTTTATATTGTTAGATGATTGACCTAGGACAGCGTTCTACCGCCGACACTGCGGCGTAGGCTGGACGTACCCACGTCTCGTGCCCTTACTCTAGGGTGTGGGTCGTGACACGTTTTTAGTGGTGGCCCATGCAGGTCCAGTTTATGTGGTGGTATTCGAACTAGAGTATCGCCACAGCCTGCAGTAGAAAATAGGATATATTTGAGGTACTCAATCACATTAGGAAAAACTCTTATCTAAATCCCTGCTATCTAAATTCTTGCTGATATTGTTTTTTTTTTGAAATAAATTGTCTCCTTTGACTATATCGTTTCTTCTCCGTATTGATTTTCTTGTTGATCTATCTTCAGGATGGTGGAGACACGATCGCAGCGTCTCGGTCCAGGTGACACCACTGAGAGGTCTGCCACCTCTCGTCCAGCTCACCAGGACCCGGGGACCACAGCTCCCCTTACTCCAGCTCATGTGGGAGCTTCTGCCACGTTTGGGGGTGCACCTCTACTTATTCGGAGGACCATCCCAGCTACCCCAGACATGCCTCCCCCACAGTTTCGTCAGACACAGTTTCAGCAGCACCAGCAGCAGTTCCAGCCGCCGATGCCATCTGGATTAGTGGATGCTGCACAGATATTTTCATACTTCCAGCATTTCCTAGAGACGCAGCAGGCCCAGCAGCAGCGTCAGACAGCGAAGTTTACCAGGGGCATAGATGAGGCCCATCAGCTGGCTAGAGCGACGGTGGAGAGGTTGGCTATCCAGCCACAGGGAGGATTGGGACAGCCGTGACAGCAGAGGATTCCGGGCATTCAGGACTTCAAGAAGATGAACCCCAGGGACTTCTTGGGGACAGAGGGGATTCTTTATGCTGATGACTGGATTGAGCAAATTGAGGAGATCTTCCGACTGGCGGAGATACCAGCCGGACTCCAAATAGAGGCAGCAGCCAGCCAGATGCAGGATCTTGCCCGTACCTGGTATCAGACGGACCCAAGAGTAGGCACTCCAGGGCAGACATGGAGAGCTTTCAAGGAGCTCTTCAAGGGGAAGTTTTTCCTGGATCAGGCAGTCGGTGCTTTGGAGACCCAGTTCGAGAACCTGGTTCAGGGGAACCAGACTGTAGAGGAGTATTCTGGTGAGTTTTGCCGATTGAGCAGATTCGTGGAGGGCCTTAGCGAGACAGCGAAGGCAAGGAGGTTCAGGAAGGGCTTGGTCAAGGAGGTCAAGTCCTTGACCAAGAGTGACAGAAACGCCACTTTTGAGGAGATCCTATCAGGAGCGATGGCGGCTGAGGATGATCTTGAGCTGAAGCTCAAGAGGGGCCACGACACCCAGGGAGCTGGCAGCAGTGGAGGACAGGCCAAGAGGCCTCATTTTCAGCACCAGCAGCAGAGGCCATTCCAGCAGCAGAGGTCGTTCCAGCAGGTACAGTAGCCGAGGCACCAGCAGCGGGCACCCAGGCAGCAGGTCGTCAGTTGCACTTTCTGCAAGAAGCAGGGTCATAGATGGAATGACTACAGAAAAAGGCTTGGCAGGTGTCTATTATGTGGTTCCGGAGACCACCAGCTGAGAGAGGGTCCCATGTCTTCGGGACGACCAGTTCCGGGAGACGGAGCCAAGGCGACGGCAGGGCAGCAGAAGGGACCTTTGTCGACTCAGCAGCAGAGGTTCACCCAGCACCAGCATCAGGCCAGGGGTGGACAGCAGGGACGAGCCTACGCCATGGCATCAGAGGATGCTGAGGTTACTGGAGAGCTGATAGCAGGTTCTATTCTTCTCAACTCTATTCCAGCTTATGCATTGTTCGATTCTGGGGCTTTCCATAGCTTTGTATCAGTATCTTTTGCGATTCGACATCATGTTATATCTGAATCGTTGCCTAGGACTTGTAAGATTACGACTGGGGGTGGCATTATCCTCGTTCGTGATATTTACAAGGGACGGAGAGTAGTTTTGGGAGGCCGAGAGTTGGATATGTGCTTGCTCGTAATGCCACTACCGAACTACGATATTGTACTCGGTATGGATTGGTTGAGCATGCACCATGCCAGCATAGATTGCCGCGGGGGTAGAGTTCTGTTCAGAGTGCCAGGAGAGCCAGAGTTTGTATATTCCCGACGGTAGGCAGAGCAGACTTGCGGAGTTTTTTGTGGAGCTTCAGTCGAGGAGCAGCCAGCTCCACATCCATTGATTGTTGAGTTCATGGACGTGTTTCCAGAGGAATTGCCTGGGCTTCCACCAGACAGAGACGTTGAGTTCTCGATAGACTTGGTTCCAGGTGCGGAACCCATTTCTCAGTACGTCTATCGAGTGAACAATAGCAAGCTGGTGGAATTGAAGAAACAGGTAGATGAGTTGCAGGACAAAGGCTTCATCCGCTCTAGTTCTTTACCTTGGGGTGCACCGGTACTCTTTGTACCGAAGAAGGATGGGTTGGTACGTGTGTGTATCGACTACAGGGCACTCAACAGTCTAATGATCAAGAACAGATATCCACTGCCGCGGATCGACGATCTCTTCGATCAGTTGAGCGGAGCTGGGGTATTCTCGAAGATTGATCTGAGGTCAGGCTACCATCAGGTAAAGGTGAAGAGGGAGGATATCCCGAAGACGGCGTTCAGAACGCGGTACGGCCAGTTCGAGTTTATGGTGATGCCGTTTGGGTTGACGAATGCTCCGGCGGTGTTCATGAACTTGATGAACAAGGTGTTCCACCAGTACTTAGATAAGTTCGTGGTGGTGTTCATCGACGACATCCTGGTGTACTCGAAGACCGAGGAGGAGCATGAGGAGCACTTGAGAGTGGTCCTAGAGACTCTCAGGCAGGAGCAGCATTACGGCAAGCGCTCGAAGTACGAGTTCTTCCTAGACAGAGTTGACTTCCTGGGTCATGTAGTGACTGGAGATGGGATCTCAGTCGACCCGAGGAGGATATCAGCAGTTGAGGCTTGGGCAGCGCCAACGTCTGTGGCAGAGATCAGGAGCTTCCTAGGATTGGCAGGCTACTACAGGAGGTTCGTCCAGGATTTCTCCCGGGTTGCAGAGCCGTTGTCCAGGCTGACCCGGAAGGACGCAGAGTTTCTCTGGTCAGAGGAGTGTCAGGCCGCTTTCGATGAGTTGAAGAAGCAGTTGACGACAGCCCCGATTCTGACATTGCCATCAGGATCAGGCGGGTTCACTATCTACAGTAACGCCTCGGGGAAGGGTTTGGGTTGTGTCTTGCAGCAGCATGGGAAGGTGATTGCCTATGCTTCCAGACAGTTACGGCCCCATGAGAAGAACTACCCTACCCATGATTTAGAGTTGGCGGCAGTTATCTTTTCTCTGAAGCTGTGGAAACACTATTTGTATGGAGAGCGCATGGAGATATTTACAGACCACAAGAGCTTAAAATACGTGTTTACGCAGAAGAAGCTGAACATGAGGCAGCGCAGATGGCTGGAGCTGATAAAGGACTTTGATATTCTACTGCAGTATCACCCAGGGAAGGCTAACGTAGTTGCTGATGCGTTGAGCAGATATCCGACAGCTATGTGCTTGACGATGGATCGTCACTTGTTAGCGGACTTGGAGAGCCTTGGGATCGAGGTGATTGTGCCGGGAGTGCAGATGCAGATGTGGGGCCTCCAGATTCAGTCGGACTTGATTGATAGGATCAAGTCGGCTTAGTTCGATGACGTTTCTCTACGATGCATCAGGGAGCAGGTCAGACAGGGATTTGTGGACGATGAGTTCACTCTTGCAGGGGATGGCGCATTAAGGTACGGTTCCAGACTATGTGTGCCCAGTGGAGACTTTCGGGAGCAGGTTATGTGGGAGGCCCACCGTTCTCAGTACTCGATACATCCGGGAGCCAACAAGATGTATAGGGATCTGAGAGAGCATGTATGGTGGAGTGTGATGAAGCGCGAGGTAGCACACTTCGTAGCTAGGTGTTTGATCTGCTAGCAGGTCAAGGCAGAGAGGCAGAGGCCAGGAGGACTGTTGCAGCCATTGCCCATTCCGGAGTGGAAGTGGGAGCACATCACGATGGACTTCGTTTCGGGATTGCCGCATACTCCAGGAGGGAAGGATGCGATTTGGGTCATCGTCGACAGGTTGACCAAATCGGCCCACTTCTTGCCATTCAAAGTGGGTTTGTCTACCGAGAAGCTATCAGAGATGTATATGAGGCAGATAGTTAGACTTCATGGGATTCCAGTGAGCATTGTATCGGACCGGGACAGTCGTTTCACTTCATATTTCTGGAGGAGCTTGCATATTAGCTTGTGCACTCAGCTCAAGTTTAGTACTGCATACCACCCGCAGACAGACGGACAGTCAGAACGGACCATTCAGACACTGGAGGACATGTTGCGGACTTGTGTCCTGGACTTTGGAGGATCTTGGGAGAGTCACCTGCACTTAGTAGAGTTTGTATATAACAACAGCTTTCAGGCCAGCATCGAGATATCCCCTTTTGAGGTACTGTACGGGCGTAGATATCGTGCATCCTTGTCTTGGGATGATGTTGGGGAGCGAGTTTTATTGGAGCCTGAGATGGTTGTAGATGCAGCAGAGAAGGTGAATCTTATCAGAGATCGGCTTCGCGTGGCACAGGACAAATATCGGCACTGGGCCGACAGCCACCGCAGACCTTTGGAGTTTGAGGTACAGTTTAGAGATAGGATTAGCAATAGGTTGTCTTGTTTGTGTTTTGTTAATCATGTTTGTTTATCATAATTAAATTAAGACCTTGTTTGTGATTAGGTCGGAGACCAGGTATTCTTGAGGATATCTCCGACACGTGGCACGATACATTTTGGTGGAGGTAGGAAGCTTAGCCCGCATTTCATCGGCCCTTTCGTTATCAGCAGGAGAGTCGGTGACGTGTCTTACAGGCTAGACTTACCACCAGCATTGGTTGGAGTCCACAACATATTTCACGTGTCACAGTTGAGACGGTACGTGGCAGATCCTAGCCATGTACTTGATCATTCTGAGATCGAGGTGGGTCCTACTCTTCGTTATCCAGAGCAGCCTGTTGAGATTCTGGATCGATGGGAGAAGGCATTGAGGAACCAGACGATACCTTTGGTTCGTGTCGCATGGAGGCATCATTCTCCAGGAGAGTCCACCTGGGAACGGGAGGATGAGATGTGCGAGCGATACCCTTATCTATTTGTTCCTTGAGCTATGATTTCTATCCTTCTCATTAGTTTCAGTTTCGTCTTAAATTTCGAGGACAAAATTATTGTTAGGAGGGTAGACTTGTAACACCCTATTTTCTGAAATTAGGATTTTTGAAAAATTATTATTTTTATTATTTATTAATGGTGTTTAGGGCATGATATGATTTTTGGTGATTATTAGTGTAATTAGAACCATTTTCTAAGTCATGCTAAGTCATGACTTATGACTTTGTGATTTTATTAGTATAACTTAGTGTAAATCCTAGTTTTCCTTAACCTAGAAGTTGCCATGACCATGTGAGCTTAGCCATAGGCTTAGAACATCAAATTAGTGACTTTTGGCCAAAAGGGTATTTTGGTAATTTACTAGACTTTATTTGAGATTATGTGATTTTAATATTATTTAATTCTTGTTAAGTACCATGATTAGTCACTAACCTATCCTACCCTAATCTAGAGGTTAGCTACTAACCTAGAAGCTTTAGGATGGATAATTGGTCATGGGTTAAAGCAATGAAAATATCTAGATATTACTTTATGGATATTTTGCTTGAAACCCTCAAAATATCTCACCCTTTTTCACCAAAGTCCTTGCCTTAACCTAGAAGAAAGGCCAAGGACAGCCCCCCATGCCATGGCCGGCCAAGGACCCCCCCTAGCAGCCACACTTTCTGTTTAACCCATCAAAATCATTCATGAATATCTTTACATGAATTTAATCCTAGAAAAATCCCATTTCCTTCAAACACCCACAACTTGATCAATATTGATCCAAATTCACTCTAGTCTTTTGTATTGGGACCCTACAACATCAAGGGTGCTAAGGGAAGCTAGCAATCAAGAATTTGGGAGCTATGGACATCACCAAGTTGAAGGAAGCATACCCCCTCTTTATTAATTTTTTATTAGATTTGCACAAATAGGTAAATGCCCTCAAACTTAGTTAATATCCTGATTTTTCTTCATAAATGCATGCATATAGGACTACCATAACTGTGGATCAAGTTTGGTGAAAATTATAGTTGGTTTGGTGTCCGTATCGGACACGTATCCTAAGCTATAAACCCTTGTTTGATGAAATGCCACAAAGGAAGTGTTTTTGTTAAAATGTAAAACAAATTGCATGATCATGTAGCCCTAGACATGTAGGTCACATACCTAGTGGACTGAGCACGTTTTTGTGCTGTGTCCGTATCCAAAATGGACACGAACCCACTGCACGAGCACGCGCGTGCATGCCCTGCTACCACACCCTTCGTGCTCACTGCACAGAGTACTAAGACACGAGATATTTGACTTGGACACGGGGGCAATATCTACGAGCATGCCCCCAAAGTTTGGTATCGCGTCGTGTCGTGTCGAGTGAGAAATCTCACTCGTACTGGACACGCGCTGTCAGCGCACACGCGTGCGGGGGCTAACTTCGCGCGTATCGTGTCGCGCGGATACGATACGTGGGTGTCTCGTGGTGACACGAGCATGTAGCCCTTTATGTGGCGTACACGAGGACACGAGCACGAGATGTGTCATGTCCTGTGTCGCGAGCACGAGACGTGCAACCGCGTGCACGACGCGGTCGAAACGTGTGTATCAGTCGTGTTTTTATGACTGATACGGGTTTCGTATCGTATCCACGAGTGTCGTAGACACGTGTCACTGTGTCCATCCTGTAGCCCTATATGTGGGCTACACGTGTGTATGACCACGAGACGTGTCGTGTCTCGTGGTGTGTCCACGAGCGTGTGGAACGCGTGCATGACGCTGTGCACGCGTGTGAGTATCAGGATTTACCCGATTGGGTTTTGTGAGTCGTGGACACTTCAATTCATGTCGTGGTGTCATGTCAGGTACCTAGGACACTAGGGGACACTTGGGGCATCAGTTACCAACCCTTCGATTCGAGTCTTAGCTCGTATTGGTGTGTGAAATCGGGTTACCCTATTATCGAGTGCACAGTCCCTATTTTCCAGATTTTGGGTTATTCCCAGTTTTGCAAAAGTGAATTTCAAACCTAATTTTGATATGATTTATACATGTATTAGTATGTTTTTAGTATATATATACGTAGTATATATGTATGTGTGAGTGTAGGTGAGGTTTGAGGATGTATAGTTGTGTATATGTGTAGTTGTGTATGTATATACATATATATGTATATATGTAGCTGTGTGTGTGTGTTTGGGGACCAATTCTTGGTTCCAGAATCTGGAACCCCCCCTTGCTGTATACAGCAGTCTCTCCCTCTCTCTTCTGTTTTCTATATCTCTCTCTCCCTCACTCTAAGTCTCTCTCTCACTTTTCTCTCTCTATATATATGTTTTATATATAGGTTTTGTCTATATAATATATATATATGATATATATATATATATATATATATATATATTTGTATTAGGTCACATATATAGTGTCATTATATATAAGTGGGTTTTGTATTATATACAGTGTATTTATATTGATATATATATAGATATATGTATATATTATGACTTAATAAGTATAGGTTTATATGGAAACCTATGACAATAGCCTATGGCCAAGATACTAGCCTATGGCTTTGGGGATAACCTAATGACCTAAACAACTACTAGTTGACCCTTGTTGACTAAGGGTTGACCAAAGTCAACCTTAGGTCAACATTGACCTAATTAACCTAGAATTGACTAGGAATGACCTAAAACAACTAGTTTAACTAGTTTGACTAAAACCCTAACTAGTTTGACTAGTGTTGACCTAACTTTGACTAGTTTAACTTTAGAGTTGACCAGAGTTGACCAAGAGTTGACTTTTGACCAGATGGACCTAGAATCATGTAGTATGCATAGTAGACTTTATTTTTACTATTTAGAATACATTGTGACTTGTGTTGCTCTGATCAGGAGCCAGACACCTCTCCTCAGATAGCATATTCTCTACAGACATTTATACAGCAGGCGAGTACATTCTCTGACCGTTTCATACTTGTTCAGGCTTTACTTCTCGCTCTATATTACTTTACTTGTTGTTGTCACATTGGTAACACGGATTGGTACTATATGGATCTTTACATGAGATGTTATCCCTCTCGGGAGCATCGGGTACTTCATGTTATGTGTGTTTCACTATCATCATGTACTCCTATGCTTCCATCTTACATGTGCACTCATGTGATCATGTACTCTCATGATTCACTGAGCCCTCATGTATAACTTCATGTATACTCATTTATGAGCCTCATGTGAAGTAATCATGTATAATAACGTAACTTGTCTAGATCCTTGTGTATTGATTGGGGAAACGGGGGAGTAGAAGTAGACATGTGAATAATTCCAAAGTAGTGTAATCATGTGCAAACTCAGTAGTGTAATCATGTATAAATTCTAGCCATTCACATGCCTATCTTGTACTCTACATCACTAGTCACTTACAGTTCTCTATATACAGTAGATATTTTCTTTACAGCTATCTCTTTTACAGCGTATATTTCCTTTCAGCATTTTTTGTATCTTACTCTGTTGCCTGCATCGTATTTTCTAACCTGATATGAACTGTGTGAGATGTATTGTGCTCGTTTCTGTCCTGACAGGACCTGTTGAAAATATTACAGAAGATAAGGACGAGGCATGGGTGACAAAATATTATGGAGCAGGACTAGATGACACTTGTGTTGAAGACCTTCAGCAGGATCCACCTGCAGCTGAGGATGTTGCTCCAGTAGTCTAGACCAGTTAGCTAGACAGTCTTTTCTATATTATATTTTGTCTTACATTCTGAGTTGTATTTTGAGATGTGGAGATGTATAGACTCTTAGACTTATTGTATTATGAGTTGACATACTGGATGTTATGTATCCTAGACACTTAGACTTATTTCATCTATGCTATTGTTCTCTTTGAGTTACTATCTATCTATCTATCTATCTGTCTTTCATTCTTCTACCTTAGATGTGATTGAGACTGTATGTTGTGATGTTACCTCCATTCAGAGTGTATAAACTGTACAGGTACCTTTATATTGTTAGATGATTGACCTAGGACAGCGTTCTACCGTCGACACTGCGGCGTAGGCTGGACGTACCCACGTCTCGTGCCCTTACTCTAGGGTGCGGGTCGTGACTTCACCGTCTACAGACTCATCTTCAACTATTCTTTTGTGTTGTGCCTTGAAAGAAATTGATTTCTCCTTGTGTGTTGATTCTTCAAAATCTTGCAAATCCAGTTCGTGAGTCATCAACTTCCCCTTGAGTATTTCAAGTGACATTGTTGTTAGGTTGTTTTCTTCAATGGTTATTATAGCCTTGGGATTCCAGTTCTTTGTGAGACCCCTTAGTACTTTGCGAATCTTCTCGTGATTGTTGCACTCCTTGCTGAGAGAAGACAACGGATTTATAATATCGAGGAAACGGGTGAACATCTGAGTTATCGTCTCTTTTGGCTTCATCTTGAATGTATTATATTCCTGAGTCAATCTACTGATCTTTGATTCTTTGACTTTAGTCGTGCCTTCATGAGTCACCTCTAGAAGCATCCACACTTCATGTAATATTGTGCAAGTGGATATCATGTTAAATTTAGTCATATCTACTGCACAAAACAACGCATTAATAGCACGAGTGTCAAAACTAGCTTGTTTCTTTTTCATTATCAGTGTACTTTTCATGTGGTTTATCAATCAGTGCACCATCAACAACTATATGTGCTAGCTTTTTGTAGCCATCAATAACAATTGACCAAAGGTCAAAATCTAATAACTTCAAGTAAAAGTGTATTCGTGTTTTCCAGTAAGCGATTGGGTACCCGAGTTCGGGTCAAACTATGTCCGAAGTGCTCGACCGACTTCAATTGTGAAGTATGAACTTCTGGATCAAGTCTCTGATAACAACACTTTGAAACTTCTAAACCGTACCATATTGGCAAGTAGACTAGAGGTTGTAAAACAGGCTTGAGATTTAAAAATGAAAGATTTGAATAGCTGAGAAAGCTAAGAGAAGAGAAGATAGAAAGTGAATGAGTGATATGAAATAAAAAATTCTTCTCTTTTTATATGGTTTTTAAAACTCGAGTTCTGGCCGAAGTCGGATGCCAAATATTCGAAAATTCGACAATTACAGCCGAGTTTGCAGAAAGAACAGGTTTATAGGATTTACAAAATTGGGTACCCGAGTTCGGGTCAAACTATGTCCGAACTCTGGTATGCCTGTTTAGGTTAGAATCCAGGTTCTAAAAATAGATTTTGGCTTTCTGGACAGTTTTTCAAATACGAGTTTTTGGATTGTTTTAAGAACAAGATTATTTGTAAATAAAACTGGGTAGTTTGAAAAACATTTTTGGGTTAAGACTATTTGTCAGTACGATACGGTTTACATTTTTTTCACTCAATAAAATTATGTAAAATACATTTGTGAATGGAAAATAAATACAGACGCGACGACTGAAAAAATATTGAAGGATTGTAGTACTAGTTATCGTAGTCCATTGTGAGTAACCCGTATGTCGAGTCTGATTTTAGACGATTATCACAATCAGTTCGACCAAAACCAATAGGCCAACAATTTCCAACTATCGATGGTGGATTAGGGTTTAAAGATACCCTAATTGTACCTTGATCGGCAGGAGATTGGGTTGATGTATGAGATTGATGCAGGGTTGCTTGCATGTTTATGTTTTCTGCATCTACTGCATCATCGTCATAACATTTTGTTGCATATTTTCAAGATTATCAATTTTTTGTCGATCATTACTACCTCCTTCTTCATTACCCGTCACATACAAGATGTTGTATATTGGCTGCCTAATGGAGAAGTATACAGGAAAGTATTACTAGAATTAGTACTGCTCGATCCTGACTATGAGACTGTATCGTCTTTAGGTTCACCAGAAATGCTCTTTTTGAAGTCTGGAGTACTTTGTCATCAGACTGGGATATAGAATGATCAAAGACTGGGAGAGTGCTACCCCCAGCATTATCTTGTCCTAGAACTTGAAGTACGCTAGAGGAATATCTAGATCGAGAACGAGTTTCCTGATAAACACATTTTGGTGAAAGGGCTATTTGACCTCCTCCGGACGAAGAGGATGAAGGTGCATGATCATCTCGTTGACTTGAGTTACATAAATCGAGGCTAATGGTAACTCATCTTCATTATCAAAAATTTGTCGTCCAAGACACGTCAAATTCGGCAGGTTTGATTGTAATCTTTGGAAGACAGATCGTCTAGCTGGTTGATCAACTATCTTTGAGCAGCAGCAGTTGATAACAATCTTTGCACAGGAATGTTCTTGACGAGACATGATCGTGTTTGATGACATCTCCGTTGATTTACGTTGGTGCCGAAGCATATCCGCAGATCAATAGAAGGATGTATGACCTTCTTTTCCTTCTTATGCGCCTGGACAGCATCCGTGTATGGAAAAGTTGGTTTATAAACTCGTCGACCTATTTTATGTACTTTGGAGAACCCAGTACTTAAGTCTTGGGAAGTTTTGCCATGCGAGCTCATTTTATGTACATTGGGAGGCAATGCACATGAGTTCAGAGCATGTGGAAGAAAAGCTGTCACCCTCATTTTCCGTATTTCCCGTATTTCGTATTTATACTCGTATCTGGATTTTGGCATGTATTTTATTTTTCTCGACTTGTGAAATTTCGGTATTTCTCGTATTTTGGGTTTTGGCTTGGCTCGGTTATTGGGGATGGTTCGGTTTTACGTGTTGGAACACCCTAGCCCTATGCTACACCCTTAACCCACCACAACTCCCCCTCTTTATATCCCCACCTACCACTCTCTCTCCTCATAAACACCATTAATTTCCTTCTTCTTCTTCTCCTTCCTCCACAACTCTCCTAACCCTAGGCAAGTGCATCTTGCCACTACATGAGGACCCTCTTTTCTTTGTCCATTTGCTAGCTTAGGACATGGAGATCAACATTAGTTCTTGGATTTTTATGATTTGGAGTCTCTGTTGATGTACATCTAAGTTATTGCTATTTTTAGATTTTATATGTTTTGATCTATTTTGGTTGGTTTTTTTTGAGTTCTGATGTTTCCATGTGGAAGAGCTTTCAGTTTCACTCCAGTTGGAGCCTTGGAAATCCGGATTTGGAGTTCGGATGGCCAAGTTACGAACTTTTGAAGTTTTGGTTTCAGCCATGTGTTCTTGCTGTTTAGAGAAGACTGTGAGCAGTGTGCAGAGCTGTTTAACTCACGCACACTGAGCTACGCGCGCTCTTTAGCGCTGCGTACGCAGACTTGAGTATGCTTCCTGTTGGAAGCGTGTCTCCTTGAGCGTGCGTGACTTTTACGTATGCTGCTTCCTTGAGCGTGCGTGACTTTCACGTATGCTGCCTCCCTTGAGCGTGCGTGATTTTTCATGCAGCGCTCCCTTGAGCGTGCGTGATTTTTCCTGCAGCGCTCCCTGTAGCGTGCGTGACTTTTCATGCAGCGCTCCCTGTAGCGTGCGTGACTTTTCATGCAGTGCTCCCTGTAGCGTGCGTGACTTTCACGTATGCTGCTTCCCTGTAGCGTGCGTGACTTTCACGTATGCTGCTTCCTTGAGCGTGGGTGACTTTCACGTATGCTGCTTCCTTGTGCGTGCGTGACTTTCACGTATGCTACTTCCTTGAGCGTGCGTGACTTTCATGTATGCTGCTTTCTTGAGCGTGCGTGACTTTCACGCAGCTGCTCCCTGTAGCAAGCGTGACTTTCACGTACACTGCTCCTGTAGCGTACGCGACTTTCACCTATGCTGCTCTCTTAGCGTGCGTGACTTTTCGTACGCTGCTTCCCTGACCCCCTTGCTTAACCCATTAGCTCTTGGAGTTTTGGTCTTATTTCTTTAAGCTTGGCATTTTTATTGTCTTGTATATTGATATTTTATTAGATATTTTACGTCTATTTTATATCCTTACGCCTTTTGTCATGAACTTGATTTTACTTAACATGTTTGGAATGACTATTGCACATGGCCTGGTATGACAAGGGACTAGCATAACATGATAGTGGCCCGTCGTGGCGCACTCCTGACAAGTACCCTGATATAATTTATCTTGATAGCTTAACTTGACCTGCCTTGACACCGTAGGTGGTTCTTTCTTGCTTGCTTGTTAAATCCACTTGTCCAGTCTTGCATCATGTCTAGGATGGGACTCCTGAGTACCACGGTCAGGAGTACCTACTAAAATGGGTTAAGGTTAATAACTAGAATAACACAGTAGTCATGAAGAGATGACACAGCTACAGGCAATCCCGTTACCTGGGCGCTCTTGGGATCTGTAGCCTGCCGTCGGGTAGGGCACATTTCCAGCACACCGTCGCGTGTTGCACCCTCTAAGTCACCTAAGGGTACATGTGTCTCCTGGACAATGTACCCACCTGAATTCAACCCTAATCTTTCGTCCTGGGTAACCTGGATGATCTGCAGGGCTTGTGGCTGGAGGAACATCTCATTGCATCTTGTTAGTAATTAGGCCTGTGATAACCCTAGTTAGTTAAAGTAGCAAGCCATAGTATCTGCTTGGCCGTGATTGATTGAATGAGGTATAACCAGTCTAGGCATGTCTTGATCCAGTACAAGATTGCTTCCTGTCTTGATTTCTTACATTATTATCTTGCCGATAAATGGTGGGAAACCAAGTTCTGTTCAGATGAAAGGTTACAACCCCGGTCCTTGTTTGGTTTACGGGTTGTAACCTGGCTATCAGAATAGTTCCATGGTTATCTCGTCGTATATCATCCTGACATATTTTCGTAAGTTTTAGTTTTAATGTTAGATTTTCTTGTGCTGATTGCTGGCTTTTGTTCTTATTTTGTGGACCCTTGTGGCACTTGCTCTTTCTGGGGTTGACCCAGCTGGTTTTGTGTGGCCAGATTTTGGAGCAGCCCCCGAGGATCTACCAAGCTTCCAGCCCAATGGTGGCGACTAGAAGGAACCCGGGCTACGAGTGGGTTTTCTATTTTGTTCGCTCACTCTATTGTAAAATTTATTCTTTTGAGGCGTTTAGCCGACGAGCACTTGTTAGCTCGATGCACTTTTACTTACTGTCTGCCTACGGGCTGTAACATGATTGGCAACTCGAGGTTGATCATGTATGACTTTACTCTTGCTAGTCCTTACATTTTGTACGACTAGCTTCATGATCATCTGGATATGTAATGTTTGGGATGCCTTACAATTGTATATTTGGTGGTCTGACATCTTGTAATTATTATTAGTTGGTTGAGATTGAGACAATAGGACAATTTATGACCCTAAGAGACTGATGGCTTGTCGATAAACCCTCACATATCTAGACAGCCATGACCGTATAATGAGATAGATTCTATTTTATTATACGTAGCTGGCTATGTCTGCCCCCGCTCTCTAGTATTCTGGTTCTGGGGCGTGACATGGTTTAAGTGGTGGCCCATGCAGGTCTTGTCAATCAAGATATGTGGGGGTTTACCAGATAGATGTCTCAATCTGTACTCGCCTTTGATCTCCACTCGCATCTTCTTATCTCCTTGGATTCCTGATTTGATAACATGCTTGCATCATTGTTCTATCCTGGTCCTTCCTTAATATCCCTGATGTCATTGCTTCAGTGGCATCATTCCTGTTGATCAGCCAGAAGGAGCTCAGCCAGCAGCCCAGCAACAGCAAGAAGATCAAGATCAGTCCTCAACAGCCGCCTCTCGAGCCATGCCTTCTGAAGGACCAGTGCCCCCAGTTCAGCCAGTCCAGCCAGTAGAACCTGATGATGGCACTTTGGAAGGTCTCATCAGATCATTGTTAGCTTCTCAAGATCGCCGAGGTGATGCATTGTACCAGGTAGTACAAGATGTATTGAACAGAGGCGGTCATCCGGGAAACAGTGCAGCCAACAGTTTCAAGCGCCTGAACCCTCCATTCTTCGACGGCACCGAGGATGCCATTACTGTAGATGCTTGGCTCCAGGATACAGAAGTTATTCTAGAGGCCGCGAAGACTCCAGAAGACGAGAAGGTGGCAGTGGTGCACCTGCAGTTATTAGATCTAGCCCGCAACTGGTGGGCCATGCAAGCGGTAGGATTGACAGCACCTGTTCCCTGGGCAGGATTTAGCGAAAGATTCCAGACCAAGTATTTCGACGCGGTGGCTCGATATGACCTGCAGACCAGATTTGCCAACCTGAAGCAAGGAGGCAGGACGGTCGACAGTTATGCATCAGAGTTTTCTAGGCTCAGTCGGTTTGCTCCCACCTTGGTGGCGATCGAGTTTGACAGAGCACAGCGATTCCAGCAGGGGCTCCACTTGGAGATCTTGTTGGCAGTAGAACAGTTTGAGCACCAGACGTTTGATGCAGTATTGAGAGCAGCTAGGAGGCACGAGTATACCTCCCAGAGGATTGTGGATAGGACCGGAGGACGGAAGCGGTCCCACAGTCGAATGAATCAGTCTTCACCACCAGCCCCGGCAGCTAGGGCTTTGACTATTGGAGCTCCGAGGCGAGCAACCTCAGTTACGTCGGTCCAGTACTCGACCCCGACGTACCCTCCGCAGAAACAGAAGCAAGCGCAGCCTTCCGCCGAAGGTTGTTCTTATTGTGGGAAGCCTGGACACGTTGTGTCAGAGTGTCGCAAGGCGCTGGGATTATGTTTGTTGTGTGGGGCACCGGACCATAGGGTGGGGTCCTGTCCATTCAGAGTCGATTTAGCATCAACAGTATCTAGTCCCTCGGTTAGGGGACCAGTACCAGCTCCAGTACCAGTCCAGCAGCAGCAACAGTTGCCGAGGCCATTGTTGCCTCAGGCCCAAGTGTTTCAGCAGCAGTACCAGCCTCCGAGGCCATTGCCGACTCAGGCCCAGGCCTTCCAACAGCAGAGGCCTCAACAGTTTGCCCTGGCCCAGGCCCAGATCCAGAATCGACAGAGAGGTATCTGTGACCTATTGTCTTGCTTTCCGCCGTTGTTATGCGAGACACGTGTCATGTTTCATGTGTCCTAATTACAACGGTATATTCCGGACCCGAGCCATGTCCTAGATCATTCAAAAACGGTTATTGGTACCAACCTTTTCGTATGAGGAAAGGCCCGTGTCCCTGTTTTACCAAGGGGAGAGACCTCAAGCGCAAGACTATCAGTTTAGTTCATGTTGCTTGAGTTCATCGCTCCTTGAGAGAGACAAACGTGGGAGTGTGAGGATGATATCCGATCACGTTATCCCTACATGTTTGACTCATAAGGTATAATGTCTTCCTTATGCCGTACGCTCTTCCCTTCCTTACTTGCATTGTATGATTGTATGATTGAACTGCTTAGTGTAGTTGCCTGTGCTTAGTGTAGCTTATTGTGGCAATCTCTAGCTCCTTGATTAAATTCCGAGGACGAAATTCTTTTAAGGTGGGTAGAGTTGTCACCCTCATTTTTCGTATTTCCCGTATTTCGTATTTATACTCGTATCTGGATTTTGGCATGTATTTTATTTTTCTCGACTTGTGGAATTTCGGTATTTCTCGTATTTTGGGTTTTGGCTTGGCTCGGTTATTGGGGATGGTTCGGTTTTATGTGTTGGAACACCCTAGCCCTATGCTACACCCTCAACCCACCACAACTCCCCCTCTTTATATCCCCACCTACCACTCTCTCTCCTCATAAACACTATTAATTTTCTTCTCTTCTTCTCCTTCCTCCACAACTCTCCTAACCCTAGGCAAGTGCATCTTGCCACTACATGAGGACCCTCTTTTTTTTGTCCATTTGCTAGCTTAGGACATGGAGATCAACATTAGTTCTTGGGTTTTTATGATTTGGAGTCTCTGTTGATGTAGATCTAAGTTATTGCTATTTTCAGATTTTACATGTTTTGATCCATTTTGGTTGGTTTTCTTTGAGTTCTGATGTTTCCATGTGGAAGAGCTTTCAGTTTCACTCCAGTTGGATCCTTGGAAATCCGGATTTGGAGTTCGGATGGCCAAGTTATGAAATTTTGAAGTTTTGGTTTCAGCCATGTGTTCTTGCTGTTTGGAGAAGACTGTGAGCAGTGTGCAGAGCTGTTTAACACACGCACACTGAGCTACGCGCGCTCTTTAGCGCTGCGTACGCAGACTTGAGTACGTTTCATGTTGGAAGCGTGTCTCCTTGAGCGTGCGTGACTTTTACGTATGCTGCTTCCTTGAACATGCGTGACTTTCACGTATGCTGCCTCCCTTGAGCGTGCGTGATTTTTCATGCAGCGCTCCCTTGAGCGTGCATAATTTTTCATGCAGCGCTCCCTGTAGCGTGCGTGACTTTTCATGCAGCGCTCCCTGTAGCGTGCGTGACTTTCACGTATGCTGCTTCCCTGTAGCGTGCGTGACTTTCACGTATGCTGCTTCCTTGAGCGTGCGTGACTTTCACGTATGCTGCTTCCTTGAGCGTGTGTGACTTTCACGCAGCTGCTCCCTGTAGCATGCGTGACTTTCACGTACACTGTTCCTGTAGCGTGCGTGACTTTCACCTATGCTGCTCTCTTAGCGTGCGTGACTTTTCGTACGCTGCTTCCCTGACCCGCTTGCTTAACCCATTAGCTCTTGGAGTTTTGGTCTTATTTCTTTAAGCTTGGCTTTTCTATTGTCTTGTATATTGATATTTTATTAGATATTTTACGTCCATTTTATATCCTTACGCCTTTTGTCATGAACTTGATTTTACTTAACATGTTTGGAATGACTATTGCACATAGCCTGGTATGACAAGGGACTAGCATAACATGATAGTGGCCCGTCGTGGCGCACTCCTGACAAGTACCCTGACATAATTTATCTTGATAGCTTAACTTGACCTGCCTTGACACCGTAGGTGGTTCTTTCTTGCTTGCTTGTTAAATCCACTTGTCCAGTCTTGCATCATGTCTAGGATGGGACTCCTGAGTACCACGGTCAGGAGTACCTACTAAAATGGGTTAAGGTTAATAACTAGAATAACACAGTAGTCATGAAGAGATGACACAGCTACAGGCAATCCCGTTACCTGGGCGCTCTTGGGATCTGTAGCCTGCCGTCGAGTAGGGCACATTTCCAGCACACCGTCGCGTGTTGCACCCTCTAAGTCACCTAAGGGTACATGTGTCTCCTGGACAATGTATCCACCTGAATTCAACCCTAATCTTTCGTCCTGGGTAACCTGGATGGTCTGTAGGGCTTGTGGCTGGAGGAACATCTCATTGCATCTTGTTAGTAATTAGGCATGTGATAACCCTAGTTAGTTAAAGTAGCAAGCCGTAGTATCTGCTTGGCCGTGATTGATTGAATGAGGTATAACCAGTCTAGGCATGTCTTGATCCAGTACAAGATTGCTTCCTGTCTTGATTTCTTATATTATTATCTTGCCGATAAATGGTGGAAAACCAAGTTCTGTTCAGATGAAGGGTTACAACCCCGGTCCTTGTTTGGTTTACGGGTTGTAACCTGGCTATCGGAATAGTTCTATGGTTATCTCGTCGTATATCATCCTGACATATTTTCGTAAGTTTTAGTTTTAATGTTAGATTTTCTTGTGCTGATTGCTGGCTTTTGTTCTTATTTCGTGGCCCCCTTGTGGCACTTGCACTTTCTGGGGTTGACCCAGCTGGTTTTGTGTGGCCAGATTTTGGAGCAGCTCCCGAGGATCTACCAAGCTTCCAGCCCAATGGTGGCGACTAGAAGGAACCCGGGCTACGAGTGGGTTTTCTATTTTGTTCGCTTACTCTATTGTAAAATTTATTCTTTTGAGGCATTTAGCCGACGAGCACTTGTTAGCTCGATGCACTTTTACTTACTGTCTGCCTACGGGCTGTAACATGATTGGCAACTCGAGGTTGATCATGTATGACTTAACTCTTGCTAGTCCTTACATTTTGTACGACTAGCTTCATGATCATCTGGATATGTAATGTTTGGGACGCCTTACAATTGTATATTTGGTGGTCTGACATCTTGTAATTATTATTAGTTGGTGGAGATTGAGACAATAGGACAATTTATGACCCTAAGAGACTGATGGCTTGTAGATAAACCCTCACATATCTAGACAGCCGTGACCGTATAGTGAGATGGATTCCATTTCATTATACGTAGCTGGCTATGTCTGCCCCCGCTCTCCAGTATTCTGGTTCTCGGGCGTGACAAAAGCACAAGGGAGACTGGGTGAATAGGTTTCAATTTATATAACTTCCCATCGCCTACGTGCATAACACGAAGAGAAGCATGAATTGGAGCCTCTTTGTGATGCATGGAATCTATCGAGAGAGAAAGTCTATGGAAGACAGACTTCTTTTCTCCAGTCATGCATCTAGAGTTTTGTTTTGAGGCAAAACTCGTATCCTGGTTGCCCAAGTGTGGGGCAGAAGTTCCAACATTTAAATTTTTGGCATCGTAGTATTTTTCTATGCCAAAAATTAAATGTTGTGCATTCTTTTTGCCAAAGTTGGAGGAAATAGCTCTGTCACAGATGACATCCTTATTTTAGATGCATGATTGACATGTGCCTTCTTGGTGCTATTCTTTCGGTGGAAGCACAGGGTTTGTTTGATGGCTCATTGGTAGATCCTTTCCTAGATGCATGATAAAGGTTATGCATCTCAACAGCAAAAACTTCTTTAGACACGACTATGGCTGATACTAAGCCATGCATCTCTGAGATGTTGTTTTGGCAACCAATGGCCAGAATCTTCCCCTTGCCATCAACGGCGTTAGGAAGAGCAGAGAGAGACTTTGGGACCCAAGCTTTACGAGCACGCTTAGCTTTGTGTCCCTTAGCGGCCGGAGGAGAGTCTTTGTCTGACAGCATTGCTTCATATGCTTGTTGGCCAAATTGCACGACCAGCATCTTTTCAACGGAACCAAGCTTTGTTACGTCAGATTGCACCACCACTTTCTCATCAATGAAGAAAGTCGTTCCCAACAGTCGTCATTTTTTGTTTCAACACAAAAGTCCAGAAAGACTAAAATCTTTGTACTATTATAAAAAAAATAGTACAACAAGAATCTTCAACAAAATTTTTGAGTACAATAGAATCTGTGGATTGAGGCGATGGAGATTAAGTGTACTTCAACTTCTTTACTTCATTGACGATCTGATGCAAAAGATGATAAAGCTTGTCAGTTGATGAACTGTTGACAGTAAGGGGGAACTCTATCACTGAAAGCTCTTTCTCTCTGAAAGTTCTTAGCAAAGTTGTAACAAACGTAGCCTCTCTGTGTGTGTCTGTACGAGGAAGACACTATCCTCTATTTATAGCTTTTTTTATTGGAACCGCTATACGTGTATGGGCAGAAAATATACTATCTACTGTCACAGAGACGCATGAAACTGGGTAGGCGCATGAACCTTAGGAGTTAGTGGAGAGTGAACGTACGTTTTCGAGAATCACGTATAGCTCGCCTCGTGTTTTGAGACGTGCTGCATGAAATACTACCATGTCAGCACATGATCTGCTTACTGTGGATTAGCTATGCATCAAATAACTTTAAACACATAGTTTTTAACTACATACTGCAAATAAGTGTCCTGGAAGTAGTCGCATGAGACTGCTCTTTTTACAGATGTTAAAGTGTAATGATGATGGTTACGTAATCACTAACATCTTCCTCGTAGTCTGACCACTGCATACTGCCCGAGATTCGTCTTTTTATATAAGAGACAAGAAAATATCATGCGTCAAGCGGACCATGCATCTCTCTGACTCATCTTCCACTATGCTTCTTTTTCAGTCAACATTCAAGAGCCCATAGTACTTTCAGGAAATGCTTCAACTTTGAAGCTTTTTACAATTGGGCGCATGAAATCTATGCGCCTCTTCTTGTATTTTTTATGCTTCTACAGTGATGATCCGGTTCGGAGCACAAACCAGCTATCTTGTTGTAGAGGGTGGCTCAGCCAAGGACTCGAGTCGTCCGCCTTGATGTGGATAGTTGGGCCATTTGAACCACATATCCCATTGGCCGCATAGGGACTTCTTGGAAGGGAGGCCGCACAGTGTCTGGGCTGTATGTGATCTGGTTGCGTGGAATAGTCCGGTTGTCTTTGGTTCTGTAAAGGTGATATACCTCGGGGCACTGTGTTATTGGGTCTTGGTATCCCATTCGATGTCTTTTGGGCCTTCGTGCACTTTGTTTGAGTGGTTTGGTCTTGATTGAGCCTGGGTGATTTCCATGCTTCTATAATATATTTGTGAGTTAGTCGGGTGAAAGAATACGACTAGTAGACATGTGGTACGCCAGTGTAGCCCAGAGTTCATTCGGTCAGGGGACCGTCTTACAGTGTTTGTTTAGTCGATACTCCTTACGTGTTGACTCTCTGATTCCTAACCTAACCACTTGTTGAACGTTGGTATTCTAAAACACATTGGACATATATTTTCGATTCTTGTTGCAATATTGTTATATGTCTGTCTCTTCCAAGTATACTTTCATAGTGTTAACATGTCATAGTTGATCTCTTCTTGTCATATTGTATCATGTTTATAGTTCATCTTCCTTTACTGTTATTTTTTCATGCTTGTATATAACATTGTGTAGTGTAGTGTTATGATAAACTTGTTCCAATTCTGACTGGATAACTATTTTTCATTTTTAGACAACGTCATCTGTCTTGAGGTCTATGGTGCATACGTTGGAGACATTGACGTACCAGCATACCACATTCTGGCACTGATGTGAATTAGCATTTTTTTTCCTTATGTTTTTGCATTAGTTAGTGGTCGTAGTTTTGGATTCTCGTTTATCTCTTCTATTTTCTGCTACCGAGTTTGTTCCCGAGACTATCTGAGTTGTAGTGGATTATTTTGACAACTTTCTTTAGTTTATTATCTAAGACTATTGGATATTACTTTGATGATTTAGTTGTGGATGTTATGTGTAAATTGTTCTTGTTCTGGACCATGTATCATAGACAGCGTACTATCGTCGATGCTATGTCGTAGGCTAGACTTGACTACCTACTCGTATCCCAAAGGTAGGAGCAGGTCGTGACATTTTTAAAGTATTATGTTGTATATAACCTCCAATTAGGTTAGGGAGACATGATATATCCATCTCCCAATACTGCCTAAATTTGGGACAATCTGGACCATCGAAAAGAACAAGGAGATTTTATCTGCTCGCGAAGAAGCCAAAATCGATATATCGGTCTAGTCAACTGGTGTACCAAGTGAACAATGTTGTGTGCACTTATACTAGAAAACAGAACATGGTAGATTGAGTATAATCTATATATCGGTTCTGCTCCTCTTCCCAATTTTGGCTCCAAATTTGAGCCTCCTAGATTTATTCGACCTCCTAGAGCTTCTCACATGTTCGAAGGCATTGTGTCATATCTCTAGGAACCCACCCATAACATGTAAAGGGTCCAAAATGTCATGTGTTTTACATGTCACCATTAAAGGTGTAGGTGTATTTGCTTTACATGTCACCATTAAACGTGTAGGTGTATTTGTTGTATTTGTTTTACATGTCCAAAATGTCATGTGTTTTACATGTCTCATATTCGACTTCCCAACTGGTCGTAAGAACATGTAGGTGTATTTGTTTTAACAAAAAAAAAAATGTAAGATCAATTCAAATATTTTGCAACAACCTCCGTTACCCATGGAAATAGGAGTGTTGCACAAGATATATGCACAAATCTTGTCAAAGATCTTCTGAAACACCACCAATGGACTCAAAGGGATAATATACGTACGTAAAATTATTGAAATATATTTGATGTTACATAAAGATAAATGGATATACTTAAACAACATTCAAGTCACCCCAACCTTTACTCGAGATCAATTACTTAATACCCAAAAAAAAAATCATTTCCAATATCCTAAATCTGAATCCTTGACTGATCTATAGTATGCATTCAGCCTTTGATAACAGATAAAGTGCAGAGCCAACTCCAATATGTCCATTTCACTCAGATGCAAACAACGTAAACTAATATGCACATCCCCAACTTGGCAACGAGTTGCATAATAAATTAAGAAAATTGCAGCCAATATGCAGAATCCACGTCAAGACCTGAGCCGTACGAGCCTTGGTAGGCAGTCACAAGGTGGCAACCCAAGGCAATCAGATTCCTCTTCCTCCGATGACCAATATACCGTATACCAAAATACCATATATATATATATATATATATATATATATATATATATATATATATATATATATATATACTAGCATATGTGCACGTGCCTTACACGTATTTTAATATTTTTTAATTAGTTTAGGAAGACTCTTTAGGAAGACCAAAAAGTAGTCTTCCTAATTACTAAGTTATTTTTATTAAAATTAATGAACTATTTTTAATTAGTATAAGTATGTAAGGGTGTTTTTGGAATTCAAAAGTTTCACCATCTAAGTTTTCCTATTATATAGTAGAATATATATATATATATATATATATATATATATATATATATATATATTGTACCAAATTTATTGCATCAATTATTACACCAAACAATTTCAACCACACATTTGTTTCAATCATGTGGTTATAAAGTATGCTGACGTGGCAACAACTTTATGGAATGCTTTATAACCATATGATAGAAATAAATGTGTGGTTGAGATTGTTTGGTGCAACAATTGATGCAATAATTTTGGTGCAATATCCCTTCTCATATATATATATATATATATATATATATATATATATATATATATATATAAGGGATCCACATCTTCGATTTTATGCATCCCTATATTATCCACCGTTAAATGTTATTTAAGTCATTTAATCTTAACCGTTAATTTGAATGGTTCAAATCAACGGTTAAAATTAGATGACTTAAACAACATCCAACGGTTGTTAACATAAAAATGCTTGGAGATGCAAAAAAATAAGAAAATGCGGATCCCTCCTCATATATATATATATATATATATATATATATATATATATATATATATATATATATATATATATATATATATATATATATAATTAAAATATATATATATATATATATATATAATTAATATATATATATATATATATATATATATATATATATATATATATATATATAATGACCTCTAGCCTAGTGGTTAAGAAAGATGCAATAGGTAATTGTTGCGAACTCGCCTTCACTGGGACTCGAACTCCCGACCACTTGGGCCGCATGCATCTTTCTTAACCACTAGGTTAGAGGTCATTATATATATGTCATTATATATATATATATATATATATATATATATATATATATATATATATATATATATATATATATATATATATATATATATATATGTATAGCCCTTCTGGTGCGGACTCTATTTACGGGAGAGAAGTAAGATCTCTTCTATTTGCCTATTATGGCTTCTCTCATATATATAAAAATATTAAAACAGAGAACTTAAAAACCAGCTCCCATCTTCCATGTAGTTTCTCTGTTCCCTCTCATATACAACTCCCACGCACGAACCTCCTTCTCTTATAGAAGCTCTCCTTCTTGTATTCTTCGGTTCCCCATCTTGCCGACAGACTATGCTAATTCCTGGGCAATATCGGATCATCAATGCCAAGTTCCATGTATTTTTTTCACTGGTGAACCCAGAGATAAGCAGCCGACAGACTACGTCAGTACCATGAGCCGCATCGGATCATCAACGCCAAGTTCACCAAAGCATAATGAGAGGTCGTTTCTCCAAAAAAAAACTCTACAGCCGCATGACGAGACTTCGACACTTGTCTCATAGAGCAACTCACCGAAGACCAAGGTCCACCAAGCCGATGAAAAGATGTCCACGATCACTGATCATGAATATAGTCTCCTAAATGAGACAACTATGAAGGTTTGCTTTTATTTCTGTTGTCCACTCATTTATAATTGTTTTTTTCTTCTTCTGGAGAATGTTGTCGGTTTCTTATTCTTCATCATTGCATTATTTCTTGTTATTCCCGAAATAGATTGTTAGATGGAAATCTCGATCTCTTAGAAAGAGAGAGAGAGATGGATAACAGCAACTTAACAGGCGAAAAAAGATCACCGCAATTCTGCTGGAAGGATAAAAGCAACTTAGCAGGCGAAATAAAGATCACCGTAATTCTGCTTGAGTGATTAAGATCACAATTGTTTTGCTGGGGTGATTAAGATCACCGTTGCTCAAAGCAAGATTTGCTATCACCTCTTTTCTCGAACTCGAAGAACACCAATGGACTCCAATGGCAATAGCGGCACAGCTCTCTTCGTCTCTTAATTTTAGAATGTAAAAATTCAATGAAGGCACGAAGAGAGTATTTATAGAGGAGGGCCGAAACCCTATTCCAAATCATGGGTGTAACTGATTGCAAAAAGATATGAGCGAATAATGGAAAGAAATGAATGAATAAAATTCAAGCCCCACAAAATCTAAATAATTGACTCAATCTTTCCATAACCGTTCGGACCTTCCAATCAGCCACATTAAGCGCCACCTGTGCCCCAATATCCATCCAGTATGTCAACCCATGCGCCTGCACACAGCTGCATAGATGCCCAGCACAACATCGCAACAGCTCTGCGTGCAGCAACACAATACAGCAGCTCTGCGCACAGCAATGCAACACAAAAGCCCTGTGCATGCGACTCGTGCCGAAGACGAGGACACAAGCACATCAACTGCACACAAGGTGCCATTCGCTGGTGCTGACGTTCTAAGTGCAAAGTGTGCCAACAAAATGCCACTTTGCGCCCTTGAGCCCGAGTCCGAGTCGCTAAGCCCCTTCGGGACGAGTCGCACCTTGTACGGGGCTTAGCTATATAGGAAAATTATCCCATGAGCATGACAAAGAGCATTAATTCTTCTTTGTTCGTTTAGCCTTCTTTCCACTAGGAAAATACCTCCACATGGCACCCATGTGCCACACCTCATGTGATCTCTCAACACAAGCAAAGCTTTATATAGAGATATAATCCATTTGGCCTAGGCAATGTCGGACTATCTTTCTAGTCTCTAAGTAAAAACACCAACAGTCTCCCACATATCTCTATATATGGGTTCAGCGTTCCCCATAGTGACTGTCTATCATGTATTATGACAGATATCGCTATGATTTGAATCTTTCCGCATGGGTTTGATAGAAGCATGATACAAAAATAGACTAAGCCTTGAATTCTGTACCATAACTGTAATTCTTTTTACTCACATAATGACATCAACTGTGCTTCTGGCTGTACATTAAAGGCCTTGTGCTAGCCTAATTTCGGTGTATGTATCTTGGGTGTCTAGAAAATTTTCTTCAAGAGATGGTCTGCATCTCTATCCATACACTTTAGGTGAGTTCTTTTAAAGAGTCTTTGGCATGACGTATTTTGCTTCCTTGTGGTGCTATAGCACTATGACATGACCTGAAGCCAAGACACTGACTCATGTGGTGTCATACCACCTGTAGCATGAGATTGAGCCTCTTTATAGTGCCAAACTACCCAGCATGAAGCCTTTTGCTTCATTATGGTGTTACGCCACCGTGACATAGCTTGCAAATATCACGCCCCAGAACCAGAATACTGGAGAGCGGAGGCAGACATAGCCAGCTACGTATAACGGAATGGAATCCACACCGCTATACGATTACGGCTGTCTAGATATGTGAGGGTTTTACTACAATCCATCAGTCTCTTAAGGTCATAAAATAGCCTATTGTCTCAATCTCAACCAACTAATAATAGTTACAAGATATCAGACCACCAAATACACAATAGTAAGGCATCCCATACATTATATATTCGGAATGATCATAAAGCTAGTCGTTACAAAATGTGAGGACTAGCAAGAGTTCAGTCATACATGATCAACTCCCGGGGCTTGTCAATCATGTTACAGCCCGTAGGCAGACAGTAAGTAAGTACAATCGAGCTAACACTTGCTCGTCGGCTAAACGTCTCAAAAAAATAATTTACAATATTACAGTGGGAGAACAAAAGAAACCCACTCGATGCCCTGGTTACGCCTGGTGACCACCATCGGGCTGAAGTGCAGGGAGATCCTTTGGTGCTGCTCCGGTATCTGGCCATGCAAAACCAGCTGGGTCAGACCCCAGAAAGAGCAAGTGCCACAAAGGAGGCTTCACTTAAGAACTAAAGCCAACAAATCATTAGCATTCAACATGTAAGAAAACAATAATAAATAATGCAGATTGAGGTTGGTGCACTACCAATACACTTATCCCAATCAGAGAAAATGATTAAGTAAAGCATCATGACATAAGATAACTGGATAATCATGCTAAATAAAATATAGCTGGGCAATATATGAAGAAAAAACGAAGATACTATTCCGGAAGCCAGGTTACAATCGTTAAACCAAACAAGGACCGTGATTGTAACCCTTCACCTGAACAGAACATAGTCTCCTGATCATTTATTGCTAAAGGTGACAATTATTAAGGTAAAAAATGAGAGGGTACAATGATAAAAGTGACAATGAAGAGTACAATACGCTAGAGTGACAATAGAGTACAATCATTATAGTAACAATCTGGAGTGACAATCATTCAATCATTCTGGTACGATCTTGCAATCAATCACTTCTAGACAATACCATACTGGACTAGACTCCATCCAATCAATCACGGCCAATCATTGCCTACGGCTTTCTACATTAACTAACTAGGGTTATCACAATCCTAGTTACTAGCAAGATGCAATGAGATGCTCCAAGTAGTCACAGGCCCTGCAGCTATCCAGGTTATCCAGGCGATCTTTATAGTGACAATTTAGAGAGTACAATGCATTAGAGTGACAATAGAGTTCAATCATTTAAGTGACAATGGTGGGTGCCCCACATAACAGTGGGCTGAAAATGTGCCCTACTCGTCGGCAGGCTACAAGTCCAAACATTTGCGGCCGGGATAATGGGATCGCCTGTAACTGGGGAACATCTTTTCATGTCTAGTAAATTATACTAGTCATTAACCTTAGTCCATTTCAGTAGGTACTCCTGACCGTGGTACTCAGGAGTCCCCTTCTAGGCATGATGCAAGACATGACTGGATTATTTGTACAAGCACAATCGCCCACGGTGTCCAGGTTACTTATACAAGTCAGGTAATGTCAGGTAGCCGTCGCAACAGCTGTTCAAGATATATCAGGTCAGGTTTACTTGTCAGGAGTGCGCCACGACGAACCACTATCATGTCATGTCAGGTTACTTGTCAAGAGTGCACCACTACGGGTCACTATCGTGTCATGCTCAGGTATCATTCCAAACATCTTAAACAATTCCATGATTATCAAGTTCATGACAAAAGGCGTAAGGATATAAAATGGACGTAAAATATACCATAAGAGGTAAATGTGTACTCAAGTCATACTGAAGTTACAAGATAAATATAACATTAATAATCGAATACAAATAATAAGACAAAGCTCAGGAAAGACTCTATGCGGCTCAGGAATTCGAGTCCATGCGGCTCAGGGAATGAGCATGGTCCTATGCGGTTCAGGGAGTCCTAGCCTTATGCGGCTGAAGGAGGAATCGGGCTTATGCGGCTGAGACAGCACATCTCATGCGGCTCAGGGTGACGGGTCTCATGCGGCTCAGAGAACGAGCCCCATGCGGCTGGGTCCAAGCAAGGGTCATGCGGCTCAGGAATGTGGTGCTTATGCGGCCAGCGGAAGATGTGTCATATGCGGTCGGGAGAGACTAGTCCTTATGCGGCTGGGAACGAGTAGTCCCATGCGGCTCAGGGAATGAAGGAACTTATGCGGCTGGGAACTCAGAAGTCCATGCGGTCAAGATAACAGGGACTCATGCGGCTCAGTCTGAGCAAGGTTATGCGGCTAGATCCGAGTCAAGTCTCATACGGCTGGAAAAGACTTGTCGCATGATTGTTCATGCGGTCAAGTACTCAAGAAGTCTTATGCGGCTGGGGAATTCCATGCTGCCAGTAGAACTCGCCGTATAGAGTTATGCGGCTGAGTCCATGCGGCAAGACTGTTCTTCTTCTCCAAGTTTTCCGAAAAGAAGAGCTAAGCAACCATGGCTTCCATGCAACGTAAAACTTCCATCCAGAGCCCAAATCCGAACTTCCATAGGTCAAAATAGGGTAGAACGAAATGCTCTACAACATGGAACCATCAGAACTTGATAAAAACAAGATTAAATAGATCAAAATCCAAGAAATCCAAAAATAGTATAAACTTAGATCTACAAGAATCTAGCCATGGAAATAGAAAATGCCAAGTACTAAAGAGTATTAGAATGCTGCAAGTAAGAGAATGGAACAATAAAATTTGGGTTCCTCCATGAAGCAAAATGCACTTGCCTAGCTCTCTCTCTCTCTCATGGTAGGTGCAGGAGTTAATGGTGGAGAAGAAGAAGATATTAATGAAGATAGAGAAGGAGAAAGGGGGTAATAAATACTATGGGTGGTGATAGGTAGGGGGTTCACCCCTTGGTTCTTGATGAACCAAGGCAACCAAGCCTAGCCGAACCAAACCAACCCCAGGAATAAACCAAGCCTCACTAATCCAAAATAAACCAATGAACCATTAAAATCATTTAAACTATCAATGCCAATAAAACCAAGCCAGTGCAAAATAAACCAAGATAACAAATCATGACTAAATAAAATATGGGTCCAAAACACGTATACGTACACTAAATACGTATCACGAATTTGGGACATTACAGCAAAGCCGAGGCACTACCTCATATGGTGTCACCCACTGTAACATGAGACCAAGCCTCTTTGTAGTGATGCATACCTCTCTTCATCATACATCAGTAGGCCCACTTGCCTATGTGTAGTGCTACGCCGCTGTGACTTGGCCCAAAGTCGAGGCTTTACCCTCACTAGGTATCTCATATGGTGTCACCTCACTAGCATAGAGTACTACGCTCATTTGTAGTGTTGTGCTATCCGTGCTTACTATAAAGCACGTCAGACATCCCAGATGTCCGAGAACTCATTAAGGCTTCCATGCCATCCTCCCACAGGACTCTATTTTTTGTATAGAACAATCACTGAACAATAGTTGTTATGGGTTCCTACCCCACAATATCCCAAAGGACTGTCCACTATTCCTGATATTCTTTCAGTCAATGGTCCTTCTTTAAACTAAAAGTTAGATGCCTAGTAGATTTCTCTTTAAACTAATAGCATAAAACTTTATAGTAGAATTACAAAGATGCAATATCATAGTGTCTTCAAACCCATCTTACTCGCTGTGTCTTCAACCAGCTGGCGCTTGAGACCTTTGGTGAATGGATCTGCCAAATTTTTTTGAATCTGAACATCAACTACGGCAATGACTCCTTTTTTAATAAGATCATTTAGCGCCCTGTACCTTAGGCACACAGTCCTCTTCTTCCAATTGAAGAGGTCATTTGATACTATTATTACAGTCGCCTGGTTGTCGCAGTATATTGGTATCGTCAGTATCTACGCACCAACTATTGGAAGATCATACATGAGCTCCCGAAGCCACTCTGCTTCCTCCGCTGCAGCCGCTAGTACATAGAATTTAGATTCCATAGAAGAGTGTGACAACATAGTCTACTTCTTCGACTTTCACGATATAGCAGCTCCACCCATGGAGAAAACATATCCTCCTGTGGACCTTTCACTCTCTACTTCTGAGCACCAGCTTGCATCGCTGAAGCCTTCTACTACTTTTGGATCTCCGCAGTAGTACAGTGTATACTTCTGAGTCCTTTTGAGGTATCTCATAACCCTCTTCACAGCTTTCTAGTGCTCCACACCTGTATTGCTCCTGAATCGACCCAACATCCCCACGACAAAAGCTATGTCAGATCTTGTGACAGTAGTCGCTTACATCAAACTTTCGACGACGCTTGAATACTCCAACTGTTTGACGCTTTTCCTTGGATTTGGCTTCAGCTTCTTGTCACACATATATGGCATATCGGTCCCTGGAAGATCCTGATATCGATAGCGTATGAGCATCTTCTCAATTTAATAAGACTGTGACAATGTCACTACAGTTTTCGTCCGAATTATCTTTAACCCTAGTATAACATCAGCTTTCCCTAAGTCCTTCATGCTGAACTTAGATGAGAGAAACTTCTTTGTCTCAGTGACACTTGCTAGATCTGTACCCAAGATTAGCATGTCATCCATGTATAGACAAACGACAACTCCTCTCCCATCAGTGAACTTTGTGTACACACACTTGTCCGTCTCGCTGACCTTGTAGCCATTTGATCTTATGATTTTATCAAACTTCTCATGCCACATCTTGGGAGCTTATTTCAGACCATACAGAGATTTTACCAACTTACCGACTTTGTCTTCGAGGCCTTGACGATGAATCCTTCTGGTTGTTGCATGTAAATCACTTTGATCAATTCACCATTCAGGAAAGCATCTTAACATCCATCTTAGGAATTACCAACTTGTGAATTGTGCTCAGAGTAATCAACATTCTGATGGTCATCATCCGTGCTACTGGAGCATATGTGTCGAAATAATTGATCCCCTACTTCTGAGAAAATTTCTTGGCAACTAATCTTGCCTTGAACTTGTCAACAGTTCCATCGACCTTCATCTTTTTCTTGAAGATCCATTTACATTTGATTGGTTTTGCTCCTTCAAGAAGATCAACCAACACCCATGTGTTGTTGGGGGTTATCGAGTCGTACTCATCATTAATAGCCTCCTTCCAGAAGACAGCATCTCTGGTCTTCATCGCCTCATTATAGGTAAGCGGGTCTGCTTCCACATAATAGGTGACAAAATTCTCTCCGAAGTCCTTCTGTCTCTCCACTTGCTTAAATATAGGTTCTACGAGTTCTGGTACAATAGTTGTTTCTGCAGCCACAACATCTTCTTGGACTACCTCTTCGTAAGTAACTTGAGCCTCCTACGAACTCACATTGTTCTCCGGAATGTCTACGAGAACAATATTCTTATGACTTGCAAATTTATCTTCAAAGAATTCTGCATCGCGAGATTAAATGATATAATTTGACTTAATATCAAGGAACCTCCAAGCATCACTCTTATCAGCATAATCTAGGAATATAGTCTTCGTATTCCTTGTTCCCAGCTTCTGAATCTTTAAATCCGGAAGCTTTACGTGCACCAGACACCCCCACACTCGAATGACACTCAAGTTCGGTCTGACCTTGAACCGGTGTTCATGAGGAGTGACTTTCGAAGTAGCATGCAGCACTCTCTTTAATATGAACGTAGCCGTAAGCACTGCTTCAGCCCAGAAGCAATTTGGAAGACCTGTAGTCAACAACATTGAGTTCATCATCTCTGTTAACGTTATGTTCTTTCTTTCTATAACACCATTTGATTGAGGGGAGTACGGAGCAGTTATCTCATTGATAATTCTATGTTCTCTGCAGAACGATGCAAATTTATGAGACCTATACTCACCACCTCGATCACTTCTGAGTCTCTTAAGTTGTTGTCCGGTTTGATGCTCGGCTTCAGCTTTGAAGTCCTTAAACTTCTCAAATGCTTTATCTTTAGACTTAAGCAGATAAGCGAATGCGTACTTTGAGAAATCGTCGATGAAAGTAATAAAATAATTCATCCCGACCTTTATGGATAATTGTTTGAAGTCACAGATATCTGAGTGCACCAACTCTAGAATAACTGTACTTCGGTTTACCTACTTGAACGGTTTTCTTGTGATATTTGTCTGTGCATAGACCTCACACTTCTCCAACTCCTTACCCCCACGTTTGGAGATAAGCCCTAGACTATACATCTTATTTATTCTTTTACAATGAACATGTCCGAGTCAATTATGCTATAACTCAAGAGAATAACCAGAAGAAGAAACTGCATTCACTATCTCCATAGGAGCTACAAGTTGAAGTTTGAATACCTCTACGGTACAGAAGGCCTTCCGGAAGTATGTTTCTTTATAGAACATAACGACTTGACCAGCGTTAATGTCCATCCCCAAGCCTGCATTGCAGAGCAAGCATCCAAAGACCAGGTTCTTGGCTATGGCCGGTACATGCTTCACATTTTGCAGCATCAGTGACTTCCCCGAAGTCAGTTGTAGTACCACCGTCCTGATCCTAAGTACTTCAGGTCGTGTCTGGTTCGCTACCATAACCTTCTCAGAAACAGGTTGGTAAGTGGTGAACCACTCCTTCTTTGAGCAAACATGACACGAGGCCCCAGTGTCTATCCGCCAATCCGTGTCAACCCCAGCTAAGTCAACCTGCACAATCATAGCAATAAAGTTAGCCTCACCTTGCTCCTTTTGTTTTAGTTTTTCTTTGCAGTCCCTCTTCCAGTGGGCTTTCTTGCCACAGTTGAAATAAGTCCCAGGTTCTTTGGACTTGGGCTTGAACTGAGCCGACTTCAACATCAGATGGTAAATGTTTTCTTCTTTTGATAGGAAGCTTTCTGCTTCCTTTTAGAATTTCCTCCTTGCACCATGTTCGTCTTAGCCATCTGCTTGGACAAGGTGTCCACTTTGAGTTGAGCCCTCAACTCGTCTTCAACATGTATCCAATGTAAGAGGCATTCTAGATCTACTTCCATCTTCTTGCGGTACATATCTACGATGAAGATGCTACACTCAGGTGGAAGCTTGGTGAAAATACCTCCGACGATAAAAGCATCGACCAAGGGCATGCCGTCATCCTCCAGCTTCTGACGTAACTTGAGGAACTCCTTGGCTTGAGGCAACATGGTTTTGTCATCCTCAGACCGCATCCTCCAGACCCTATTCGATCATGTAGATCTTGTTTTTGTTCTCATCTGCCTTGTAGAGATTCTCTACAGACTCACAGACGTCATTTGCATTGGCCGTCTTGTTGTATGACTCCGCCAGAGAGTCCTCCATCGAGTTCTGTATCAACAACTTGCAGAGGTTGTTATCTCGTATCCACTTTGACTGTAAATCCGTGGCTTCAACAACCCTTCGAGCATTTTTATCCTCTGGAATCAAAGGCTTAGGATCTGTCAACACATAGTCGACGCTCATGAATTGAAGATTAAGGCTTACCTTTCTATTCCAGACGTTGAAATGCTTTCCGTCAAACTTCTCAAGTTTAAAACCTGTGTCGAGAAGTTGTGCACGGTTGTTCTCCATCAGATCCGAATCTTGCTTTGAGATTATTATCCCAAAACAGATCGTTAGATGGAAATCTAGATTCTTAGAAAGAGAGAAAAAGAGAGAGGGAGATGGATAACAACAACTTAGCAGGCAAAAAAAGATCACCGCAATTCTGCTTGAAGGATAAAAGCAACTTAGCAGGCGAAATAAAAAACACCGTAATTCTGCTTGAGTGATTAAGATCACTATTGTTTTCTGGGGTGATTAAGATCACCGTTGCTTAAAGCAGGATTCGCCTGATTGTGATCTGCTTCCAAGAACCAGCAAGTTCGAAAGAACTTCTAGAACGCTCGCTGTCACCTCCTTTCTCAAACTCGAAGAACTCCAATGGACTACAATGGCAATGGCGGAACAACTCTCTTTGTCTCTTAATTTTAGCGTGTAAAAACTTAATGAAGGCACGAAAAGAGTATTTATAGAGGAGGGTCGAAACCATAATCCAAATCCTGGCTGTAACTGATTGCGAAAAGATAGGAACAAATAGTGAAAAGATATGAATGAATTAAATTCAAATCCCAAAAAATATGGATCCAAATAATTGACACAATCTTTCCATAACTGCTTAGACCTTCCAATCAACCACATCAAGCGCCATCTGCGCGCCAAAGCCCACCCAGTATGTCAACCCGTGCACCTGTACGCAGCTGCACAGACGCCCAGCACAAAATCGCATCAGCTCTATGCGCAGCAACGCAACACAGTAGCTCTGCGCACAGCCGCACAACCATGTAGTCGCTCAATAATACAGCACCGCAAGCGGGCAGCTGCGCCGCAGCCCCGCGGCTCCTGCGTAGCTCCTGGGCGTGCAAATGTGCGCCCCATGCACATGCAACTCGCGTAGAAAACGAGCGCACGAGTGCATCAACTGCGCACAAGGCGCCATGCGCCGGTGTTGACGTACTAAGTGCAAAGTGCGCCAACAAAGTGCCACTTTGTGCCCTTGAGCTCGAGTCAGAGTCACTAAGCCCCTTCGGGACTTAGCTCTATAGGAAAATTATCCCATGAGCATGCCAAAAATTATTAATGCTTCTTTGTTGGGTTATCCTTCTTTTCACTAGGAAAATACCCCCACATGGCACCCATGTGCCACACCTCATATGATCTCTCAACACAAGCAAAGCTTTATATAGATATACAATCCATTTAGCCTAGGCAAAGTAGGACTATCTTTCTAGTCTCTAAGAAAAAACACCAACATTTCTTTACTAGAGAGGGGGCAACAACAACTAAGCACGAGTGGGAGAAAGAGCTCGACATGCGTTGGAACATCGGCAAGGGGATGGCGATGCGCATAGATTCTCGGGTTGATACGACTGGGTTCTCCTGCAATGGTTTCGACGTCTTCGACAACATCAGCTCAACGTCGGGGCACAAGGCGCCGACTGCTGGTTTAAGACAGTGAGAGGGACAGGACATGACTGTTAGACGAGACTCCGTAGGTTGTGCATGGGAGTTGCATATGAGAGGGAACAGAGAAACTACATGGAATATGGGAGTTGATTTTTAAGTTCTCAGTTTTAATATTTTTTATATATGGGAGAAGCCATAATAGGCAAATAGAAGGGATCTAACTTCTCTCCCGTACACTATCCTGTAAATAGTCCGCACCAGAAGGGCTCTATATATATATATATATATATATATATATATATATATATATATATATATATATATATATATATATACACACACACACACACACACGATTTGGCCCCTAAATTTTAATTTTTTTATGGATTTTTTACAACAAATTTTTGTCTCACCAATACCACTAGGGGTTGGGACGTGTCACGACCCGCACCCACTGTGAGGGTACGAGAACGTAACAACGCCCAGCCTATGCCGCAGTGTCGGCGGTAGAACGCTGTCCTAGGTCAACATACATCTAACAAAATATCTCTAAATAGTTTATACTCCCCGAATGGGGGTGACATAGCAGTAAAACTCAATCACAACTAAGGAAGAGACAGCACGATATGTAATAGAACTCGAGGAAATAAATAGATAAAAAGTAGACTAAGATAATCCCAGCAATGTCCAGAGAAATACAAACTCAACTACAGCAAGAAAGAATATATACAACTCTGAACTCCAAATATAGTCTAGCTAAAACATGTCTCATGACTACATAAAAGAAGATAAGCCTAACTAATCTAGACTAGGCAATCGGGGTGATATCCTCAGCTAGAGCTGGGTCCTCCTGAGGGTCCAGCTCATAGGTATCATCTAAGGCTGCCCCGTAGTAAGTATCCAGACCAGCCTCCTCCTCGTCCTCTGTAATATTTTCAACAGGTCCAGTCAGGACAGGAGCGAGCACAATACATCTCATGCAGTTCATATCATGTCAGGAAATATAAAGCAGGCAATAGAGTAAGATACAAGAAATACTGTAAAAAGATGTACATAAAAATAGGAGAGATATTTGATAACTGAAAATATATACATGATAAGTAAGAACTATAAGTAACTAGTGATTTAGAGTACGAGATGGCATGTAATTGGCTTAGGTTGTACATGATAAAACATGGAAGTAACAGAGTATACATGATGGGTAAATCACATGACCATTTATACTCACCCCTACCCACAATCAATACACAAGGATCTATTCAAGTTACGTTACGGACATGATGTTTTGGTTACACAGGGAAACAAATAAGGAAACATGAACGTACATGAGAGCATATGAAAGTACATGAGAGTACATGAAAGAACATGAGAGAACATGAGTGTACATGAGTAACACAAGAGCAAGGAATACATGATGTACATGAAATACATGTCATAAAGTATCCGATGCGCCCGCTAAGGGGGATAACATCCCAAGAAGAGATCCATATAGTACCAATCCGTGATGATAACGTGACAGCATCAAGTAAAAGTAATCTAGAGCGAGAATATAAATCGTGACAAGTATGAAACGATCAGAGAATGTACTCGCCTGATAACCTGAGTGTCTGAAGAGAATATACTGTCCGAGGAGTGGTTTCTGTCTCCTATGGAACAGTACAAGTCACTATGAGTCCAAAAATGATAATAAGATGCATTACAATACATTCTAAATGAATCTAGGTCAAATCTAAGTCAAATCTAAGTCACACCAAGCTAAACTAGGTCCTACTAGGTCAATCTAAGCCAAACTGGGTCACACTAGGACAGTCAAGGTCAAACAAGGTCACAGGAAATCAATCCAAGTCAAACTAGGTCAACCTGGGTCAAGGGTTGACTTACAGTTGATTTTTGGTCAAAAAGTCAACTCTGGTCAACTCGGAGTCAACCCTAGGTCAATAAGTCATATGTTGACCAACTGTTGACTTTCAGTCAACTGATCAACTATGGTTTGGTTTCGGTCAAATCTAGTCGCTTAAAGGCTAAGTTTGACTCTCGGTTGACTTTGTTGACTTTTGGTCAAAATGGTCAACGGCGTCAAAACTAGTCTATGAGCACTATATTTGATCATTACCAACCAAAGAAATCAATTTCTAACTCTATCTTAGACTCCAACTCAAATATCCTATTTCTAGGCATTACCTATATTTTCCTTACCAAGGTAAATACCTATACCTTGCACACACCACTCTAACCTAGGAATACTAGCCTAGGTTTCCTAGGATAGCTAGATACTATCCTATACTAATATTACTTACCAAGAAATCCTAGTATCTAGGTCATCTAGATCATCTTAGACCACATGTCAACCATTTACCCATTACCTTACCTTGCACCATTCTCACATCTTCTAAACACTCACATACCCAAACTCATCACTCACTCACTCACTATGGTTCACAATAGGATCTTACCTATAGGTTCACATAGGCTAACACTCATGCTCACACCTATAAGCTAATAGCTATATATATAGGCTCACTATATAGCCATATCTAGACTCACACTCACTAACTCATATATATAACCATATATCTAAACTTATATAGGTTCTCCTATATAGACTCACACACACACTCAAATACAAGGCCACAAACACACACTAATCTTACATACACACACCCAAATACAATGGGACACAAATAAATAGGCTAATGTGTGGGTTCAATGGGGTATTAAGTGGACTGGTTTGTGTGCATGGAAGGGGCTGTATTCGGCTGATCTTGTGTGGACTTGGGGACTGGAATTAAGGGCCAAATGGGATGCACTAGAGGGTGCTTAAGGACAGTCAAGGACATGATTTTGGGACAGGTCAATGAGGCTAATACATGGGGTTTTATGGACTGAAATTGAGTGACACAATGCTGAGTTTAGGCTGATATGCAAGGTTGTCCATGGGATGTTGAATTGGGCCAAAATAAGGACTGTTTTGAGACAGATTTACAGCAGTCCTTGTGTCACTCCCCATTCCCGGAATGCATATTTTTATATATGTATAACTCATGTGTATTTATTTAGTATTTATCATGTATTATTCTGTATTTAAATTCCTTTAGTTTCATGTTAATTAATTATCTGCTCTTTAAATTTTCATGTTAATTAATTTCCTGCAAATTTTATTTCTGCAATTATATTTCTGCAATTTTATTACCTGCATTTCATTTGCTGCTTTAGTCTTATTGGGTTCGATTTGCTGGATCCCGTTAAACCCGGCCCAATACCCCACTTACCACCACCCTTCCTATTTAAAGCTTCCATCTCTTTCTCTCTCCTCATTACTTCATTCTCACCATTACTTCTTCTTCTTCCTCTCATTACTCCCCACCACCTACCAGCAGCAGGAGAAGGCAAGTGCAAACTTGCTTCTCAATCACCCATTTTTTATGGTTCATTTCCCTTTCTCTCATGATCCTGAGAGAGTTTAGTTCTTGGCATTTTGGATTTCTATGGCTGATTTTTCCTAGATCTAAGTTTGTATTTTCGGCTGTTCATGGGTTTTAAATCCACCAACTTAGCGTGTTTTCGGATCAGAGAGTTTATGTGGTAGAACTGCTCGTTTGTCACGCACACGTCTCTACGTATTTGCATGTATTTCTTAGTCACGCTCGCGTTTGCGTGCGTGTATTTTTTAGTCACGCTCGCGTTTGCGTGCGTGTATTTTTTTAGTCACACACGCGTCTCTACGTGTCAGCGTGACTTTTCACGCTCACGTCTCTATATGGGTGCGTGGATTTTCAGTCACGCACACATCCATGGGTGCGTGGATTTTCAGTCACGCACACATCCATGAGTGCGTGGATTTTCATCACGCAGACATCCATAAGTGCGTGGATTTTTAGTCACGCACACATCTTTGCGTGCGTGAATTTCTTGTCACGCTCACACTGTGCATGAGTGCGTGTATTTTTAGTCACGCTGTGAGTGCGTGTATTTTTATTCACGCTGTGCGTGCGTGTATTACTTCTCACGCTCGCTGTTCACGCCCATTTTCTACGCTCACCCCAGCTAGACTTAGCGTGACTTGTTGGTCTTAAGCATAGACTTCTTGCGTGACTTTTGGCCTTAGCATAGATTTGTTGGCGTGGCTTCCAGACCTGGGTGTTTTTATTTATTCCTCAACCTATTCATTTAATGATGGCATGATAATTCTTCTATTATATCCTTACGCCTTTTGCGTAAATTTCTTGATAAATCATGATATGTTAAATTTGTTAAAATGGATTGTTATGTAAAATGCACCTTGTGTCCTGATTGATCCATGGATACCCAGTAAGACTGGAACTTGACCTCGAGAGTTATAGACTCGACCCTATTTGATGCTAAATGACTTTCATGCCTTGTCACCATTGATGACGATGGTTATCTTGACTGGATTGATCATACGTTCCTAATTGGAACTAAGAGACTGGCTAGTCGTCTTATTGAAATGAATGAATGAGACACGTTCATATTATGAACTATTACAATCGACTGGCTGATCCCGAATAATGACATATATGCACATGCAGGCTTCAATCTATTTATTTATTATTTATTTACTTATTTATTTTCTACAAAAGCAGCATGTGTACTTTATGGTCAAGGCATGATTACAGTGGTTAGATTTGATTGTTGCATTATGCTATGTAAAACCTGCAACCTAACCGCACTGGTATCGTTGTAGGGATGTGCATATCGTATCTCGTACGAAAGTACTCATTTGAATGACCATGATCCACGGCATGGAACTTCACGCAACGTAGAGACTATTAAGTTAAATAAAATAATGATGGCATGGAGAGAATGGATTCCCGAGTTCTTACATGGCAGCCCCCTTGGGACTATTAAGTGCCCGACGGGCCGGCTGGTTCCCACAGATACGATAAATCTGTCACACGGGCAGGGAACGGTATCTGCTTATATTATTGTACATGCTATAACGGCGGGCGTCCCGCTGGGACTCGTCTAACTACATGATTGGCACAATTGATTGATTGGATAGACTAGCCTTGCTTGCACATAGTAAGAACTGAGGAATCCCTAATTGCATAATTCTATGATAACTTGGGACTCACAATAGCAAGCCGTAGGATTTGATTGGCCGTTCAAGATGATTTGTTTGTGTACTGTACTATTCTGTTACCTAACTGGGATGATCAGAATGTCAGGACATGACGGGTTAACTTCTGTCCTTGTTTGGTTGGAAGGTTGGTTCGAAGTGTCGTGATGTGATGTGAATCCTAGTGGCAAGCAGAGATCTATTATTATATTCTTTTACTTACTGGTTTAGTCCTTCATATCGTCCTTCCTTGTGGTACTTGCTATTAGAGGTCTAACCTCTCTGGTTTTGCATGGCCAGATTTAGAGCCGGTTCCCGAGGACTCAGCTTACTTCTACCTCCAGGATGGTCAACACTAGGAGAATGATTGCAGGAGGACTCGAGTGGGTTCCTTACTTCACCGCTCGTTTTGTTGTTTACCTTTATACTTAGCCGTTTGGCCCCGACATGTTAGTCGGATTGTCTTGTACTCTCTTTTGCATAATTGTAACTAAAGTCAGACTGCAGCTGATAACAATTGTGTATACCTTGCTATACCATCTGGCTATATTTTGTAAAGCCAGATCTCAAGAACATTTTGACTGAACGTTTGGGACGCCTTACTGCTTTATCTTGTATGTTCTCTATTTCCTGTTTCTTGTTTGAATGATTGAGACAATAGATATGAAATGACTATAGAAAGACTATCATGTAGTATGCACCCCCTCGTCTGGTTAGATAGCATTGATCGTATTATACGGTATTCATCTACCCGTAATACGTAGCTGGCTGAGTCATTCCCCCGCTCTCCAGTATTCTGGTTCTGGGGCGTGACACCTTGTGACCAGTTGAGGACTGATTTGGGCTAAGCATTGGATGAACAAAGGGGCTGTATTGGGACAGCAACATGGGTGATTTTCTGGACTGAAGTAGGCAAGGTGACAGCCATGTAGGTGGCTGTCATTTGCAGGTTTAGGGGGGAGCAGGTTGAGGACTAATTTGTGTTGCCATTGTGTCCTAAGGATAGGTTTAGGGGACTGAAAATAGAATGCACATGGACAGGTAAGGGTGGTATAGGGGGCTGCAAAGGACAGGTGTGGGACAGTCCAATGTGGGCTGATATGCCCCCTCCTATAACTCTCAATCTCTCACTCTCTCTAACTCTCTCACACTCTCAAATCCCATTTTCTATATCCCTCTAATCTCACACACACCCTAACTCTATGCAAATATAGACACACACATAACACCCACTCTACATTCCCCAAATCTCAACCATAGTTAGATCAAGTTTAGAAGAATAAATTTAGGGACTAAAACCAATGTTTAGCAGTATTAAACAGGTTTAAAATGATGACAAAGTCCACTCTGAAAAACTGGAAATTTCAGAATACTCATACCCAGTTTCCAGAATTTGGTAAAATGCTAAAAACTAATGAAAACATATTAAAATTCAAAATAAAAGGTTGGTAAAGTTCATACACAGTATATATGTGTCATACAACATGTTCGTGTCGACCAAAGCGGACATAAACGTGTCCAAGTGATCAATACCCGAAACAGTGCACACAGGCACTGTTTCAGTGCACTGTATCGTGCACGTGTGCACGCGTGTCGTGCACACAACACAGTCCAACCTAGGACTCGTACACACCACCCTAGGTAGACCACATATAGGGCTACCCAATAGGCTAGCTAACCCGTGTCTAAGTCGTGTCAGTGAGTGACACGAAGCCCGTATCAGTGCCAATAAATTCCCGACTGCACTGTCAGCCCCGACCAGTGCAACGTGAATAACTCCCTCGACACACCACGTGGGCCCCTGAAATTTGACACATGGCGTGTCAGTGAGTGCCCCAAGGGCTGTGTCAAATCTCGTGTCAAGTAATCGAGTATCGTGTCCTGTGGAGCCCCTGCACAGCAGGACACGCGCACAGCCCCGCGCGCGCGCGCGCACCCGCGTGTGCACGCGTCGAATCTGACTCGACACGACACAAAGACACCCCCAGTCAACCAGAATCCTATGAACAATATCAAAACCTAATTTCCTATTTAAAAACTTTCCAAAAACCAGATCAAAATCCCTTCTTGGGCATTTCGACAAACACCTAGGCCACATCCTTGATACGTGTCCAAATGGACACGAAACTCATGAAACCTGACACGACACCAATGCATACACTTAGGGGACCCCTAGGGCTTCCTAATGATGAAGACAAATCGAAATTTCAAGGAAATTTGAGGGAGTTACCTAAGCTTGAACCTTCAAGAAAAATCCCATATTCAAATGCTCTCCTCTTGATGTCCCAATCTACCAAAATCACCACAAACTGAAATGGAACCTTAATGACAGCAAGAATAGATAGATTAGGATCTAATAGAAAAGTTTTGAATGGAAAAGAAAGAGGAATGGAATTTTAGGGATTTATTAAATAGGAACAAACCTTTCCTTCTAAACTTGAGCTTTCCTAAGAAAGAGGCAACCCTAAACTAAGAGAGTATTTATACGGTGGTGTCCCCAAGGAGGATATGGTGGCTGGCCACTTAGCCTAGGGCTTAGGGTTTTGGAATTTGTCTTGGGCTTTGGGCCAAATTACAAGGCTTTGAGTTAAATGATTAACCAAAGGCTCTAAATCATAAGTCATGACTTATGACTTTCTAAATCCTAATGCTAACTAGAGTCTAATGAGCAACCCAAGGATTAGCTTAGGTTAGACTAGAGTCATATAACCTAACCAAGTCCATACTAACTAGGGTTAGCTTCTAGGTTGGTCTACAAGGGTCAAACTAGTCAAAGTCAACCTAGTCCAAACAATTCTAAAATAATTCCTAAAATTCTCATAAATTCAAATAAATTCTATTAAATCTAAATAATAATTAATAATCCCAAATAATTCTTAAAATTACAAAAATGACTAAAATACCCCTCTGTCTGGAAATGAACACTAGCAAGACACCAAATCATAAGTCATAAAATTAAATAGTTTAAAAATAATTAAAAAAAATTACTAAAAATTATAACATGAAATAAATACCATTAAATAATAATTATAATTACAAAATTTCAAAATTACCCTCTTGTGGAAAACTGGATGTTACAATCCTACCTACCTTATAAAAATTTCGTCCTCGAAATTTAAAATGGTAGTAGTCCTTCTAGGTCATACACCCCATAATCAAAGTCTCAAACATACCGTCAGATAATCATATGCGTCTGTCCAAAACCATGATTCTCAGAATCTCCTTCATGCCAGTGAGCAAGGCTATGATAATCACACAGTCCTCAACTATGGTACATACCTCTAGAACTATGGTATTTAAAAATTTTTGCATTGCCGCGCGCTTGGCAGCGAAAACCTTAAATTTTTACACCCGAGAAATACGTCCATAATCTGACTATATGTCCTCACTGTGCCTGCTAACATGACCCTAGAGGATTCTAAAATCTCATAATCGAGGCGACCTAGCCCATATAATTTATCTCAGAAGAAAATTAAATTATAATGAAACACCAGATCAAACTTATCAACAATGAGGAGACAGATAGGAATAGATGGAACTGAATTTCAAGATAGATATAATAAGATAAGGTGGAAATAGAATCGAGAAGATCAGAACCTGCAAGCACCCCTCCTACTGTCTGAGCATCCTCAAGTGTTATGGCATAAGCTCGTCCTTGCTGGCCTCCCCTGGCCTGCTGCTGATGCTGTACGAACCTCTGTTGCTGAGTCTGCAATGCTGGTCCTCTCTGTTGTCCTGTCGGAGCCCTAGCTCTTGCTCCCTGAGCTGTCCATCCCGCAGACTTGGGACACTCTCTCAACTAATGATCTGATGATCCGCAGAGTAGGCACTTGCCTAGCCTCAGCCGACACTCACCCCAATCGTGCCCTGGTTTCTTACAGAAGGGGCAAAAGACAACATGCTGCTGTCTCTGCTGCTGCTGCTGTCTCTGCTGGAACGGCTGCGGCTGGAACTGCCTCGGCTGCTAGTGCTGAAGGTGAGGCCTCTTGGCCTGGCCTCCGCTGCTGCTGCCCCCAACTGGGTCTCGTCCCCTCTTGAGCCTAAGCTCAAGATCATCCTCTGCCAATAAGGCTCCCATCAAGATCTCCTCGAATGTGGCATCCCGGTTGCCCTTGGTCAAGGACTTGACCTCCTTGACTAAACCCTTCCGAAATCTCTAGGCCTTCGCCGTCTCGCTCAGACCCTCTACGAACCTTCCGAGGTGGCCAAACTCCCCCGCATACTCCTCCACTGAAATACTCCCCTGGACTAGGCTCTCGAACTGCGTCTCCAAGGCTCTGAGTGCTGAATCTGGAAAGAACTTCTTCTTGAAGAAGCCCTTGAACTCCTCCCAAGTCTGCCCAGCTACCCCAATCCTGGGGTCTGACTGATACCAGGTGCGAGCAAGATCTCGCATCCGACTAGCTGCGGCCTCGATCTGAAGATCTACTGGTATCATGGCCAGGCGGAAGATCTCCTCTATATGCTCGATCCACTCGTCAGCGTATATAATCCCCTCCGTCCCCAGGAAGTCTCTGGGGCTCATCTTCTGAAACTGCTCGATCCCCGGTGTCTTCGGCTGCTGCACCACTGGTCGAGCTGCGGCTGTCGTGATGGCCAACTCCATGCCTCTGTCCTGTCAAGCCTGCTGTCGGTCCATGAACTGCTGGAAATACGCGAACATCTGAGCTGCGTCCACGTATCCTGGAGGCGGCTGCTGGAAGGGATCCTCTGGAATGATCGGGTCCTGCCTCCGATCTGGTGGAGGCATACCCCCAGCTGCTGGTGGAGGGGCTCCTCCGATCGCAGCTGAAACGTCTACCCCAGCTGGCATGAGTGGGGCTACGGTACCAGGGGCTAGCTGCTGGGTATGAGAGGTGGCAGTCCTCCCATCGATGTCCCCCTGGCCCTGGCGAGGTGATCCTATCTCAACCATCCTGGAGACAGATCAAAAGAAACAATTGCTGAGAACGAGTTGAAATAGCAAAGGATGACAGTTATATTCAAAGGAAAACAATATCAGCAAGAACTGAGATGGTATGAATTAGATAAGAGTTTTTTCTAATGTGATTGAGTACCTCAAAAAATATCCTAATCCTACTGCAGGCTGTAGTGATACTCTAGTTCGAATACCACTACATAAACTTGACCTGCATGGGCCACTACTAAAAACGTGTCACGACCCGCACCCACTGTGAGGGTACGAGAACGTAACAACGCCCAGCCTACGCCGCAGTGTCGGCGGTAGAACGCTGTCCTAGGTCAACATACATCTAACAAAATATCTCTAAACAGTTTATACTCCCCGAATGGGGGTGACATAGCAGTAAAACTCAATCACAACTAAGGAAGAGACAGCACGATATGTAATAGAACTCAAGGAAATAAATAGATGAAAAGTAGACTAAGATAATCCCAACAATGTCCAGAGAAATACAAACTCAACTACAGCAAGAAAGAATATATACAACTCTGAACTCCAAATATAGTCTAGCTAAAACATGTCTCATGACTACATAAAAGAAGATAAGCCTAACTAATCTAGACTAGGCAATCGGGGTGATATCCTCAGCTAGAGCTGGGTCCTCCTGAGGGTCCAGCTCATAGGTGTCATCTAAGGCTGCCCTATAGTAAGTATCCAGACCAGCCTCCTCCTCGTCCTCTGTAATATTTTCAACAGGTCCAGTCAGGACAGGAGCGAGCACAATACATCTCATGCAGTTCATATCATGTCAGGAAATATAAAGCAGGCAATAGAGTAAGATACATGAAACGCTGTAAAAAAATGTACATAAAAACAGGAGAGATATTTGATAACTGGAAATATATACATGATAAGTAAGAACTGTAAGTGACTAATGATTTAGAGTACGAGATGGCATATAATTGGCTTAGGTTGTACATGATAAAACATGGAAGTAACAGAGTGTACATGATGGGTAAATCACATGACCATTTATACTCACCCCTACCCACAATCAATACACAAGGATCTATTCAAGTTACGTTACGGACATGATGTTTTGGTTACACAGGGAAACACATGAGGAAACATGAACGTACATGAGAGCACATGAAAGTACATGAGCGTACATGGAAGAACATGAGGGAACATGAGTGTACATGAGTAACGCAAGAGCAAGGAATACATGATGTACATGAAACACATGTCATAAAGTATCCGATACGCCCGCTAAGGGGATAACATCCCAAGAAGAGATCCATATAGTACCAATCCGTGATGATAACGTGACAGCATCAAGTAAAAGTAATCTAGAGCGAGAATATAAATCGTGACAAGTATGAAACGATCAGAGAATGACTCGCCTGATAACCTGAGTATCTGAAGAGAATATACTGTCCAAGGAGTGGTATCTGTCTCCTATAGAACAGTACAAGTCACAATGAGTCCAAAAATGATAATAAGATGCATTACAATGTATTCTAAATGAATCTAGGTCAAATCTAAGTCAAATCTAAGTCACACCAAGCTAAACTAGGTCATACTAGGTCAATCTAAGCCAAACTGGGTCACACTAGGACAGTCAAGGTCAAACAAGGTCACAGGAAATCAATCCAAGTCAAATTAGGTCAACCTGGGTCAAGGGTTGACTTACAGTTGACTTTTGGTCAAAAAGTCAACTCTGGTCAACTCTGGTCAACTCGGAGTCAACCCTAGGTCAACAAGTCATATGTTGACCAACTGTTGACTTTCAGTCAACTGGTCAACTATGGTTTGGTTTTGGTCAAATCTAGTCGCTTAAAGGCTAAGTTTGACTCTCGGTTGACTTTGTTGACTTTTGGTCAAAATGGTCAACCGGCGTCAAAACTAGTCTATGAGCACTATATTTGATCATTACCAACCAAGGAAATCAAGTTCTAACTCTATCTTAGACTCCAACTCAAATATCCTATTTTTAGGCATTACCTATATTTTCCTTACCAAGGTAAATACCTATACCTTGCACACACCACTCTAACCTTGGAATACTAGCCTAAGTTTCCTAGGATAGCTAGATACTATCCTATACTAATATTACTTACCAAGAAATCCAAGTGTCTAGGTCATCTAGATCATCTTAGACCACATGTCAACCATTTACCCATTACCTTACCATGCACCATTGTCACATCTTCTAAACACTCACATACCCAAACTCATCACTCACTCACTCACTCACTATGGTTCACAATAGGCTCTTACCTATAGGTTCACATAGGCTAACACTCATGCTCACACCTATAAGCTAATAGCTATATATATAGGCTCACTATATAGCCATATCTAGACTCACACTCACTAACTCATATATATAACCATATATCTAAACTCATATAGGTTCTCCTATATAGACTCACACACACACTCAAATACAAGGCCACAAACACACACTAATCTTACACACACACACCCAAATACAATGGGACACAAATAAATAGGCTAATGTGTGGGTTCAATGGGGTATTAAGTGGACTGGTTTGTGTGCTTGGAAGGGGCTGTATTGGGCTGATCTTGTGTGGACTTGGGGACTGAAATTAATGGCCAAATGGGATGCACTAGAGGGTGCTTAAGGACAGTCAAGGACATAATTTTGGGACAGGTCAATGAGGCTAATACATGGGGTTTTATGGACTGAAATTGAGTAACACAATGCTGAGTTTAGGCTGATATGCAAGGCTGTCCATGGGGTGTTGAATTGGGCCAAAATAAGGACTGGTTTGAGACAGATTTACAGCAGTCCTTGTGACCAATTGAGGACTGATTTGGGCTAAGCATTGGATGAACAAAGGGGCTGTATTGGGGCAGCAACATGGGTGATTTTCTGGACTGAAGTAGGCAAGGTGACAGCCATGTAGGTGGCTGTCATTTACAGGTTTAGGAGGGAGCAGGTTGAGGACTGATTTGTATTGCCATTGTGTCCTAAGGATAGGTTTAGGGGACTGAAAATGGAATGCACATGGACAGGTAAGGGTGGTATAGGGGGTTGCAAAGGACAGGTGTGGGACCGTCCAATGTGGGCTGATATGCCCCCTCCTATAACTCTCAATCTCTCACTCTCTCTAACTCTCTCACACTCTCAAATCCTGTAAGACCCAGTTTTCTGAAATTAGGGTATTTTTGAAAATTTATTATTTTTATTACTTATTAATGGTGTTTTAGTCATGTTATGAATTTTGGTGATCTTTAGTTAATTTGAAACTATTTTCTAAGTCATGGCTTATGACTTTGTGACTTTACTAGTGTAACCCTAGTGTAAACCCTAGAGATTTCATAACCTAGAAACTAACCATGATCATGTGAGCCTAGCCATAGGTTTAGAACATCAAATTAGGGCTTTTTAGTCAAAAGGGTATTTTGGTAATTTATTAGAATTTATTTGGATTTATGTAGTTTATTATTATTTAATTAGTGGATTAGTGTCATGTTAGTCCCTAACCAAGTTTACCCTAACCTAGAGATTAGTCACTAACCTAGGAGGCTAATGTTAGATGTTAACTTTATGTGTAAATATCTAGGTTTCATAAATATCTAGATATCTTATTTTTTAGATATTTTAGAACCTAGAAATATCTATCTACCTAGTCAAGCCTTAGGGGCTAAGTTAGCAAGGTGGAGGGGACCCTAAATATCTACCCTACCCCCCCATGGCAGCCAACACCCTACCCCCTTCCTATATAATCCCCTCAAACTCATTCATGATCAATTTGCATGAATTTAATACCTAGAAATTCCCATTTCTTCACAAGACCACAACTTGATCAATATTGATCCAAATTCACTCTAGTCTCTTGCATTGGGACCCTACAACATCTAGGGTGCTAAGGAGAACTAGCAATCAAGGATTTGGAAGCATTGGACACCATCAAGTGAAGAGGACACCCCCCCCAAAACCTTGTTTTCATTAAGTTTTGCACTCATAGGTAATAGTCCCTAAACTTTGTTAATTTTGTGTTTTCTCTTCATAATTGCATGCATCTAGGTACTAGGGTACTGTAGGACAAATTTGGTGGAAATTAGAAGTGTTTTGGTGTCCGTATCGGACACGTATCTAGGTTTTTATACAAGTGTTTGATGTATTGCCTCTCTGAATTAAATGTTAATGATTTCGAAAACTATTTGAACAATTTTCTAGCCCTATAGGTGTAGATCACAGAACCCCATCACTGAGCACATTATTGTGTCGTGTCCGTGTCAAAATCAGACACGAACACACTGTACTGCACTGCACTGCACAGTGTGGCAGTGTCCTGCTACCACACGGCTCGTGCTCACTGCACAGAGCACGTGGACACGCCAAAATTGGTGGACACGAGGGGGCAGTGTCTGCGCACATGCCCCCAAAATCTCACGACTTCTCGTGTCGTATCGAGTGAGAAAACTCACTCGCACTGGACACGCGCTGTCAGCGCACACGCACGCAGACACGACTTTGAGCGTGTCGTATCGCATGGATACGACACTAGGGTGTCTCGTAGTGACACGGGCATGAAGCCCTATTCATGGCGTACACGTGGACACGAGCACGTGGTGCGTCGTGTCCTGTGTCGCGAGCACGACGCGTGCAACCGCGTGCACGATGCGGTCTGAACTCGCGTGTATCAGTCGTATTTTCACGACTGATACGGGATTCGTTCTGTGTCCACGCGTGTCGTGGACACGTGTCAGGGTGTGGAACGTATAGCCATACGTGTGGGCTACACGTATGCACGACCACGAGTCGTGTCGTGTCTCATGGTGTGTCCACGAGACACATGAACACGTGCACGACGCTGTGCACTGTGTTGTGTATCCTAATTTACCCGTGTGGTGTTTTCGAGTGATTGGACACGTGAAACCGTGTCATGGTGTCGTGTCAGGCACCTAGGATACTAGGGTATTTATGGGGTGTCAGTTACCAACCCATGGTTGCGAGCCATAGCTCGGTTTAGTGCACGAAAATCAAGTTACCATGTTTCGAAATACACAGTCCACTGTTTCCAGTTTTGGTATTATTTCCAGATTTGTAAATCGAATTTCAAAACCTATTTTGATCTGTTTTATACTTTGTATTAGTGTATTTTAGTATATATATACGTAGTATATATGTATATGTGAGTGTGGGTGAAATTTGGGGGTATTTGGTTGAGTGTATAGGGAGTTGTGTATATATATACATATACAAGTATATATGTACTGTGTGTGTGTGTTTTCTGTGGATTGGGGGCTTTCCTGGATTCCAGGAAAGCTGGACTTCCTTCCCCCTACTTCCTGTGTATTCTCTGTCCCCCTCTCTCTCTATCTAATTCTCTCTCTCACTGTCCCTCTCTCTTTCAGTCTCTCTCTCTATTCACTCTTTCACTCTCTATTTCATTCTCTCTCTCACTTCCCTCTCTATATATATAATGTATATATATATATATATGAATGATATATAGAATTGTTTAGAATTATATATAGTGTATATATATATGTATATATACCTAGGGTATATGGGTATCACATAGGCTCTAGGCCTATGTGGTTTATGTTGTGAATATATATATATATTATATAAGTTTTGTGAAATATATACATATATATATATATATATATATATATATATATATATATATATATATATATATATATATATATTTTATATATATATATATATATATATATATATATATATATATATATATATATATATATGATATATATATGATATATATATATATATATATTTACTAGATCATATATAGTGTTATATATAATTATGTGGGTTTTGGGTATTGTATATAGTTATGCCTATATTGGTATATATGTATAGGTAGTGGATACACTTGGGTATATCTATATATATAGATATATATATGTGACTTGATAAGTATAGGTTATATAGAACCCTATGACATAGTCTATGGGCCTATATAGTTATGCATATATATAAATGACCTTCTAGTATAGGTTTATATAGAAACCTGTAAGTCACTAGCCTATAAGAAACCTGTAAGACTATCCTATGGCCTAGGCTACTAGCCTATGGCTTTGGGGCTAACCCAACTAACTCTAATGGCCTAAAACACCAACTAGTTAACCCTTGTTGACTAAGGGTTGACCAAAGTCAACTATTGGTCAAACCATGACCTAATTGACCTAGAAATGGCTTGGATAGACTTAAAAGGACTTAATGACTAAGGTTTGACTAAACCCTAACTAGATGATTAGGTTAACCATATAGATTATGAGGGTAATCCTATATAGATGAAGATATGTATGGGATTAAGTGAGATACTTAGAGTTGAGTCATGACTTGAGTTGGAGAATAGGATTAGCTTGATTATAGGATTAAGGTTGGTATTGTACTATATGTATTTATGTGTGGTATACTTTGTATAGGTAATTATAGTATAGTATCTTAGGTATTCTAAGGCATGTTAGCCTATGTTTGGTTTTGAGTTAGCCTTATAGGGTTTGACTGGATGTTGACCATTAGTCAAGATTAACCTAATTACCTTATTGACTAGTCTATGATTAACCAAAACCTTAGTTAGACTAAGACTTGACCCTATATGGACCCAAGTAACTAGAGTTGACTAGTTTGGCTAGAATATTTGACCAAGGATTGACTTTAACCTAGATTAGACTTGTTTACCCTTGTTTGACCTTGTATGACTTAGTTTAACTTCTTGTAACCTAGTATGACTTAATTTGACTTAGTTTGACTGTAGTGTTGACCTAGTTTGACTTTGACCTAGATTGGCTTAGAATTCATATAGATTGCATCGTAGATTTTGTTTACCTTCATTTTGGACATGTCATAACTGTATTGCTCTATTTTAGGACATTGTGATCCTGGTACAGACATCTGATATTACACTACTCTTTCCAGAGTAACAGGCGAGTATATTCTCTGATAATTCTCTCATTTATTTGTCGATTACTGTATTTCAGTTCTAGTTAGTTCTATGTGATTCTCTGTATCAACACGTATGGATATTTCTGGATTCATGTATCGACACATACCTTACTTGCTGGCCTCTATTACTGGAGTCATTAGTATCATTCCGGAATCATTTCTGGAATCATCACGTATGGGCCAGACTCATCTCGATTCTTTTTGTCGATTTTGGATTCACTTGCTGGGCGGGGAAATATTGAGTAAGACATGTAGACATATCCCAAATCCGGAATCTCCTACTGGAATCTACCGGAAGCATAGCCATCTCTTGCCCGATCAGCGAGAGATGTGCCTGATACCTACAGCCGTTTGCATGTCGATCTCGGTATTTTAAAACACACTGTTAGATCATAGTTGGACTCACCCTGGTTTCATTGATCACTGTTGGACTCATCTTGTACTGGAAATTATCTGGTATCAGATTATATGGACTGGACTCACACTGGGATTACTTTAGACTTATATCGTACTGTCTGGACTCGTACATATTATTCTAGTTCAGTTAGCTTTTATTACAGTCTTCATTGCCATGATTCTTCTCTTGTTTTAGTTACCTTTCTTTTCTTGTATCTTACTGTGTCTCTGTGCCATCATTACCTGTATAAAACTGCCATGCTCATCAATAAAACTGCCTATAACTGCTTTATAGTTCTTTGTCATTTACTTGGGTTTTTCTAGATGAGTTGTACTCGTTCCCGTCCTGATTGGACCTGTTGAAAATATTACAGATGATAATCCTGAGGACACATGCCCTGCTTACCATGGACCTGGCGAGGGATTAGCTACCTTTGGTTCCGACTCTCAGGAGTGATTCAGGAGATTAGCTAGTAGACTACTTTAGCTTTCATATTTTGGCTTGTTGTATTAAAGTTAAGATATTTAGTCTGTATTAAGTTGGTTTGAGATATTGGTGTATTATTTTAGCAGTTAGTTGTTGTTGTCTTTAATTCCTTAGGTATAACTTCTGTGTTATCTTTTCGTGCTTAGACTGCGTGTGAGTAGATCATTCCCTTTACTTGCCCTCCATTCGGAGCTGATATCTGGACAAGTACTTTTTATATTCACTGCATGAGATTAGTTAGCAACCTAGGACAGCTTACTTCCGCCGACACTGCGGCGTAGGCTGGACGTACCCACTTCTCGTGCCCCTATACCGGGTGCGGGTCGTGACACGTTTTTAGTGGTGCCCCCATGCAGGTCTCGAGACTAAATTATTTGGTTACGTTATTGTACCAAGCATGCCTGCAATTAGGAACTTAAGGTAATTAGACAACATTAGGAATGACGCTTAGAACACCTAAAGGAATACTAGGATTGCAACATAGGAAATACAACACATGCTTGCTATTATAATTAGATTTTCTTGTCTATGATTGTTTTGCTTAAAGAGTCCTTATAAGTCTTTTTATTGTAATTAGATGGTGCTTACTCGTTCATCCCGGTATGTCTCACCTGAGAATGACACACTCCCCATCCAGTCAGCTGACCAGTTGACTGATACACCTCTACCTCCACCTACCACATTTCTCCACTCCACAGATCCACAAACCCAGATACCACAACCACCTTCCACATCACAGGCCCAGCAGGACCCAATACTTCCACCACCCCCTATCACTATACCTACCCAGGCTTCCGTCACACTCGACGGGAACCAACTGCTCATTCTGATCCAGGGGTTCCTAGCAACCCATCAGGAGCAGACCACCCTACTCCGCCAGAGCATAGAGCATTCTGAGGGACGTACCGTGGTCCCACCACCTGTAGAGCCGCGGCAGAGAGCAGGGACGATCAAGGACTTCATGGGTCTGAATCCCAAAGAGTTCTTAGGGACTGAGGGCATAGTAGTAGCAGATGACTGGTTAGACTCGGTAGAGAGGAAGCTCATTGGAGTTAGGATGCCGGATGACCTCCAGGTCGAGGCAGCGGGATTTTTGCTGATAGACTTGGCAGGAGTTTGGTTCCGGAATGAGCCGTTATTCGCGAGAGGGAGAGCCACTTGGGATCAGTTCAAGACCCAGTTCAAGAAGAAATTCTTCTCAACCACTGTTAGAGTAGCCATGGGGCTACGATTCCAGAACATCCAGCAGGGAAACCGTTCTGTTGACGAGTATGCGACAGAGTTTAGTCGCCTGAGCCGTTTCGCTCCTAGCCTAGTTGCTGACCCTGAGGAGATGACGCGTAGGTTTTGCCGTGGTCTAGTTCCAGACATTGGCATTCTTATAGTGGCAAACGGTATGACTGACTACTACCAGAGCTTAGAGTTAGCTCGGAGTATCGAGGACCGTCTTCTGTCTTGCAAGAGACCGGCTTCTGTACACATTGAGGGACCCTTCAAGCGTCAGGCTTTCCAGCAGAAAGTGCCGACGCTACACCAGCAGACATATCATCCTCCCACACCACATCATTCGACCCTGCCAGTTAGAGCCCCGGGACCCCGGCAGCAGAGGCCATTTCAGCAGGTACAGCATCAGTATCGGGGTCAGGACCCGAAGACGATCAGTTGTTCATACTGCAGGAAGCAGGAACACATCAGGGAGCAGTATAGGAAGAGGCTGAAGGTTTGCTATACCTGTGGGTCTGATACTCACCAGAAGATGGATTGTCCTATTGCACCTCCTTATATGGGGGCTAGGCCACCTGTAGCTCAGCACCAGAGGGGTGGAGCTTTTGCGATGACGGTCGAGGAGACTAACGCTGCAGGTAACGGGTTAGCAGGTTTGTCTTTCTGTCCTTCCTTTCCCATCTTGTTGTATGATTCCATTAGTACCTGTCAGGATATGCTTGTGATATACTAGATAGTGTAGTTACCCTGTTCAAGACTGTGGAATCACGACCAGTAGGACTATGATTGTATGTTATCTTTTGACTCTGATTGACTGGGGGTTTGACCTAGAAGGAGTACGACTATCTTAATTTCGAGGAGGAAATTTCTCTAAGGAGGGTAGACTTGTAAGACCCAGTTTTCTGAAATTGGGGTATTTTTAAAAATTTATTATTTTTATTACTTATTAATGGTGTTTTAGTCATGTTATGAATTTTGGTGATCTTTAGTTAATTTGAAACTATTTTCTAAGTCATGGCTTATGACTTTGTGACTTTACTAGTGTAACCCTAGTGTAAACCCTAGAGATTTCATAACCTAGAAACTAACCATGATCATGTGAGCCTAGCCATAGGTTTAGAACATCAAATTAGGGCTTTTTAGTCAAAAGGGTATTTTGGTAATTTATTAGAATTTATTTGGATTTATGTAGTTTATTATTATTTAATTAGTGGATTAGTGTCATGTTAGTCCCTAACCTAGTTTACCCTAACCTAGAGATTAGTCACTAACCTAGGAGGCTAATGTTAGATGTTAACTTTATGTGTAAATATCTAGGTTTCATAAATATCTAGATATCTTATTTTTTAGATATTTTAGAACCTAGAAATATCTATCTACCTAGTCAAGCCTTAGGGGCTAAGTTAGCAAGGTGGAGGGGACCCTAAATATCTACCCTACCCCCCCATGGCAGCCAATACCCTACCCCCTTCCTATATAATCCCCTCAAACTCATTCATGATCAATTTGCATGAATTTAATACCTAGAAATTCCCATTTCTTCACAAGACCACAACTTGATCAATATTGATCCAAATTCACTCTAGTCTCTTGCATTGGGACCCTACAACATCTAGGGTGCTAAGGAGAACTAGCAATCAAGGATTTGGAAGCATTGGACACCATCAAGTGAAGAGGACACCCCCCCCCCCAAAACCTTATTTTCATTGAGTTTTGCACTCATAGGTAATTGTCCCTAAACATTGTTAATTTTGTGTTTTCTCTTCATAATTGCATGCATCTAGGTACTAGGGTACTGTAGGACAAATTTGGTGGAAATTCGAAGTGGTTTGGTGTCCGTATCGGACACGTATCTAGGTTTTTATACAAGTGTTTGATGTATTGCCTCTGTGAATTAAATGTTAATGATTTCGAAAACTATTTGAACAATTTTCTAGCCCTATAGGTGTAGATCACAGAACCCCATCACTGAGCACATTATTGTGTCGTGTCCGTGTCAAAATCAGACACGAACACACTATACTGCACTGCACTGCACAGTGTGGCAGTGTCCTGCTACCACACGGCTCGTGCTCACCGCACAGAGCACGTGGACACGCCAAAATTGGTGGACACGAGGGGGCGGTGTCTGCGCACATGCCCCCAAAATCTCACGACTTCTCGTGTCGTGTCGAGTGAGAAAACTCACTCGCACTGGACACGCGCTGTCAGCACACACGCGCGCAGGCACGACTTTGAGCGTGTCGTGTCGCATGGACACGACACTAGGGTGTCTCGTAGTGACACGGGCATGAAGCCCTATTCGTGGCGTACACGTGGACACGAGCACGTGGTGCGTCGTGTCCTGTGTCGCGAGCACGACGCGTGCAACCGCGTGCACGACGCGGTCTGAACTCGCGTGTATCAGTCGTATTTTCACGACTGATACGGGGTTCGTTCTGTGTCCACGCGTGTCGTGGACACGTGTCAGGGTATGGAACGTGTAGCCATACGTGTGGGCTACACGTATGCACGACCACGAGTCGTGTCGTATCTCGTGGTGTGTCCACGAGACACATGAACACGTGTACGACGCTGTGCACTGTGTTGTGTATCCTAATTTACCCGTGTGGTGTTTTCGAGTGATTGGACACGTAAAACCGTGTCGTGGTGTCGTGTCAGGCACCTAGGATACTAGGGTATGTATGGGGTGTCAGTTACCAACCCATGGTTGCGAGCCATAGCTCGGTTTAGTGCACGAAAATCAAGTTACCCTGTTTCGAAATACACAGTCCACTGTTTCCAGTTTTGGTATTATTTCTAGATTTGTAAATCGAATTTCAAAACCTATTTTGATCTGTTTTATACTTTGTATTAGTGTATTTTAGTATGTATATACGTAGTATATATGTATATGTGAGTGTGGGTGAAATTTGGGGGTATTTGGTTGAGTGTATAGGGAGTTGTGTATATATATACATACACAAGTATATATGTACTGTGTGTGTGTGTTTTCTGTGGATTGGGGGCTTTCCTGGATTCCAGGAAAGCTGGACTTCCTTCCCCCTACTTCCTGTGTATTCTCTGTCCCCCTCTCTCTCTATCTAATTCTCTCTCTCACTGTCCCTCTCTCTTTCAGTCTCTCTCTCTATTCACTCTTTCACTCTCTATTTCATTCTCTCTCTCACTTCCCTCTCTCTATATATAATGTATATATATATATATATATATATGAATGATATATAGAATTGTTTAGAATTATATATAGTGTATATATATATGTATATATACCTAGGGTATATGGGTATCACATAGGCTCTAGGCCTATGTGGTTTATGTTGTGAATATATATATATATATATATATATATATATATATATATATATATATATATATATATATATATATATATATATATATATATATATATTATATAAGTTTTGTGAAATATATATATATATTATATAAGTTTTGTGAAATATATATATATATATATATATATATGATATATATTTATATATATATATTTACTAGATCATATATAGTGTTATATATAATTATGTGGGTTTTGGGTATTGTATATAGTTATGCCTATATTGGTATATATGTATAGGTAGTGGATACACTTGGGTATATCTATATATATAGATATATATATATGTGACTTGATAAGTATAGGTTATATAGAACCCTATGACATAGTCTATGGGCCTATATAGTTATGCATATATATAAATGACCTTCTAGTATAGGTTTATATAGAAACCTGTAAGTCACTAGCCTATAAGAAACCTGTAAGACTATCCTATGGCCTAGGCTACTAGCCTATGGCTTTGGGGCTAACCCAACTAACTCTAATGGCCTAAAACACCAACTAGTTAACCCTTGTTGACTAAGGGTTGACCAAAGTCAACTATTGGTCAAACCATGACCTAATTGACCTAGAAATGGCTTGGATAGACTTAAAAGGACTTAATGACTAAGGTTTGACTAAACCCTAACTAGATGATTAGGTTAACCATATAGATTATGAGGGTAATCCTATATAGATGAAGATATGTATGGGGTTAAGTGAGATACTTAGAGTTGAGTCATGACTTGAGTTGGAGAATAGGATTAGCTTGATTATAGGATTAAGGTTGGTATTATACTATATGTATTTATGTGTGGTATACTTTGTATAGGTAATTATAGTATAGTATCTTAGGTATTCTAAGGCATGTTAGCCTATGTTTGGTTTTGAGTTAGCCTTATAGGATTTGACTGGATGTTGACCATTAGTCAAGATTAACCTAATTACCTTATTGACTAGTCTATGATTAACCAAAACCTTAGTTAGACTAAGACTTGACCCTATATGGACCCAAGTAACTAGAGTTGACTAGTTTGGCTAGAATATTTGACCAAGAGTTGACTTTAACCTAGATTAGACTTGTTTACCCTTGTTTGACCTTGTATGACTTAGTTTAACTTCTTGTAACCTAGTATGACTTAATTTGACTTAGTTTGACTGTAGTGTTGACCTAGTTTGACTTTGACCTAGATTGGCTTAGAATTCATATAGATTGTATCGTAGATTTTATTTACCTTCATTTTGGACATGTTATAACTGTATTGCTCTATTTTAGGACATTGTGACCCTGCTACAGACATCTGATATTACACTACTCTTTCCAAAGTAACAGGCGAGTATATTCTCTGATAATTCTCTCATTTATTTGTCGATTATTGTATTTCAGTTCTAGTTAGTTCTATGTGATTCTCTGTATCATCACGTATGGATATTTCTGGATTCATGTATCGACACATACCTTACTTGCTGGCCTCTATTACTGGAGTCATTAGTATCATTCCGGAATCATTTCTGGAATCATCACGTATGGGCCAGACTCATCTCGATTCTTTTTGTCGATTTTGGATTCACTTGCTGGGCGGGAAAATATTGAGTAAGACATGTAGACATACCCCAAATTCAGAATCTCCTACTGGAATCTACCGGAAGCATAGCCATCTCTTGCCCGATCAGTGAGAGATGTGCCTGATACCTACAGCCGTTTGCATGTCGATCTCGGTATTTTAAAACACACTGTTAGATCATAGTTGGACTCACCCTGGTTTCAATGATCACTGTTGGACTCATCTTGTACTAGAAATTATCTGGTATCAGATTATATGGACTGGACTCACACTGGGATTACTTTAGACTTATATCGTACTGTCTGGACTCGTACATATTATTCTAGTTCAGTTAGCTTTTATTACAGTCTTCATTGCCATGATTCTTCTCTTGTTTTAGTTACCTTTCTTTTCTTGTATCTTACTGTGTCTCTGTGCCATCATTACCTGTATAAAACTGCCATGCTCATCAATAAAACTGCTTATAACTGCTTTATAGTTCTTTGTCATTTACTTGGGTTTTTCTAGATGAGTTGTACTCGTTCCCGTCCTGATTGGACCTGTTAAAAATATTACAGATGATAATCCTGAGGACACATGCCCTGCTTACCATGGACCTGGCGAGGGATTAGCTACCTTTGGTTCCGACTCTCAGGAGTGATTCAGGAGATTAGCTAGTAGACTACTTTAGCTTTCATGTTTTGGCTTGTTGTATTAAAGTTAAGATATTGAGTCTGTATTAAGTTGGTTTGAGATATTGGTGTATTATTTTAGCAGTTAGTTGTTGTTGTCTTTAATTCCTTAGGTATAACTTCTGTGTTATCTTTTCGTGCTTAGACTGCGTGTGAGTAGATCATACCCTTTACTTGCCCTCCATTCGGAGCTGATATCTGGACAAGTACTTTTTATACTCACTGCATGAGATTAGTTAGCAACCTAGGACAGCTTACTACCGCCGACACTGCGACGTAGGCTGGACGTACCCACTTCTCGTGCCCCTATACCGGGTGCGGGTCGTGACAAATCCCATTTTCTATATCCCTCTAATCTCACACACACCCTAACTCTATGCAAATATAGACACACACATAACACCCACTCTACATTCCCCAAATCTCAACCATAGTTAGATCAAGTTTAGGAGAATAAATTTAGGGACTAAAACCAATGTTTAGCAGTATTAAACAGGTTTAAAATGATGACAAAGTCCACTCTGAAAAATTGGAAATTTCAGGATACTCATACCCAGTTTCCAGAATTTGGTAAAATGCTAAAAACTAATGAAAACATATTAAAATTCAAAATAAAAGGTTGGTAAAGTTCATACACAGTATACATGTGTCATACAACATGTTCGTGTCCACCAAAGTGGACACAAACGTGTCCAAGTGATCAATACCTGAAACAGTGCACACAGGCACTGTTTCAGTGCACTGTATCGTGCACGTGTGCACGCGTGTCGTGCACACGACGCAGTCCAACCTAGGACTCGTGCACACCACCCTAGGTAGACCACCTATAGGGCTACCCAATAGGCTAGCTAACCCGTGTCCAAGTCGTGTCAGTGAGTGACACGAAGCCCGTATCAGTGCCAATAAATTCCCGACTGCACTGTCAGCCCCGACCAGTGCAACGTGAATAACTCCCTCGACACGCCACGTGGGCCCCTGAAATTTGACACGTGGCGTGTCAGTGAGTGCCCCAAGGGCTGTGTCAAATCTCGTGTCAAGTAATCGAGTATCGTGTCCTGTGGAGCCCCCATACAGCAGGACACGCGTACAGCCCCGCGCGCGCGCGCGCACCCGCGTGTGCACGTGTCGAATCCGACTCGACACGACACAAAGACACCCCCAGTCAACCAGAATCCCATGAACAATATCAAAACCTAATTTTCTATTTAAAAACTTTCCAAAAACCAGATCGAAATCCCCTCTTGGGCATTTCGACAAACACCTAGGCCACATCATTGATACGTGGCCAAATGGACACGAAACTCATGAAACCTGACACGACACCAATGCATACACTTAGGGGACCCCTAGGGCTTCCTAATGATGAAGACAAATCGAAATTTCATGAAAATTTGAGGGAGTTACCTAAGCTTGAACCTTCAAGAAAAATCCCCTATTCAAATGCTCTCCTCTTGATGTCCCAATCCACCAAAATCACCACAAACTGAAATGGAACCTTAATGACAGCAAGAATAGATAGATTAGGATCTAATAGAAAAGATTTGAATGGAAAAGGAAGAGGAATGGAATTTTAGGGATTTATTTAATAGGAACAAACCTTTCCTTCTAAACTTGAGCTTTCCTAAGAAAGAGGCAACCCTAAACTAAGAGAGTATTTATAGGGTGGTGTTCCCAAGGAGGATATGGTGGCTGGCCACTTAGCCTAGGGCTTAGGGTTTTAGAATTTGTCTTGGGCTTTGGGCCAAACTACAAGGCTTTGAGTTAAATGATTAACCAAAGGCTCTAAATCATAAGCCATGACTTATGACTTTCTAAATCCTAATGCTAACTAGAGTCTAATGACCAACCCAAGGATTAGCTTAGGTTAGACTAGAGTCATATAACCTAACCAAGTCCATACTAACTAGGGTTAGCTTCTAGGTTGGTCTACAAGGGTCAAACTAGTCAAAGTCAACCTAGTCCAAACAATTCTAAAATAATTCCTAAAAATTCTCATAAATTCAAATAAATTCTATTAAATCTAAATAATAATTAATAATCCCAAATAATTCTTAAAATTACAAAAATGACTAAAATACCCCTCAGCCTGGAAATGAACACTGGCAAGACACCAAATCATAAGTCATAAAATTAAATAGTTTAAAAATAATTAAAAAAATCACTAAAAATCATAACATGAAATAAATACCATTAAATAATAATTATAATTACAAAATTTCAAAATTACCCTCTTGTGGAAAACTGGGTGTTACAGGACCTTTTAATTTTTGTTGACAAATTTAAATTTTTTTAGCAGATGACCTCTAGCCTAGTGGTTAAGAGAGATGCATGCGGCCCGAGTGGTCAGGAGTTCGAATCCCAGTAGGAGCGATTCTAGAAATAATTTACCTGGTTCTATATATATATATATATATATATATATATATATATATATATATATATATATATATATATATATATATATATATATATACATATACGAAGAAAGGGTAATTAATTTATGGAATCGCTCCCACTGGGATTCAAACTCCGCCCACAAGGGAAAGCTATATATATATATATATATATATATATATATATATATATATATATATATATATAGCTTTCCTCTCTCTCTCTCTCTCTATATATATATATATATATATATATATATATATATATATATATATATATATATATATATATTGATCGAGGCTGTTCATGCTAAATACATTCGTGCTAATAGGCAGAGCACGGAGAACTACTGGATATGGAAGGATATGGAAAGATATGGAAAGAGGCACCTTCAAGTTCAGTACGACTATGAATCAAATTAGGACCTACCTTGACGAGGTAGACTGGTCGGAGGTGGTGTGGACCAAAGTTATGGCAGCCAAGTTCTCCCTATGCATATACAAAATGATTATGAACAAACTCCTTACTCGGAACATGTTTTCCATGTTTGGCATCCCGTACGAGGACATGAAGTGTTGCTTATAGGCGAAAGAGGATGAGTATAGGGAATAACTTTTTTTCGCTTGCGACTTTGATTGGGATGTTTGGACCACCCAAAGGTCTAAGTTTGGCTTCTCTAACACGCTTTGTAGTGTTTTTTTTTTCCTCTGTTTTGAATGAAGCTAAAGTCCAGAGGACAAGGGAGCGGGCGGATACTGTCGGCTCAAAATTATTTTTGGGACGGTGGTCTGACACGTACGGAAGGAACGCAACCGACGTATCTTTGAATGTCCTTCTCTTAGTATTTTTGTTGTACGAAAAAAATATAGATGCTAATATAGATATTCTTGATCCCAAATGACCTATTTTATAATCGGAAATAGATCATATTTGTAATCATCTTTTAATCTATAATTTTTATCTTTTTCAAAAAAAAAACTCTAAATATATAAATGAATCAATCAATATATTCAGAATTATATCAGCCACCCTGCATGACCCATTGCTTAGTCGAGCATTGCGACTGGAAAAAGAACGTTGAATCACAAGAAGAGTATGCTGGTAGAACTGGAAAGAGAGAGAGAGAGAGAGCGAGAGAGAGAGCGCTTTCGTCGTCAACTATGCAATCTCAGTGAAGCAAGCAAGAGAGAGAGAAGAGAGAGAGACGAGCGAGACTTTAGAAGGATGAGTCACCAGACCAGAAAAATCCCAACACCGCGTCGTCGAAGCGAGCGACCGTAACTAAATCTTTTTTCAAACGCGTGGGCGGTGTGCTTTTAAGTAGTTAAGTATGGTGACCACCACTCCCCACGGATTTGATAGATACGTATACGCAGACAAGAGGAAACATATCCATCGTTACTTGATACTGACGTTCACAGTTGATCCAGTCAACAAGTAGGAATGTTTGTCGTCGGTGCTCTAAGACTTCTGCAAGAAAAGCACCCTATCAGAATTACACACGTGTCAGAAAGACTATAAGAACGAGAAAGAATGAAAGAAGAAAACGTTAGGTAGAACATTTTAGGGACAACGGTGCCGACTATTTTTGTGCTGCTATATACGCAAATTATTGTACTAGCTAGGTCTTGTAAAGGTAATCAAAGTCAAGATTAAAAAATAAAATTAATTATTTAAATGATGCTTGAAGAATGTATTTATTATCGTTTGGGTGAAAGAACTTTTTTTTTTTTTATTAATTTGATATCTAAGTTTTATATTTATTTTAAAGAGTACCTGAAGTGCATTCTATTGATATTTTTGGATAAAAATTAACAAAAATAGACATGTGATAGTCACGTGCCTTAGAATATTAGTCTTCCAAAAAATTCTGCATAACCAAATAGTTTTTGTGAGTACATGAACTAGAACATTGACCAGCAGGGAAACTATAATAACAGTGCCCATGGAGACAATCAGGACCGATTGCCACTCGATCTAAATACACAGATTATAACAACCAAAGTTTGAAATTGAAGTGTTATCTAATAGAACTAATCCTAAGATTTTTTCCTATCCCAGATTTCAAGCAGTGAGGTTGAAAGTTTCTTAGCCCTTGTGCGTAAAGAAACCTAGTCCAGAAATATTCTTTTTCTAGAAGGATGGGTGGAATAAATAGAGAGAACAACATGAAATTGAATGTTTGGGTAAAGTGCAAAAATCCCTCCTTAGATGTATAATTTTTGCACTAAAAGACCTTTTAGTCATTTTTTGCAGTTAAAGACCCCCGCAATTAGTGACTTGTTCGGAATAGGACCTCCCGTCTGAGAGCCGTTGGAAACAGCCGTTACTCTCCAAACTTTTTGAAAACTTTTAATGAAACACCCAAAATACCCTTTGCCTTTGATCTATTTAAGGCTGAGGATGTTTGGGGCTTGGGGCTTGGGAGGAGAGAACGGCCGGGGCTTCCACATTAGCTTGTCGCCACAGTTGCTTGGGGTTTGTACACAAGCCTTAATTTTTTTTTTCCTGATATTTTCAGTTCTTCTATTTTTGCTAATTTATTTCCAAAGTAATTTGTTCTCTTTTCTAATTTTTTTTCCGAACAGATTAATCCAAAGTCGAAGTTATGCCTTCTAGCTCGCAATCTTCGTTCTCACGACATTCAAGTAGAAATCGAGGGAAATTTATTTACTGCCATTATGGACCAATTAGTCCATTGAAGACTTCGTGGACGCAAGCAAACCCTGGAAGAAGATTATATGGGTGTGCAAATTTTCCAACAAGTTCTTGTGGATTTCTACTATGGGAGGATGAAAAACTTCCAGAGTACTATCAGAATCTAATCTGGAATTTAATGAAAGAATTGAAGGAGCATCGAAGCCAACGTTTAATTTCTTCTAGAGAAGCGACAGTGGCGATGACGACAAGTGAACGAAGACCATACCTCAACATGCATATATTGCAATTTGTTTTTGGTTTTGTAACGTGTATAGTTATGTTTAAAATTTTTGTATGACGATTGCAATTGTTGAATGAAGTAAGCTATGTGGAAAAAAATGTTGGTGACATTGTTAGCATACTTCAGTGGCATAAACTCAACCTGAGAGTTCATATAAAATGAAGAGAGTTCATATAAACTGCAGTAAGCACATAAAGTTCTTGTAACAAAGAAGTTTGGCTCTACATAAGCACATAAATCTTCAGTAAGCACATATAAAATGAAGAGAAGTTAAAAAGAAGTTAAGAACTGCAGTAAGCACATATAAATCTTTCAACAAAGAAGTTAAAAACTGCAGTATATTCAGACACATCTTTAACACATATAAACTGCATAAGCACATAAACCTTTCAACAAGCCAAACTGCAGATAAGTATCCAACACATAAAGTATACATTGAGACCAACATCCAAACTGCAAGCTGCAGATAAGTATCCATACATTCAAGTATACATTGAGACCAACATCCAAACTGCACAGATAAGTACATCCAAACTCAAGCATTTCTTCATTGTATTTCTTCACTGGCAGATAAGTACTTCATTACAGCAGAGCAAAATAGGCACAATAATCCTTCGAAAGATTAGCACATCCCAAAATAGATGCTTGTATACTGCAGGGAAGAAAGGCAGAGTTATAATTGATGAAGTAAAAGTTGAAAATTAAATGATGAAATGAAGAAGTAGGAACCTGTAGCATGACAAAACGAGTTAGGGACTGCAGCCTGACAAAATGAGATAGGGACAGTGGCTCAGAGGAGTTAGTGAGGTAGGGACAGTGGCTCAGCAGTGCAAAATAGAGCTGAACACACACATTAGCATAGCACCCCACAGAGTAACAAAATAGAGCAATTGACACAAAATATGTGTCTTATACTCACATAGAGAAGTACACACAAATAAAGCACCAGAGCCCCACAAAATAGCCCTACAAAATAGAGCAGTTCACAGAAACAGAGCCCCACCCACAGAGCCCTACACTCACATAACTCTAAATCATCATTGCCAACTTTCAGAAAGGGTCACCAAAATGATAAAGACCCTTCACTTGTCTACAACCTACAAAAAGATGAGTAACAAATAATTAAAATGCACAATGTAGTATAGACAAAGAATAATTAAAATACACAATGCTGACCTTCATGAATTGCTTGTTGGATCACCATGACAATATGTAGGGTGGACTTAGAAAGCCTAGGCCTACCAGCACTTAGAAGTTGACCTTTGTATTCTGTCTTCATGAAACATCCATCAAGACCAATGAATGGTCTGCAACCTGCCTTGAAGCCCTTCAGCAGTGCATTCAAGGTGTAAAAAACCCTCACAAATCTGGTTGTTTTCCCATCAGGCTCCACTTCTCCCTTTACCCTAACAATACTTCCAGGATTTATTTTCATCACCAACATAGCATACTCTCTTATACAAGCATACTGTTCTTGGACATCCCCATCAATCATCTCCAATGCCTTCTTTTTTGCCCTGTGAACTTTGTGTCTAGAAACATCAATCTCCAAATCTTTAGCTATATGAGTTTTAAATCCAATATTCTTCCAGTCTGGATCATGTCTGAACCTGTGGAGATACCTGTTTACAAGAAGTGGCAAATAGTAACAGATAGTAACAGATAACAGTTTAATAACAGCTAACTAAAAAGTAACTGTTTGCAAGAAATGTAGAAGTAAAAGCTAACTACTAGTAACTGTTTGCAAGAAATATAGAAGTAAAAGTAAACTACTAGTAACCTAACTAACAGTTCACTAAAACCTAACTAACAATTAACTAAAAGCTAAATAACAGTAGAAGTGGATATACCTGTTTGCAAGAAATGTAGAAGTGGCTTGCTTGTTGGTGTCCACCTCGCCACAATTTTTTGCATGTGCAGATTGGAATTTCTTAACTACAAAGTAACCATTTTCACCTACAACACTTCCATGAATCCTCCACTCACATCCTTCAGTTGAACATACAGCTGTGATCCTCCTTCTTTCATTGTGTATAAACTTCATGTTGTACTTGTTCTTGATGGCATGGAGCCTCAGAGCACTCCTGAATTCTTTATGTGTAGCAAAACGTTTTCCCACATGAACATCCACATTTTCATCCCTCAACAAACTATTTTTAGTCACAACAGGATCTGAAGTACCCAACTCATAATCTTTAGACCCCCAACTGTCTTCTGAGGACTGCACACTGTCCAACTCATCACTGGGATTATACTCAGAGTTTTGGTCAATGTTTTCATGAGGTAAAAAACTAATATAGTCAATACCTACTTGTTCTTCACCCACTTGTTCTTCAGCCACTTCTTCTTCACCCACTTGTTCTTCACCCACAGCCACATGTTCTTCTTCACCCACTTGTTCTTCATCCACATGTTCAAGTGGTACCCCAGTCGAGTTAATGCTTGCCCAATAATCATCATCCATCTTCATTTCCATCTCTATAGCTGCTTCACTAAAATCAGTAATATGTGTCTCATAATCATTGTAATCAATGAGTGACTCATCGAGCTTTCCTAATACATAAAATTTGAGAAGACATGGCTCTGGAAACTTTGCAAAGCATCTCATTATATCATTGTCACCCAATAATTGTATCTTCCTTCTATCCACAGGGTCATAGAAGTAAACTTCACAGGGAGCCTGCACCCCAGCACTTGCACATAGGCCATCAAGGTCAAACCAACAGAATTCATCACTAAGAATAAATTCTTTCAGTTCCAACACTACACCACCAACGTATTTGTCACCAACATCAAAGTGACCCCTAACATACATGTGAAGAGCATACTTTGTACCAAATATGTGGTGTTAAAACCTGTACACAATTACAAACTAATAACAAATTAACAACTAATTACATACAGTTACCATTTGTCACGCTCCAGAACCAGATTACTGGAGAGCGGGGGCAGACATAGCCAGCTACGTATAATAAAATGGGATCCACTCCACTATACGGTCACGGCTGTCTAGATATATGAGGGTTTATCTACAAGCCATCAGTTTCTTAAGGTCAATAACAAGTCTAGTGTCTCAATCACGAGCAAATAGGTAAATATTACAATATGTAAGCTCACCAAATATATAATAGTAAGGCGTCCCAAACATTACATATTCAGCTGATCATGAAGCTAGTCGTTACAAAATGTGAGGACTAGCAAGAGTTTTTGTCATACATGATCAACCCTAGGTTGCCAATCATGTTACAGCCCGTAGGCAGATAGTAAGTAAAATATACACGATCTAACACTTGCTCGACGGCTAAACGCCTCAAAAGAATAATTTTACAATAGAGTGGGAGAGCAAAAATAAACCTACTCGTTGTCAGGATTCCGTCTAGTGGTCACCATGTGGCTGGAAGGTCGGTAGATCCTCTGGTGCTGCTCCGATATCTGGCCATACAAAACCAGCTGGATCAGACCCCAGAAAGAGCAAGTGCCACAAAGGAGGCTTCACTTAGGAACTAAAACCAGCAATTAGCACAAGAGTAAAAAAAAATATATATATAAGACAGTAATTAAAGAAAAACAGGACAGGTGATATACGATGAGATAACCATGGGACTATTCAGATAACCAGGTTACAACCCGTAAACCAAACAAGGACCGGGGTTGTAACCCTTCGTCTGAATCGAACTTGGTTTCTCCCACCATTTATCGGCAAGATAAGAAAATAGGTCATGTAATAATCTTGTACAGGATCAAGACAAGAATAGACTGGTAAACTCCATCCAACATTTCATGGCCAAGCAATAAGTACGACTTGATACTTTAACTAACTAGGATTATCACAGGCCTAGTTACTAGCAAGATGCAATGAGATGTTCCTCCAGCCACAAGCCCTGCAGCTAATCCAGGCTATCCGGACGCAATTAGGGGTTGAACTCAAGTGGGTACATCATCCAGGAAACGCATGTACCCTTAGATGACTTATAGGGTGCAACACATGACAGTGTGTTGAAAATGTGCCCTACTCGACGGCAGGCTATAGATCCCAAGTGGGGCACCCAGATAACGAGATTGCCTGTAGCTGGGAAATCTCTTCATGACTGCTGGATTTATTCTAGTTGTTAACCTTAGTTGATTTCAGTGGGTACCCCTGACCGTGGTACTCAGGGGTCCCTGTCCTAGACATGATGCAAGACAAGACGGGTTAATTTGTACAAGCACAATCATCCACGGTGTCCAGGCCATTCAATCTTGTCGTGTCATGTTTAGCCGTCGTAACAGCATTTCGAGAAATATATCATGTCAAGAGTGCGTCACGACGGGCCACTATCAAGAATTATCATGTCAAGTTATCATATCAAATTTGTCAGGTCAAGCTATCATGTCAGGAGTGCACCACGGCGGGTCACCATCAAGTCATATCATCTATCAAGGAGGGAAGAAACTTATGCAGTTAAAATAATAATATAATATAATATATATATTCTTGAAGCCAAGAAGAAACTCTATAACTTTCATGTTGGGAGTGGGAAGAAATTCTGACCACAATTCAGGCAATAAAACATTTAAACAATCAAAGTGGTCCCCATGCGGTCCAAAAGTGGGAGAACAAACATGCGGTCAAAGAGAGTGGGAGGCCACCTATGCAGCCAGCCAAAGCTTATGCGGCCAGAAAAAAAATAGCTGAAGGGGGGCCATGCGGCCAAGAGTAAATGCTAACAAGAAATATTCATGCAGTCAGAAAGACAGAGAGTGGAAGACAATAATTGCGAGCTTCCACTTAAACAAGGAAAGGGGCACGTGGCCAAACAATAGAATGATGATTGCCAGAAAAGGGTGGCTCACGTGGCCAAAATATTAGATAGTGGGGAAAGGGAGCCTATGCGGCTCACCTTAGATTCCATGCAAAATACAACATGTAAATAATAATAATATTTAATGGCCAAAGGCTATGCGGCTTGCTTTTTGATGTATGGACTAATAATTGCATGGATTCAAATGCATGATAATGTATGGATTCAAATGCATGATAATGCATGGATTCACGCCTATGCGGCTTGCTTTTTTTCCAAAGGCTTAAATCAATGCACTAAAGAATAAAATATTAATTACTAAGGACTTAAGTGCATTAAGCCTTTAAAGCACAGCACTTGAAAAGCCTTAAAATACAAAGCCTTATGCGGCTATCCTTTCCAAGGCTTAAATCAATTTAATATTAATGCTTTAATTCCCTACCAAATGGAACCAAAGCCTTGCTTTCTGGAACCAAGTATTGCTTTAATTATTTAATGCTTTAATAATCTAATGCTTTGATGCTTTCTGGAAACAAAGCATTGCATTTAATGCTTATAATGCAAGCAAGCAATGCTTCCATCCCATGCGGCTATGCTTCCATCCCATACGGCTGTGACCATTAGTAGCCATGCGACTACTAATATTACCACACTGCAATAAAAGCCATACGGCTGAAGCTTCTTTGCATGCATTTATTACACCACTACATGCGGCTAAGGCTTGGTGTTCCAAGCAATTACACATTTGTGCTAATGCATTATTTCTAATGCTTAGTCTCCATGCGGCTCATATTATTCATATGCGGCTAGCTACTGTGGATTGCATGCAGGCAAGGAAATATTAAAAGTAAGTAATATTTAAGAGCAAGCCATATGCGGCTCACTTGGCAGTTGCATGCGGCCAAGTGCTGAAAAATGTCCATGCGTCTCAGAAATTTCTCGTAGGTCAAATTGGACCAAACGAAATTCTCTGCAATCATGGGATCATCAACTTAGCAAAATATGCAAGTTTGATGGATCAAAAATCCTGAAAACCGAAAATACCACAAAACTAGATCTACAAAAATTTAACCATGGAAATAAAAAATGCCAAGTACTAAAGTAGGTTAGAAACACATGAGAAAGACAATGGAACAATAAAAATAGAGTTCCTCCATGAAGCAAGATGCACTTGACTAAGCTCTCCACTCTCTCTTTCTGGTGGGTGAAGAGTAAAGATGGAGAAGAAGAAATGAGTAATGAGGAATAATGGAAGAGAGAGAGTGGGAAGATATTTATGATGGGAGTGGTGTTAGGTGGGAGTGGTCCTCCACATAAAACCAAACCAAGCCAAACCTACCAAACCGAACCAAACCAAGCCAATGCAATCCCATGATGAACCATGCTAATGCAACATGCAAAATAAAACCCAAGGCTAACTAATTATGATAAACCAAAAATACGAGCCCAAAATACGTACACGTACTCCCAATACGTAATACGAACCACGGGCATTACAACTCTACCCACCTTAAAAGAATTCCGTCCTCGGAATTTAATCAAGGGGCTAGAGTGGCAAAGACAAACTATACTAATCTCAGGCAAGCTATACTAAGCAATCAATCATGTAATCATGTATGTAAGCAAGGAAATCGAAGGCACGAGAAAGAGGAAAGATATCTTGCAAGGAACCTCTCTGCCGGTTCTGGATCTGAGCTTGGACCTGGGCATACTGCTGGGGTCTTTGTAGCTGGAAGGCTAGGGCCTGAGGCGGCAATGGCCTCGGAGGTTGGTACTGCTGCTGAAACACTTGGGCCTGAGGCAAAAATGGCCTCGGCAATGGATTTGCTGCTGCTGCTGGACTGGGGCTGGTCCCCTTACCGAGGGACTAGTCTGGGCCGATGATGAACTGGCCCTATTCGGGCAGGATCCTATCTTGTGGTCCGGTGCCCTACAAGCCAAACACAATTCCTGAGCTCTGCGACACTCCGAAATAACGTGTCTTGGCTTCCCACAATGAGTGCATCCCATTATGGAAGACTGCTTCGGCTTCTGTTACTGAGGGGACATGACCGACGTCACTGAGGCTGCCTGCCTCAGAGTTCCAATTGTCAAAGCCCTGACTGCCGGGGCTGGTGCTGTCGACTGGGTCATCTGACCGTGAGATCACTTTCGACTTTCGGTCCTATCCACTATCCTGTGGGAGGTATACTCGTGCCTCCTAGCTGCCCTCAACACTGCATCAAAAGTCTGATGCTCAAACTGTTCCACTGCCAACAAAATTTCGAGGTGGAGCCCCTGCTGGAACCGTTGGGCTCTGTCAAACTCAGTTGCCACCAAAGTGGGAGCAAACCGACTAAGCCTAGAAAACTCGGCCGTATACCCGTCGACCGTTCTATCTCCTTGCTTCAGATTGGTGAACTTGGTCTGTAGATCGTACCGAGCCACCGCATCGAAGTACTTAGTCTGGAATCTCTCTCTGAATACTGCCCATAGAATAGGGGCCACTAATCCTACGGCCTGTGCTGCCCACCAGCTGCGGGCAAGATCTAACAATTGCAGGCGTACCACGGCCACCTTCTCGTCTTCAGGAGTCCTGACTGCCTTTAGAATTACCTCAGTGTCCTGAAGCCACGCGTCAGCAGCGATAGCATCTTCACTGCCATCGAAGAATGGAGGCTTCAGGCGCTTGAAACTGTTCGCTGCACTATTCCTTGGATGACCGCCTCTGTTCAGAGCATCTTCTACTGCCTGGTGCAATACATCACCTCGATGATCTTGGGAAGCTAACAAGGTCCTGATGAGACCCACCAAAGTGCCATCATCGGGCTCTACAGGCTGAACGGGCTGAACTGGTGGCTCGGGATCCCCGGTAGGCATGACTCGGGATGCTGCTCCTGAGTGCTGGGTCTGATCTTCTGGTTGCTGCTGGTCCACGGGAGGTGATCCGCCTTACTGATCGGCAGGTCCAGGTTCGATGCCGCTGAAGAAGACGACATGGGAACAATAAGGAAGGATCAGGACAGATCAATGATTACAAGCGTGTGATCAGGACAAGAATTTCAGGAATCAAGAGGATACGAGCAGCGATCAAGGGCGAGTACTGATTGAGACATCTATTCGGTAAACCCTCACATATCTTAATTTACAAGACCTGTATGGGCCACCACTTAAACCATGTCACGCTCCAGAACCAGAATACTGGAGAGCGGGGGCAGACATAGCCAGCTACGTATAATAAAATGGGATCCACTCCACTATACGGTCACGACTGTCTAGATATATGAGGGTTTATCTATAAGCCATCAGTCTCTTAAGCTCAATAACAAGCCTAGTGTCTCAATCACGAGCAAATAGGTAAATATTACAAGATGTAAGCTCACCAAATATACAATAGTAAGGCATCCTAAACATTACATATTCAACTGATCATGAAGCTAGTCGTTATAAAATGTGAGGACTAGCAAGAGTTTTTGTCATACATGATCAACCCTAGGTTGCCAATCATGTTACAGCCCGTAGGCAGACAGTAAGTAAAATATACACGAGCTAACACTTGCTCGGCGGCTAAACGCCTCAAAAGAATAATTTTACAATAGAGTGTGAGAGCAAAATAAACCCACTCGTTGCCAGGATTCCGTCTAGTGGTCACCATGTGGCTGGAAGGTCTGTAGATCCTCTGGTGCTGCTCTGGTATCTGGCCATACAAAACCAGCTGGGTCAGACCCCAGAAAGAGCAAGTGCCACAAAGGAGGCTTCACTTAGGAACTAAAACCAGCAATTAGCACAAGAGTAAAAAAATATATATAAGACAGTAATAAAAGAAAAACAGGCCAGGTGATATACGATGAGATAACTATGGGACTATTCAGATAACCAGGTTACAACCCGTAAACCAAACAAGGACCGGGGTTGTAACCCTTCGTCTGAACCGAACTTGGTTTCTCCCACCATTTATCGGCAAGATAAGAAAACAGGTCATATAATAATCTTATACAGGATTAAGACAAGAATAGACTGGTAAACTCCATCCAACATTTTACGGCCAAGCAATAAGTACGGCTTGATACTTTAACTAACTAGGATTATCACAGGCCTAGTTACTAGCAAGATGTAATGAGATGTTCCTCCAGCCACAAGCCCTGCAGCTAATCCAGGCTATCCGGACGCAATTAGGGGTTGAACTCAAGTGGGTACATCGTCCAGGAAACGCATGTACCCTTAGGTGACTTAGAGGGTGCAACACATGACAGTGTGCTGGAAATGTGCCCTACTCGACGGCAGGCTACAGATCCCAAGTGGGGCACCCAGATAACAGGATTGCCTGTAGCTGGGAAATCTCTTCATGACTACTGGATTTATTCTAGTTGTTAGCCTTAGTTGATTTCAGTGAGTACCCCTGACCGTGGTACTCAGGGGTCCATGTCCTAGACATGATGCAAGACAAGACGGGTTCATTTGTACAAGCACAATCGTCCACGGTGTCCAGGCCATTCAATCTTGTCGTGTCATGTTTAGCCGTCGCAACAGCATTTCGAGAAATATATCATGTCAAGAGTGCGCCACGGCGGGCCACTATCAAGAATTATCATGTCAAGTTATCATGTCAAATTTGTCAGGTCAAGCTATCATGTCAGGAGTGCACCACGGTGGATCACCATCAAGTCATGTCATTTATCAAGGAGGGGAGAAACTTGTACAGTTAAAATAATAATATAATATAATATAATATATATATTCTTGAAGCCAAGGAGAAACTCTACAACTTTCATGTTGGGAGTGGGAAGAAATTCTGACCACAATTCAAGCAATAAAATATTTAAACAATCGAAGTGGTCCCCATGCGGTCCAAAAGTGGGAGAACAAACATGCGGTCAAAGAGAGTGGGAGGCCAACCATGCGGCCAGCCAAAGCTTATGCGGCCAGAAAAAAAATAGCTGAAAGGGGGCCATACGGCCAAGAGTAAATGCTAACAAGAATTATTCATGCAGTCAGAAAGACAGAGAGTGAAAGACAATAATTACGAGCTTCCACTTAAACAAGGAAAGGGGCACGTGGCCAAATAATGGAATGATGATTGCCAGAAAAAGGGTGGCTCACGTGGCCAAAATATTAGATAGTGGGGGAAGCGAGCCTATGCGGCTCACCTTAGATTCTATGCAAAATACAACATGCAAATAATAATAATATTTAATGGCCAAAGGCTATGCGGCTTGCTTTTTGATGTATGGACTAATAATTGCATGGATTCAAATGCATGATAATGCATGGATTCAAGCCTATGCGGCTTGCTTTTTTTCCAAAGGCTTAAATCAATGCACTAAAGCATAAAATATTAATTACTAAGGACTTAAGTGCATTAAGCCTTTAAAGCACAACACTTGAAAAGCCTTAGAATACAAAGCCTTATGCGGCTAGCCTTTCCAAGGCTTAAATCAATTTAATATTAATGCTTTAATTCCCTACCAAATGGAACCAAAGCCTTGCTTTCTAGAACCAAGTATTGCTTTAATTATTTAATGCTTTAATAATCTAATGCTTTGATGCTTTCTGGAAACAAAGCATTGCATTTAATGCTTATAATGCAAGCATGCAATGCTTCCATCCCATGCGGCTATGCTTCCATCCCATGCGGCTGTGACCATTAGTAGCCATGCGGCTACTAATATTACAACGCTGCAATAAAAGCCATGCGGCTGAAGCTTCTTTGCATGCATTTATTACACCACTACATGCGGCTAAGGCTTGGTGTTCCAAGCAATTACACATTTGTGCTAATGCATTATTTCTAATGCTTAGTCTCCATGCGGCTCATATTATTCATATGCGGCTAGCTACTGTGGATTGCATGCAGGCTAGGAAATATTAAAAGTAAGTAATATTTAAGAGCAAGCCATATACGGCTCACTTGGCAGTTGCATGCGGCCAAGTGCTGAAAAATGTCCATACGGCTCAGAAATTTCTCGTAGGTCAAATTGGACCAAACGAAATTCTCTGCAATCATGGGATCATCAACTTAGCAAAATATGCAAGTTTGATGGATCAAAAATCCTGGAAATCGAAAATACCACAAAACTAGATCTATAAAAATTTAACCATGGAAACAAAAAATGCCAAGTACTAAAGTGGGTTAGAAACACATGAGGAAGACAATGGAACAATAAAAATGAAGTTCCTCCATGAAGCAAGATGCACTTACCTAAGCTCTCCACTCTCTCTCTGGTGGGTGAAGAGAAAAGATGGAGAAGAAGAAATGAGTAATGAGTAATAATGGAAGAGAGAGAGTGGAAAGATATTTATGATGGGAGTGGTGGTAGGTGGGAGTGGTCCTCCACATAAAACCAAACCAAGCCAAACCCACCAAACCGAACCAAACCAAGCCAATGCAATCCCATGATGAACCATGCTAATGCAACATGCAAAATAAAACCCAACGCTAACTAATTATGATAAACCAAAAATACGAGCCCGAAATACGTACACATACTCCCAATACGTAATACGAACCACGGGCATTACACCATTTTCACACTTAGCCATCAAAATTAGGGTTTCCTGTCCACACACTTTGTCCAGTAATTATTCAGACACAAAATTAGGGTTTACAAACGAAATGAGGTTACACACCAAAATATAGTTACAAACGAAATTAGGGTTCTCCTAAAGTCTTCCCAAACTAGGGTTTTTCTCCAAAATTCCCCGTCACGAACAAAATCCTCGTCACAAACAAAAAATTTTCGTGCAAAATTAGGGTTGTCACACCAAAATAGGGTTACAAACAAAATTAGGGTTTACGAGTATACCTGAATCTCTTCTTCTCCGTCTTCGAATTAGGGTTTCGTGCAAAATTAGGGCTGGAGGAGAGCTTAAGCGTCGAATTACGAACCTCCTGTTCTCCGTCTTCGCTTAATGTCGAACTGGAAGAGAGCTTAAGCATCAAAATTGGAAGAATAACAATAATCTAATGGGGGGGGTTTAGCATATATTAGGGAGGATATAACGGTCAGTTTACTCTAGAAAAAACGTCCGTTACACAAAAATCAGAATTAGGGGGTCTTATGAGCATTTTAGAAACGTTTAGGAATATTTAGAGCGTCGGGTCTTTTAGTGCAAAAGTTATACATCTAACGAGGGGTTTTTTGCACTTTACCCTTGAATGTTTTGACGACCGGTGGTCAAGATTCAGTATATCACAATATTTCTTCATCAAGAACTTAATATTTATCCCACTTGTAGTTTAAACTTGCATGTCACGCTTAGAACTCTTTAGTCTTTACCTAAGGACGAATGAAATGAAGGAGAAAAAAAAATTTGGACAACTCTAGCTTTCTTCCAACTAATAACCATGAGTTTATTTTCAATTATGGTTTGTTCAACAAATTAGTGTTGCAAGCAGCACAAACATAGTCCAGCCAAAAACCTCTCTCTATCTCACTTTTTTGCTTCTTACATAACAGCCAAAAACCTCTCTACCAAAGTAACAGTGCTTTTTTCTTTGAGAAAATTTGCTAAAGGATAATATATTTTAACGAAATTGTAGTGGGGATAATATATTTCACAAAATTACAATCGGAGAAACTTTCCGACAGACGAACTGGCAAAAATTGGACGCATCAAATTTCTGCCAGTCAGTCGGGTGGAAATCAAGCGGCCTCGAGCAGTGAGCGGGAGCAGCAGCAGATGCTTCATTGGGTTGGCTCTTCGAGTGGCAGCAGTGGCTCTTCGGATGGCAGCAGCAGATGGTTCACTGGGGTTGGGGGGAGCTTTGTTTTTATGCAATTGAAGGGAATTGATTTTGTGGGTGGGAGAAGAGTTGAGGGTGGTAGGTTTATTGAATGGTGGGAAAGTAAAAAAATTTGGGCAGTGGGATGGAAGTGTCAGATAGTGGGAGATGGAATCGGAAGAGAGGTGGAGTATGTTATAAGAGGGATTTGTTCTCCTCCAGAATCATAACCAGAAGAAAGGAAAGGGAAGAGAAGAAGAAGAGAAACAGAAGAGAAGAGAAAAGAAGAGGAGGAGGAAAGCAATGAGTAAGAAGCATAACAAAGTAGAGAGGTAAAAAAATTACAAGAATTTCGATCATGATTTTATTTTCTTTATTTGTGTTTATTATCTTCGAATTTGGTATTAATAACAGATGGATCGTCAAAACGATGGACTTATTCCGGGAGGACCCACCACAGACGAGATTATCCAGCAACGTCGGACTCATATCTCAAGATTAGTATTGTCTGGAAAGGTATACTAAATTTTAGATGAAAAATTATTATTATGTATATTTTTGTTATTTTGTAGTAATAATGATCATTTTGTAGTAATTAATTTTTTTATATAGTTATATGATTATCCTGGCGATATACGAATGCGAGAACATAGAAAATGGCGTTATGAACACAACTTTGGATGTTGAAATTTAACTAGCGAACAAAAGGCTATGTTGGTCATATTCGAATTTAAATACATTGACGAGATAAAAAATTTACGTCATGATAAAGATTTAATTTTCAGCCTAGTGGAACGTGGTGGCCTGGACGAAATACATTTCAGCTACCAGTTGGTGAAATGACTATTACTTTAGGTGATGTAGCAAATATTGTAGGATTACTTATTACGGGTGAACCTATAATATTTGATGAGTCATTTTCAGCTGATATTGTAATTATGGAGTATCAAGGTGTGGAGCTACCAAAATTAAAAGGAAAAAGCTTAGTATCTTTGTGGCCTCCAAGCGAGCATAGAAGTGTTATACTTTGATCCATGTTGGTAGGTGAAAGAACAGAAACAAAATCTTCTACTTTTTGTGAATATTGGCGAGCCTTCTACTTCTTCTGAATAGCAAATTTGTGATGGAGAGGAAGATATTGAGAAATTTGAAATGGAGAGGAAGATATTAAAATTTTTGAGAGGGAGACTATCCATTTATAATAATGAAATGAGAGAGCCGTTGTAAAAGAAAGTAACCATTGGTGTCAAAATATGGTCGTTGAAGTAGACGTTAGAGTAAAAAAAATACTCACCCAAAAAATTACAACAAAACCTATATCCTTTAATTTTCCGCCACTGATAACCTGTCCCCTGACACGTGTTTGTTGGTGGATACAGTCGCTTGATTTCTGCCAGTTCATCTGTCGGAAAGCTTTTCTGATTGTAATTTTGCGAAACATATTATCCCCACTGCAATTTCGCTAAAATATATTATCCTATAGCAAATTTTCTGCTTTTCTTTAAGATAAAGTTCAATCAATAATGACCGTTTCCATCTTGGACTACTAACATAAAGACCCTTCCATTTTTTTTTGTCCCGAATGATATTTGAAGTCATGCCCAATCCTCTCTTCCCTTAGCTTATCAATGTTACCAGTAGACCACCCTCTTGGTGATAGTAACAGCCCCTTTGTCGGTGATGAGTGGTCAGATATTTATTGAAGGATTTTAAACAAGTCTTTCAAGACATACAAATTAAAATAAGTCAAATCAGCGATGCCTAAAAACGTTGCTAATTTATAAATACACGTCGCTAAATATGTTTAGCAATGTATTTAGTGACGTCCATGTGCTGTCGCAGATTACATACAAAAATGTTACCATTAGTCGTCACAACGACGTATTTTAGTGACAACCACATATCGCTACATTTTTTAAATAAGTGGCGTTTAGCGCCATAACGTCACCTATTTAGCGAATTTTGTTGCTAAACGTTGCTAAGTTAGCAACTACGTTAGTGACATTTGCTACAACAATGTTGACGTGGCAAAATTTGCCATGTCAACATTTTAGCGACACATTAGCAACATCTACGATACAACATAGCGACGTTCTGATACATTTCAGCGATGTTTTCCTTTCATCATTGTTCATCGTTGAATGTCCCTAATCTGGAAAACAAATGAAAAAAATAGCCTGCAGTTAGTTTCCAAAAAAATCTACTTGCAATTTATCAAAATAGAACCGGATCTGCTTACAGTCTCATTGTATAATGTTACTAAAATTGTGAAATAAATAAATCAAAGACCTAAGAATGGGGCCAATACACACAAATACATGAAACAAATACATTAATCTGTACAAACTACTATTACTACTAACTAGGAGGTAGTGAAGGAGCACTGATGTGCATCTAGGATATGTGCATGTCAAACTGCTCCTGTGAAAGCGTCATCGATGTCGATGTAGGAGGTAGTTTCATTGGTAGAGTCGGTGTCGATGTCGGCAGACCAGGAGGACATATCTACTCCAATGCTGTCAGTCGAGCATTATATGAATCTATGGAAGATACCAGTCTCAAAGTTCTCTTCGCTACTGACTAGCACATTGAAGACTGTGCTACTAGCATCCCCGAAGTGCTCTCGGCCATTGACTCGATAGAAACATGTGCCGTCTGCATCCTCGTAAGTGACTTCCTTATGGATGCATGTGACCCCTCCAACGTCGTCATGCTTCGCTCTGTAGACACGGTTAGAGCCATCATGTTGCATTGTCGTCTGCCATAGAGTCCTGGTCTCCATAATATTATGCTTGAGCATATCAAAACGTGTAGTGATCATCTCATCGTCCATATAGTCTGGGACTAGGGCTTCTTTGTAATCGTTTGCAGTAACTCGTCACACAGAGACGCAATCTGACAAGCAAAGCTCTCCTGGACTCGTACTGACGCCATATGAAGGCTGAAGGGAATGCACACTGGCAGAGGGGACCATGTTGGGTTGCGTCATAACCAAGGCATCATAGGATCTTGTACCATAGTACGTACCCCTCTGAATATCGCTAATGGTGATCATCCACAGCTCATCCACAAACGTAGCTACGGGCTCGCACTGCCAAAATAAGTCATATTAGCGACGACATTAACAACTCCGGCTAAATACGTCGCTATTTTTGTGTATTTAGCGACGTATAAAAGTGACGTCGCTGAATGTCGTATTCAGCGACGTTTAGCGACTGATAGCGACTAGAATTATGGTATGGAAAGAATAAGTCACAGTTTAGTCGTAGAACATCGCTGATTGATTTTATTCAGCAACGTTTTGTGACTCTTACTCTAGTACGTCACAAGTTTATTAGTTAACAGCGACGTTTAGCGACGTCTTTATAAGACGTCGCTAAAATCATTCATATAGGGTGCTGGGAACCGATCGAATTCATTTTCTTTTCCCTAAAATTTTTGATCTCCCGCGCGCCTCGAGCCCCAAATCTCTCTCCTCCTCCCCCTCTCGTCTCCAGCGACCTCCTCCCCCCTAGCGTCACCGAAGACCCCTTCCTGCGGCGATCCCCTCTCCACGGTACCCCCTCTCCATCGGCAACCCCTGTCCCGATCCGTCGTACCTCCACCGTCGAGTCCCCTCGTCGACGTCGACCCAACCAGTCCCCTCCGTCGCTGCTCCATCCACGGTGACCCTGACCTGACTCCGACCAAGGCAGGTAAACCCTAACCCTAGCTCCCTCCTCCTGATGTGTTGACACAGACACGACATGCACACACACTGACACATACACATGCTGACACGATACGCACACACGCTGATACGACACGCTGACACGACACTGACATGACACGTTGACACGACACATACACACGCTGACACGACACGCTTTTTTTGTTGTTTAACGATATTGTTTGGCATCACTAATATAAAATATTTTGGTAGTGTCAGGCTGGACGAAAGTACCAGCCTCTCCCTCGGTAGCTATAGTAGCAGCTTGTTGCGTCGACCGCTCACGGAGCCTAAGATACTCATCCTAAAAAAATACGCATCTCTCGATAAGCATACTTCTTACTATTTTGTAATTGCTAATATCTAAGCTACTTATTACTAACTAAATGGATATTTATTTGCATATTTTCAATGTTATAGTAAAATTAATAAAATGTAAAGTAATACTTAGATAGCTTTGTGTGGCCCTATCAATAATGATTTTTCTGTCCTTTTGATGGGTGGCCAGGAAGACGGTAATCATGTAGTGTCTTCACCCCTTTGTACCGACTAAAAGATATATTATTTCTTATTAAAATTATACAGTCTATCATATTTTAATTAAAATAATATAGTCTCAATAAAATAAATACTAGGAGACGGAATTATTCCGTCATCGGAATCGAGCCACCACACTACTTTCCTACCTTCTTTCTAGTCGCCTTCGTCTTCTCCGATCTTTTCTTGTACCTGGCATCGTTGAATCTAACTCTCGTCGCTGTCCACTGCTGAGGCATGTTCCAACCTTGGATTGGTTGATTCGATCGATCATGAGCCTTCTGGTCGTCGATCACATCACGGACCAGTTTGGCAGCGACGACAGAAAATATTTTCTTAGTCAACTCGGTCCGGTATGGTGGATAGAAATACATTTTCTACAAGAAGTAATGTAGCAAGTTATATAACTTAGCGACAATTAGATAATTGATATTAAAAACAAATATACTTTTACCTTGAAGTGCACAAACCAAAACGCCTTCTTATCGTCCGAAGCATTCGAATAGTTGATCCAAATGCCACCATAGTTGCGCCTTAGAAACTAGCCTAATGCTTTCTTCACCACCGAGGAAAGATATTTATACAGAGATAATTAAAAATATTATATATATATATATATATAGAGAGAGAGAGAGGGAGGGAGTTAACTAATTAACTTACTTTATAGGCCCGTCAGCCAAAATTTCCATCCTCGTTCCGTCCGGAGGAGCGCATAGAAGATCGCTCTGGCATGGAGATGGAGAAGGCACAATCGGCTCGAACACGTCCGTATGCTCCTTTGTCTCCATGTTACTGTCACGAGGAAATGCTAGACGGAGGAGTAGTCTGAGGCCTGAGTGGTTGGTACAATAGAGTACTCAGAGACTCTATCTTCGGACCCTATCCGGACCCTATACCTGATACCAGAGGAGTACACCGTCCTTCTCAAGAGACTCTATCTTGACACTGGCCGATTAATCCACGTCGTCCTATCATACGTGATAACGACATATAATAATACAAAATACTATATATATATATATATATATATATATATATATATAACTCAAACAAAATGAAATAAAGAAATAATATCTAGTATATGGCCACAAGTCTGAATGGATGTTATATTGCATGGTAAAAATATAGTACATGTCAAAGTCTAAATAGATGTTACATTCTACAATCAAAATATAGTGCATGACCAAAAGTCTAAATGGATGTTATTTTCATTTCTCTTCTGAAAATTAATCTTCTTTGTCTCCCTCATCCTCATTTTCATCTTCCTCATTATCTTAACTTTCATCTACTTCATCTTCCTCTTCGGATAAGTCTACCTCTTCTACATGATTAGACGTGTAATAAGAAATTTCTGTTGAGCCCACATCTACTGTATTTATTGCAAGAGGTAGCTCGTCCTTATCTTAAACTATTTCATCAATATCAAAAGTATTTCTAGCTTTAGTCTTGTATACTTCCCACCAGTCTAACCTCATTGCCCGTCTAGGATAAGTTGTGAAGTACACGAGCTGAGCCTGACTTGAAAGGACAAATGGTTCATAGCCTTGATATCGACGTTTTTAGTTTATATCCACAAGACCATGCTTGTTAATTTTACAACCTTGATCTTGGATCGAATCGAATCATTCATACTTGAATAACACGATCTTAGTAGGCTCTCTACCATAATTATATGCCAACTTCACAATCTATCGTGACATGCCAAAGAAATCATTACCTGAATTGACTTCTTTGTAGTTTAAAATTTTGATACACAAACAACTTGTTTTTGTGGAATCGAGATCCAGGAAGCTATCTCTGATATGGGCATTTGTTGACTGAACCTAAATACATTCATACAGTAGATTTGCCAGATTTTGATAATAAATTAGCCCTTTGGCTAGAATTCTACTAGATTCGTTATTATGTGTTGTGTCTAGACGATCGACCTAAACCTCAAAGAAGCAATATTAAGTTTAACGTTCCGCTAATTATTCTGCAAGTGCATACATAGAAAGTAATTATCGAGCTCCTTACATATGCGCTCAACCAAGAAGAAAAAATAACTTCTCATTTTTTGTTCTACTTTTTCATCTATTATGTATGGTCTACTCGACCTCACTTCATCATTAAATATGCTGAAAAAACACAAAACATCGGTCGATCAGTATAATAATATTACCGTATAATATTATAGTAAAATAATTGGACATATTAATTAATTACCCTTCTAGCTTATCCACTTCATCCTCATCGCAATTGAGTAATATATACAACTGAGTAGCCCTTAGCTCGTCGTCATTCAGATATTTTTTCTTCATTTTCCCTGAAGGCTTTCCGAAAGTATTGAATAATTTTAGTATTGGATCATTAAATTTCTGATATCCATCGCCATTTCTCGTGGCTCTCGTTCGTTTAGTAGCAACATATGCTTGAAATACATCAAAAAAAGTGTAATCTCCTCGAGAACATAGGTTTCACAAATATAACCCTCAACCTGTGCCTTGTTTTTTATATCTCTTTAGGTGGTTCAAGTAAGGCTCGAACGGGTACATCCATCGATAACCGATAGGTCCACCAACACGTACCTCATAGGAAAGATAAATTGGAAAATGCTTCCATGAAGTCGAAGAATCCAAGAGGAAACACCCTCTCGAGCTTGCACAGTGTTACCGCAATGTCCTTCTCTTGCTTTTCTTTATCATGAAGCTTTGGAGACATTACTTATATAGGGTGATATATATATATATATATATATATATATATATATATATATATATATATATATATATATATATATAAATATATATATATATATATATATATATATATATATTTTTTATATATATATATATCATAAAAGTCTTAAGTATGACGCAGAAGGAGTTGAACATGAGACAAAGACGATGGTTAGAGTTGATGAAGAACTTCGAGCTTGAGCTGCATTACCATCCAGGCAACGCCAATGTAGTAGCAGATGCATTGAGTCATAAGCCTATAGCATATTTCTTAAGGATTCAGAGAGGGATATTGTAGGACTTTGCAGAAACTTGGGATAAAGATTATATACCTTGAGCAGATGGCGTGTTAGCCAAACTCCAGGTGCAGTCGTCACTAGTAGAGAGGATCAGAGTGGCTTTACCAAGAAACGCTAGATTTTGAAGACTTAGAGAGAGGACAAAAGCAGGAGAGTAGAAATGATTAAGGATCCATGCTGATGGAACATTGAGATGTGGAGGTCGTCTATATGTTCCCAGTGGAGAGCTTCTGTAGTTGTCGATGGCAAAAGTGGCTCGATATATTCTATTCATCCAGGAGGGACCAAGATGTATCAAGACTTGAGGCAGCACTTTTGATGGCATGGGATGAAAAGAGAGAGCTTGTTTCGTCGCCAAGTGCTTGGTATGTCAGCAAGTTAAGGCAGAATACCATAGATTAGCCGGTTTATTGCAATCGCTTTCCATTCCTGAGTGGAAGTGGAAGCATATTACCATGGATTTTGTCATGAGATTTCCAAAGAGTCCTACTGAACGAGATGCAGTGTGGGTAATTATAGATAGACTTACCAAGTTAGTCCACGTCTTTCCCTTCAGAGTTGGCCAGTCCATAAATGTGTTAGTTTCTCCGTATATAAGGCAGATTGTGAAATGTACAGTGTTCCATTTAGCATCATGTCAGATCAGAATTTGAGATTTACATCTCACTTTTGTAGTAGCATGTGGGAGAGTTTGGGTAATCGTCTGAAGTTCAATATGTCTTATCATACACAGACTGATGGATAATCAGAGCGTACTATTCAAACATTCAAGGATATGATGAGGGCATATATGTTGGGCTTTGGAGGATTATAGAAAGGCTACCTATATTTTGTAGAGTTTTCTTACAATAATAGCTATCAAGCATGCATTCAAGTAGCTTCATTTGAAGCATTGTATGGTAGAAAGTGTTGGACGCCTATTTGTTGGAGTGACGTAGGAGAGCATCAGATATTGGGCCCAGAGTTGGTTGTTAGCATGGTGAAGAAGGTGAAGATGATTCAAAGTCACATACAAGCAGTGCAAGACAGACAGAAGCAGTAGAAAGATCTTTATCGTCGTCTTTTGGATTTTAAGGAAGGTGACCATGTTTTCTTGAATATATCACCCACTAGAGGAATTATACATTTTGGAGGGTGGGACAAGTTGAGTCCAAGGTATATTGGACCTTTTGATGTTTTGGAGAGGGTTGGAGAGGTTGCCTATATATTAACATTGCCACCGTCACTCGAGGTAGTACATGACGTTTCCACGTATCGCAACTGAGGAGGTATATGGCAGATAACAATCATGTTTTAGATCACTTCGATATCACAGTTGGACCAAGCTTGTCATATCAGGAGTAGCGAATAGAGATACTAGATCGTAGAGTGAAGGTTTTGAGAAACAAGTTTATTCCTTTGGTTCGAGTGTCATGGAAGTAACCAGGAGTCCACTTGGGAGAGTGAGAATGACCTACGCAACCATTCCTCCCCTCACCTATTCGAAAATCGAGGTACAATTTTCATACTTGACTCTTTTTTACCGTATTAGATTTCGCTTCTTAGATCATGTGTTATTTTTAATTTCGATGACGAAATTTTTGTAACTTGGAATGATATAAACCCTCTAAAAATTTAATTTTTTATTTCTAATAATTCAATTAAATAAGACATATATATATATATATATATATATATATATATATATATATATATATATATATATATATATATATATTGGCCCATTCGGTCTTAGTCAGCTTGTTTTTTATTCGCAAACGGTTTCATTCGTGAGGAACAATACCCAATTTGGGTAGCCAACGTCGTTCTTGTCACCAAAAAGAACAAAAAGATTCGGGTTTGCATAGACTTCCGAGATCTTAATTCAACATGTCTAAAAGATGAGTTTTTTCTTTCGATCACTGATGTGATGATCACGTGTGGCTTCGAACGCATGTCCTTCATAGACAGCTTCTCGGGCTATAACCAAATCAAGATGTTTTCGGACAATGAAAAGCACACATCATTTCGAACACGAAAGGGGATATATTGCTACACAGTGATGTCCTTTAGTCTGAAGAACGCAGGTGTGGCATACCAGCAAGCTATGAGAACCATATTCCGTAAATACTTGGGTAAAATGGTAGAATGTTATGTCGATGACATCGCTGTTAAGAGTCGTATTTAGCGCGACCATCTACATGACTTGAAGAATATGATCGATCTAATGCGAACACATTAGCTGAAGATGAATCCAACAAAGTCTCTTCTCGGGTTTTCAGTGGCATGTTCTTCGGTTTCATCAACTGCAAAGGGCATCCATGTTATTCCTGACAAAACCAAAGCCATCCTTTATATGGATCCACCAAAGAATCTTAGAGAGCTTGGTGGCATACAAGGACGTCCAGCGTATATCCGGAGATTCATAGCATATCTTTCTGGGCCATGCCAACTCTTCACCAAACTAATGAAGAAGGGAGTCTCTTATGTTGAACCAAAGAATGCCAACATGCATTTGACGACATTAAGAAGTATCTCACAAATCCCCTAGTTTTTGTAGCTCCAGACATGGGAAGACCTTTCTTGCTTTATGTCCGTGTAATGAACCATTCTCTTGGCGCTCTGCTAGCTCAAAAAAGTGACACAGGCCATGAACAAGCCATATACTACCTTAGTAGGACGATAATTGGTGCCGAGCATAAGTACAATACTGTTTAAAAGGAGTGCTTGGCTTGGTATTTTCCATTCAGAAAACCCGCCACTATGTGGCGGGGCAGACGATCCATATTGTTTCTCAGGTCAATCCCCTCAGAGTGCTCAAGACTAAACCAGGAACGTTAAACTCACAACTAGCCACATAGAAAATCTTATTGTCACCTTAAGATATGATGTTCGTTCCGCAGAAGGTCGTCAAAGGCCAAGAACTGGCCGATATTCTGGTGGCACATCCTATACCAGAGACATCAAAACTCTACGATGTATTCCAGATGAAGTGTAGGAATCCAATACAGCAGTAGAGGAGCGCATCTGGCAAATGTTCTTCGACGGCGCTTCGAGAACAGTACCCATGGGCAAAATTATTACAGGAGTGGGGTAGTCTTGGTTACTCCTGAGGGCCTTATCATTCACTGTGCATACTCCCTCATGGAGCTATATTCCAACAACGTACAGAATACAACACCCTCATCATTCGACTCTAACTAGATAAACAATTAGGAGTTGACTACCAAGAGGCCTACGATGACTCAAAACTGATAGTAAATCAGGTTAGAGGCCAGTATGAGGTCTGACATGAGGACTTTCTTCCCTACCAACAGGCGGCAGTTGACATAATATCTACTTTTACTAGGTTCTCCATAGAACACGTTCCCCGACTGCATAACCTAGAAGCCGACGCTGTCGCTGGTCTCGCCGCTTCCTTGGCAGCCCCTATCGGGACCCAACATTTTGTCATAGTGATTGGTCGGGGTTGGTATGTCCCAAGAACAATTTTAGCGCCCCAGTCCCAAAATACGTAGGACTATGATACGTATACATGCCAGCTACGCATCGAGAGGACTCCAGCCCAGCTCGAATACGTATAAGCTATCTGGATGTTCTAGAATTAACTATATCTCAATCCAGTAAATATCTGTAACAATAACGAATCAAGTGCAGTAAGGCTGATCAGACCATAATACACTAATTCTAGAATGGATAAATATGTTAGAGTGGATCCTTAATAACACATTTATCATAAAAAAGCTAGAAGAAAATTTAAGCTCGTAAAAGACTAGGCTATAAGCGAGAACCAAATATATGACAAAATTTAAATACGGAAGAGAAAGATAAAAATATTAACTAAATATACCTGCAGACATGGTGTGGCAATCATCCTCCATCAATGTATCATACCTCCATCTATTACCTGGAGAGATCACCAGGTCCTTAGGGGACTAGCAAGACACATAATATACATGCCTACTGTATATAAATAACATGCAAGGGAAACAGAAAAAACGACTTCTAGATTAAGAATGAAGAACATATGGAAGACTTTGTAAATCATGACATGTCATATGAAAATAATACTAAGTATAACTACAAATGAATCGAATTGACCACAGCCCTGTCGTGGTACTCTCGGTCCTATAGCTAGTAGCCCTGCCGTGGTACTCCCTAACTATAGTTAGTCTCTATCGTAGCCCTGTTGTAGGTCTCCCGAGTCGAGAGTGGTCAAGTAGTCAATCCTAGTATCGGTAGAGAGTCAAGTCAAGGTAACATGAATAATAGATTAAGTCAAGTCAAGTCAAGACGCTCAAGTTAATAACGTTATCGAAGTCATGTGTGAAAATATAACTAATGATGACAATAAGTAATAACGATAAGAGACAGAAATAAATCATGGCAAGATAGCAAATATAGAAAATAAAAGGAGATATAAAGAAAGAATAATAAAAAAATCATGCATGTAAATACTTGTACAAAGTTTGACAAGGTATACTTGCATGGTTGTAGCAAAAAGTCCCACAACAACTTGTCAAATCAAAGAGTCTCGAAACCTGAACTCCCGCAAACAACTCAGGATACTAAAAAAGAAATTGCCAACATTTCTAGAATAAGCAAAATAGCTAGGATAGGCTACCCATAAGTCCAATTCTAAACACAGGGGCAAAACGATAATTTTGGGTCAAAATGGTATCCGCCGTTGGACCCGTTTTGTACCGAAAAATGTGTCAGAGCCTATGGTCTCTAAAGTCATCAAACTATATGTCTACAGGTCCAATTTGATAAGACAAATCCAACTGTATATCCAAGGTTAGATTTCGATGGGCCGTGCACAAATTCGCCCATTGGATCGGGCCATGGGCCCGCCAAATTAGCGTTCCGGTCGACCTTCTCAGAATTAGACCAAACTTGGCATACAGGACCAGAAAAATGACACGGTCCTGTTGGCACAAGTTTTGTCTCGAGATGACGAACGTGCACAAAGTAATTGGAGAATTTCAAAAAATATTACTATAGTGAATTTTGATGTATACACATCAAATTCGTCATGCACACGCAACGAATTCAAATTCCATCAAAGTCCACACGTGCATAAAGTCCATACGCACCTTTCGATGCAAGTGGTTTGCGACCAAGTCGCCCAAATTATCGGGACGGACCCCATAACGGTATATTTTTAAGTTTTGAAAGTAG